>CAJQUW010008201.1:0-600000 GCA_907163375.1 Prostheceraeus crozeri | reverse complement strand
AATGTGCAATTGCACTGACGACTCCTTAGATGAAAGAAGAAAGCTTGCTTCCATGAAACTTTTTAAACATATTGAAGGAAATGTATCACACATATCACATCACTTGGTTCCACAAAGGTTATGTTTTACTAAGAAGCTTTGTGTTCCTTTTTCAAAAACGCATGTTTATTGGCGAACCTTTTTCTCTTCTGTTACAAAGTTCATGAACGGATGATGTGTCTTGTTTTTTATAGCTATTATCTTCTTTTTGATAATATTTTGTGAAATGACCTTGATATTGATCGATTTTCATTGATGATTACTTACTTTTCTTAAATATCAAACTGGTCGAAATTCGCACATTCCGGTGCACCTTTGCATCAAGACAGACATATTTGTGATGCATGTTACAAATTTATTCAATATTCAAGTCCTAGTAAGGATCTAGCTACTACGAGGCTCCCTACAAGCTCAATATTAAGCTAAAATGCGACGTGTAAAGCTGCATGTATAACTTAGTGCGTTGAAATTGAATATCTAAGTAGAAAATCTAAGATGAAGAATTACTCCATTCAAATGGAGAGAGTAAATTACTGCAATTAATTTTCACTCCCATTAACAACTACTTTCTACAGGAGTCAGCCAACACATATATCTGGCGACTGTTTGTCGCTCTTCCTTGAGAAATCTTCCTTTAAATTCGCTTAATTGATTGGAAGAATAACAATTGAATCAGTTTTCATTCGCAATGAGCTTCAGACATTGTCGGAGAAAACTTCTTCATGATCATTGTATACACCGATAGTCAAAACGTCTGACTCCATGATATGGAAACAATGAGATGTTTTATTGTACAAAGACAATAATAAAATATATCGATGAAATCTTGAGGTTGTGAAGGGAAATCTTTTTAACGAAAATCAAACGTCTTTATTGTCGCCTAGAATGTAAGAAGCAAGAACTAAAACTTTCATTATTTTCTTCAAAATCACAACATGACACTTCTAGATAACAATTTCCACATTTTTACGACATGTCGCTATTTATCAATTAGTGTGTAACAAGTCAATAGCGAAATTTGATATATTTTATATCGTTAGCTATTTATGGTCATTTACTGAGATAATCATTCAACAGAAGGGGGTTTCTCATACTTATCAACCATCAACAACGCATTTCGACGTTTAAATTATCTAATTCAGTTACTTGTTAAATTGAAGTGAATATGCGATAATCATGAATAGCTAGTATGTAACAGAAATAATTGTGACAACTCATGTGCTTCTGCATGAACTGTCATGCATGCACTGGTAAATATTGTAGTTTACAATTTTTTATAAAAATTTGTCAAAACAAAATCGAATTTTAAGTAATGCTATGCCAAGCCATGCCACAAGCTGATGACCTAGACCAGCCGCGGATCTACGATTTCGTTTTGGGGGGGGGCTCATGATTAATCAGGAAATTTTAATTATGTAATTGTATTTGAATGAATTTACGGTAATTAACTCCTTCCGAAGGGTTTTCATATCGAAATTTATATAATCTTATATATGCACCAATGAACACCAATATAAGTGAAATATGCAACCAATTCGTCCAATTGGAGAAGTCGCACAAAACAAATATGCGACAAATAATGAAAGCGGGTCGATGAGCATTCATATCAGCGTCACCGTCACTCATACTGCTGGTAATAAGAGCAGATTGACTGCTGTGTCGATAATGTCTGTTATCCTATTTGAAAGTACTATAGATGTGAATCTTAAAGAATAAGTTTTTAATTTTTTATCATTAGACAAAGACTAAATATTGGAATTTTCTTAATACCCCGGCATCGAATGGGGGGGGGCTCGAGCACGGTGCCCCCCCCCCGCCATAAATCCGCCACTGACCTAGACCGAATATTGAAACTCAATATGAACTTAGCATCTAACCATGTATAAGACAACAAATTCACATCGGATAGACAATCAGATCGTGGACAGTTTACGATTTTTACATATTTCCTACAAGCAAATCCAACCTTTTAAAATAAAGTAAATAGAATAATTAAATATTGAGCTGCATCCTCAGTTCCAAAATGGGAACAGACCTGTCATTTCATTCAATATCAGGAATCATCAGCAGGCCTAGTTCACATCTCTCAACATCTACACAACTCCTTATATAAGGTCGCTGCTATACCCAGGTAAATTTGAGATTTGCAATTAGCAAGTTAGTGAAATTAATTAATTAATTTAGTAATTATTTCATTAAATATCAATACATAGCTTAGGCGATTTGCCAGTAGTGTGTCTAAAGTGATATTTAATGAATGCACGTTGAAATTTCACTAACTTGCTAATTGCAAATTTTGAAATAACCACAGCAATATTCAGAGACAACAGTTAGACCATTTACCCACACATGATTCATGGATCGGACCGCATGTTAATGAAATAACAGCTGTCTACAATTCGTGGCTGGTGTTTCACCACGCATGCAAAACTAAAACCCAAAGATTCAATCACTTGGGGTGCTCATTCATAGTATCTAGAATAATTGTGCTATATGTTGATAAATAGTTCAGCACCCGGTTACATAAAATAAACTACATTGTCGTTGAAACGCCTGATTCAAGCGTATTCAGAATCGACATAAACTTTGAAATTCTTACAGCAGTTAGGTATAGCAAAAAACATTATTATGCACAATAGGTGAGATAGACAACTAAGAACGGAGCTATGCAACAGCCGGTATTGGATTTCATAGCACCAATAGCATTTAATTGATGACCTAACTGACGAAAATGAACATTGATAACAGTATATGTCTCTGTCTTGTTATATGCAATCCAATGCTACCTACAGCAATAGCATAGCAGCTCCTGGTTTTCTGTCCTATCTACTACATAGACCCATTGCTACACCAAAGCGTGTCATGAATTTCAAGTTTTAAGCCGATTCTGAGCCCTATTTTACACATGTAAAGCCCAATGCCTTTTCCGCCAAAAGATAGCCAACGGATATTGGCTGAAGCTAATTGCAAAAAGAAATCAAGTACTTGTCGTCGCTAGTGATTGGTTTCTTCCAATCTTGCATCAAAATGCTTCAAATCATATCAAAAAAATGGACACCTAAAACTGATGTTTCTGAGAAATGTGCTTTGAGAATTCCAATTTTCTGTACGATGATCACGACTAAAGAACATGTAGGAAAATATAAAACGATCGGTTACTTCATCACTTAATGCACATTCCTCCGATCAAAAATTGCTTTTAAGAAGATCGATGTAACATGAAACGATACAAGCATTCCTCAATCTGAGTCGTATTACGCAGTACTTCTGAGCAATTACTTCCAGCAATTACTCCAGGATTCATCTGCAAGTTGAGTAAACAAAAATCCATCATTCCGCAGATGACAACATCATCGAATCATGTTTACTTTTGAAGTGAAAGAAGAGGAATTCAAAACAAGGTGGGGTACATTTCAGCAGAGTAAAAAAAGTTATGTAAGACTTAGTACAGCAAATCAATTTTCCTCGCAAGATGGTTGCGAGACAACATGACACCTGCGATGAAAGCGGGGGACCCGAAATCTACATCTTCTTTACTGCTAAGCATGCGGACCTACTGCTGAGTAGTGATGTTTGACCATTAGGCTATGCAGAGCTGTAGGTCCATTATCACATAGGTTAGACAGTGTTCACTACAGAGGTGGATTCGCTTGCGTCCGGCTGTGGGCTAATCCTATCACAGCCATTCTTTTCAATGGCAGCAATCATAGAGTAAATATATAGTGGGCAGAGTCTCGACTTTTAAAACAAAGATGCAGTTTTCTGCGAAGATTGCGCTCCTGCGGTCTAAAAAATATTTGATCAATTTTTAAGAAGCTAAATGTTTGCTAATTATTCCTTTGTTTATATACTGGTGATTTGGCACGTCTATATAAGTAGTATGAAACTGATTGGAAATCAAAATGAATGAAATTTTGCTAGCAGTATCTTAATTAAACGGAAACTGAGCTGATTATCAGGGAAACTTAATGAACCGCATTATAATACAAGTCTTCATGGAAAAGTTGAGATCTCATTGTGCGTCTTGACTGAAATTCCAAGATTTTAATTCAATTTTCATCGGCACGAAGTTATGATTCACTAAATTTATGTTTCATTTATTGTGTCTGAAAAATATTGCGCACCCATCTACATGTTAGCAACTAGTTGAGTTAATAGTTTTGCAATTAACTGATACAGAATGATTGCAATTTGCCAAGCGCTATGCCAATAAACAACTCCTGTCCACGATAGGAAACCAATGCGTTAGTGCAAAAATCATACTGATCTCAAGAGTTCTTTTCACTAATCGACGACCCAACTATTTTGAAAATGTCCAAGAAAGTTCTTGTCATAATCGTGTGACTTCTGAATACCGACCTCTTTATCTCTCTGGATGTCAAGCCTTTGCTTAGCTTCTCAAACAGTTTGGTATTTCCTTTTATAATTTCAGTCAAATCCGTCGCTATGAGTGTCAGTCACTTATTGACGTAGATGCTGATGCATTCTGTCTGAAATTGTTAATTCGTGCAAATATCATCAATGAAAAATGTTGACATCATAGGAAAGACACCTCATCGTCATGAATTTCAGGGCTGTGCGACGGCATACTACAAGATCTAAAACATAATTTTTTCCACGAAGCGTAGGATTTATCAGCTCCGACTTTTTGACCGACAGTTCACTGACCATCATCAAGGAGAACAAAGATGAGAACGAACGTAAAGCATTAAAAGCTATAGCAGTTAACGGTCAACTTGTATACTTTTAGGCTTCAAGCAACGGAGGAAAAACCACGATTGACCGGTGTAGTCGTCTTTAATTCAGCGACAAGTTTCGACCGGTGCTTCGGTCCTGTTCACGCAAGGAATACTTTTAGGCGTGAACAGTCACAACTGCCTTCTTGAACTGTTATAACTTGGCTTTTATGCTTTGCGCTTGCTATTATCTTTATTCTCCCCGATGATGGCCAGTGAGTTGTTGCTCAAAAATTCGGAGCTAATAGAGTCCAGAGAATTAGATTGTTTAAGCGTGAATTTTGCGCGTTCCCGGTGAGATAATTAATGCGATGGTTCATGCTGATGAACTTCAGCATTCAGAACACAAGACAATGTCGAAGTTCGACACTGAATTCTAGAAACCGGGCAGTATTTCTGATGTATCTCGCGTCAATGTCTAGGTGAGCTGCTATGTTGCGCAATAGCTGGATTATTCACTGTGTGGCGTTTCCACAAGTAGTAGCAGTGCGATGTCTCTACCCTTCAGCAATTAATTCCAAATAATCGACTCCTGCCGTCGAAAATTAAAAATTAGCGATCACTGAATTAGGTTGTTTAACCGTATCACTTTGCTAGAAGTGCAAACTGATTCAAAACGATGGCACATGCAGCAACTTACTAAGTGGCCAAAAAGAAATTTTTAATACCTTACAGAGATAGGAAAAATAGTCGTGCGCCGCCTGCGGATTGCTGTGAATTCCTTCAAAATGCTCCGATCGCCACGATTCCTTTAGATTCGAGGAATTCAGATCATTGTGCAAAGGTTTTCTCGATAATGTTGGGCCCTCCGATCATTATCAAAAAAGTTAGCAGGCGTACGGAAAAACGTTCATAAATTTCTCTGTAGAACTTGACATCGACTATGTCTCTTTGCTGTACGATTCGGTTGATGGCAGTCACTGAAACTTTGCACAATTTGGCGTAAATAATGTTGAACTGGCTGCTCATTGCTCGATTGCTATGGTATTATGTCAGCATATTGTGACATTTCATAGGCATTACATATTCCAATGTTTCCCTTCTAGTCAAGCAGAAGAAGAGCCGACCTGTTAACTACATTGAGGAATTTCACTGAATCTACATTTTACAGCATTTTCAAATCTTTCATCAAAAAAAGTTGGATCTGGCCTACCGAAAGGTCACATTTATAGTCTACTTTAGTCTACTTTGAAAGTTTTATTTTTCAAAGTCTGAATTTTCGCAACTTATTATTTACAAACACTGTGTGTGATAATATTCAAAGAAACGACTCGATTTTAATTTGAATGCAATATTTCGTAAACATGTGTCTATCAATGTGTTTCAATACGACTTCATTGATCATTGTCATTATGTAACCATCCTGTGACGTTTTGTGTCTAAATTACGTAATAGTTGACAAGTAAGAGAAAATGTTAGTTGTTAAAATGAATTCGTGTTGATTAAAGACCAACCTTAGAAAACATTTTATCTAGCATTATCCTGACTGCATTTATATAACTGCAAACTACAAACTGCCCTCCGCTTATGTGTAGTTTTAAAGGAGTTTGAATAATTAATGAAGTCACTTTAATAATTTTCTATAGGTGGCGTTCTATTTGTCAACTAGTGCCTTGTCAAAGAGTTGCATATATGTGAAACAGCTTATACTCTACCTTTTTGAGGTATTATTCACAATATGTTTGCAGTTTGCAGTTACTACACGATCTAAAACATAATTTTTTCCACGAAGCGTAGGATTTATTTGCTCCGAATTTTTGACCAACAACTCACTGGCCATCATCGGGGAGAATAAAGATAATAGCAAGCGCAAAGCATAAAAGCCAAGTTAGAACAGTTCAAGAAGGCAGTTGTGACTGTTCACGCCTAAAAGTATTCCTTGCGTGAACAGGACCGAAGCACCGGTCGAAACTTGTCGCTGAATTAAAGACGACTACACCGGTCAATCGTGGTTTTCCCTCCGTTGCTTGAAGCCTAAAAGTAGACAAGTTGACCGTTAACTGCTATAGCTTTTAATGCTTTACGTTCGTTCTCATCTTTGTTCTCCTTGATGATGGTCAGTGAACTGTCGGTCAAAAAGTCGGAGCTGATAAATCCTACGCTTCGTGGAAAAAATTATGTTTTAGATCGTTTAGTATACCGTCGCACAGCCCTGAAATTCATGACGACGAGGTGTCTTTCCTATGATGTCGACATTTTTCATTGATGATATTTGCACGAATTAACAATTTCAGACAGAATGCATCAGCATCTACGTCAATAAGTGACTGACACTCATAGCGACGGATTTGACTGAAATTATAAAAGGAAATACCAAACTGTTTGAGAAGCTAAGCGAAGGCTTGACATCTAGAGAGATAAAGAGGTCGGTATTGAGAAGTCACACGATTATGACAAGAACTTTCTTGGACATTTTCAAAATAGTTGGGTCGTCGATTAGTGAAAAGAACTCTTGAGATCAGTATGATTTTTGCACTAACGCATTGGTTTCCCATCGTAGACAGGAGTTGTTTATTGGCATAGCGCTTGGCAAATTGCAATCATTCTGTATCAATTAATTGCAAAACTATTAACTCAACTAGTTGCTAACATGTAGATGGGTGCGCAATATTTTTCAGACACAATAAATGAAACATAAATTTAGTGAATCATAACATCGTGCCGATGAAAATTGAATTAAAATCTTGGAATTTCAGTCAAGACGCACAATGAGATCTCAACTTTTCCATGAAGACTTGTATTATAATGCGGTTCATTAAGTTTCCCTGATAATCAGCTCAGTTTCCGTTTAATTAAGATACTGCTAGCAAAATTTCATTCATTTTGAGATCCAATCAGTTTCATGCTACTTATACAGATGTGCCAAATCGCCAGTATATAAACACAGGAATAATTAGCAAACATTTAGCTTCTTAAAAATTGATCAAATATTTTTTAGACCGCAGGAGCGCAATCTTCGCAGAAAACTGAATCTTTGTTTTAAAAGTCGAGACTCTGCCCACTATATATTTACTCTATGATTGCTGCCTTTGAAAAGAATGGCTGTGATAGGATTAGTCCACAGCCGGACGCAAGCGAATCCACCTCTGTAGTGAACACTGTCTAACCTATGTGATAATGGACCTACAGCTCTGCATAGCCTAATGGTCAAACATCACTACTCAGCAGTAGGTCCGCATGCTTAGCAGTAAAGAAGATGTAGATTTCGGGTCCCCCGCTTTCATCGCAGGTGTCATGTTGTCTCGCAACCATCTTGCGAGGAAAATTGATTTGCTGTACTAAGTCTTACATAACTTTTTTTACTCTGCTGAAATGTACCCCACCTTGTTTTGAATTCCTCTTCTTTCACTTCAAAAGTAAACATGATTCGATGATGTTGTCATCTGCGGAATGATGGATTTTTGTTTACTCAACTTGCAGATGAATCCTGGAGTAATTGCTGGAAGTAATTGCTCAGAAGTACTGCGTAATACGACTCAGATTGAGGAATGCTTGTATCGTTTCATGTTACATCGATCTTCTTAAAAGCAATTTTTGATCGGAGGAATGTGCATTAAGTGATGAAGTAACCGATCGTTTTATATTTTCCTACATGTTCTTTAGTCGTGATCATCGTACAGAAAATTGGAATTCTCAAAGCACATTTCTCAGAAACATCAGTTTTAGGTGTCCATTTTTTTGATATGATTTGAAGCATTTTGATGCAAGATTGGAAGAAACCAATCACTAGCGACGACAAGTACTTGATTTCTTTTTGCAATTAGCTTCAGCCAATATCCGTTGGCTATCTTTTGGCGGAAAAGGCATTGGGCTTTACATGTGTAAAATAGGGCTCAGAATCGGCTTAAAACTTGAAATTCATGACACGCTTTGGTGTAGCAATGGGTCTATGTAGTAGATAGGACAGAAAACCAGGAGCTGCTATGCTATTGCTGTAGGTAGCATTGGATTGCATATAACAAGACAGAGACATATACTGTTATCAATGTTCATTTTCGTCAGTTAGGTCATCAATTAAATGCTATTGGTGCTATGAAATCCAATACCGGCTGTTGCATAGCTCCGTTCTTAGTTGTCTATCTCACCTATTGTGCATAATAATGTTTTTTGCTATACCTAACTGCTGTAAGAATTTCAAAGTTTATGTCGATTCTGAATACGCTTGAATCAGGCGTTTCAACGACAATGTAGTTTATTTTATGTAACCGGGTGCTGAACTATTTATCAACATATAGTACAATTATTCTAGTTACTATAATTGAACTCAAATTGGTGTTTAGCGGGAAATAGTCAAACTGTAAATTACTCTTTACATTAGAGAGTCGCTGTCTTCAGTAGTGATCATGGCGGGCAGATCAGCCACCGAAATGTCTGCTACACAATATACAGAAATTTACAGTTGAAGTCTTCCGTAAAACACCAATTTGACTATAATGGTCCCAGTTGTAAATATATTTGGTAATTTCATATCAAAAAAATTAATTGCGGAAAGTTTGCTTAACAATTAGCTTAGAGGAGAGCATGAATTCAACTTATTCGTTGGGTTTCTTGCTCGGTTTGAAATTTCTCGACATTTTTAGACTTAGTGATGAATCAAAAACAAAAAAGGTGTCGATTGGTTCTTTCTTCACAATAATACAAAAAATGGCGCAAAATCTCTGATGCAGCGCCGTTGTGATCAATTTTTCAACCTGGGTTTATGTGCTTCTTCATCTGGTGTTCCTGCAGATCATTTCGCTTCAGAGGTCATCCGTCGAAAGGCTGATGTCGATCCCACTTCACCAACGGTTAATTTATCCAACGTACGTGGTCGTCCAACATCAATCAGTGTCACTTGTTCGTCTTCAAAAGTGAGTAGCCCTTCCAGTTCGATGAACCGCACTTTCTCTGCTAATGACATGTCAGATTTTCGTCTTGATTTTGGACTGAGTACGCGTCAGACTTTAAAGCTTGGGCGTGACATTAGACAGTCAACGAATTGCAGGAAATCAATTGAGCCTAATCTAAAATCCAAACTAGAAGATAAGGATCATATCTTGGATAGTTACTTTGATGTTAAGCAAAAGTATGGAGGGCGACAAAGTTGTTAGTACTGAATCTAGACATGCAGTTTTATGTACTGATCTGAATGGTTTGTTCAATAGAATAGTTCATGAAAGATATGACTGTGACCAGCGAGATTTCATTATCATAATCGGGATTGACGGAGGAGGTGGTTTCCTCAAAATTTGCATGTCAATATTTCCAAAAGATGAGAACGAATTCCGCAGACATTTTAGAGATTCGGGTGTTAAACGCATTTTTTTACTAGCGATTGTCAATGATATTCAAGAAAATTATGTGAACATCAAATCTCTCTGGGTCGAGCTTGGACTCAACCATTTCGCAGAGGAATTCACAGTGGCAGCTGATCTAAAACTGTATAACATAATGACTGGTATAACATCACACTCTAGTATGCATCCATGTACTTGGTGTAATGCAAATAAGCATCGTCTCCACCTCTCTGGAGCTCCAAGAACTATTGGATCTCTCAATGACTGTTTTTGGCAGTACTTTGAATGTGGAAGCCAGAGAGCTACAGCCAAGCGATTTGACAACGTAGTGCATCCCTCCCTATTGATAGGGCCTGAGGCTGACTTGTAGTTGGATCATCTACCACCCCCTGAGTTGCACTTGTTGACTGGTCCAGTTGCTACCATATACAGTAGTCTTGTTTCGATATGGCCAGAAGCTTGTATGTGGCTAAAGGCATGCAACGTCGAAACTGAGTCTTATCACGAGCAAAGTTTCACTGGCAATAGTGCCAGGCGGCTTTTGAAGAATGTTGATAAACTTCAGTCTATGTGTCCAATAGAATGTTTAAAGTACGTCAAGGTTTTTCGTGCATTTGAGCGTGTTGTTACGTCTTGTTTTGGTACTAGTCTTGATTCCAATTACAGAGAAAACATACAAAGATTTCGTGATGCATACATGGATCTATCAGTTAGAGTGACCCCAAAAATCCATGCTGTCTTTCACCATATCGCCGAATTCTGTGAGAGGAAGGGATGTGGTCTGGGACCTTACAGTGAGCAGGCTTCGGAATCGGTACACCATGATTTCAATAAGATCTAGCTTCATTTCAAACGTCCTTATTCCCATTCTGACTTTGCCGATCATTTGTTGAAGGCATTACAAGTGTACAACAGTCGACCCATTTAGATCTATGTTTTTGAAGTGGAATTGTTTTATCAATAAAGAAAATATATCTGTCAGTATTCAGGTGGTTTTCAATTATTCACGTTGATGTTATGGAATATATGAATTTAATGGTTATGATGAATATGCCTACATACGTCCGTATATCAAGGTAGGTTCAAATAAACTACTCAATCAAGATTTGATAATTGTGCATATATCTACGATTAATATCATGATCAATTGATTATATCACGAGAATGTGCACCTATAATGAGCATTATAGCAAAGCTATACTTGTGAAAAGCTGCCATTTTGATACTGAGTGGACTAGATGATATTCTCGTTCATAACGCTCTCGACCACAAGCAAAAGAAAATTTGATAGGTGATTGAATATTGGAGAAACAAAATAAATTGTCTAGATTACGCTCGCACATGTAGTTTAATCAGAAAAGACATGTAGCAAGACTAGAAATGATCTGAGTCACATGATTGCTGATTTTCATATATTTGAAGGTGATTTTACTGATCGTAATTTTGATATCAAAGAGCCTAATTTTATACAGGCCCACCTATGACCCTACCCATGACTTCGGTATCTACAGGCAAATGTCAGTAAACCAAACCAAATAAAATGAAGCGAATGATGAAATTCCGTCTTAGGCTATCATGTTGACTCAATTTTCAAGAAAAAATAATGGCAATCATACTGGATTCGTATGACATTTTATACCTACTACTTAGAATATCGGTAAAAGTAGTATAAAATGTTTAATCGAAATTTTCTCAAAATTTCACCGATCGATTTTTTTAAAATTGACATAAATAGAATTGCAATACACTGTAGATTGATAAAATTAAAGTCGCAGCTCTGGTGGATCTCAAAACATAAAAAGTTAGTTCTGACGCACCGTGAGGGGTTGAAAAATTGATCACAACGGCGCTGCATCAGAGATTTTGCGCCATTTTTTGTATTATTGTGAAGAAAGAACCAATCGACACCTTTTTTGTTTTTGATTCATCACTAAGTCTAAAAATATCGAGAAATTTCAAACCGAGCAAGAAACCCAACGAATAAGTTGAATTCATGCTCTCCTCTAAGCTAATTGTTAAGCAAACTTTCCGCAATTAATTTTTTTGATATGAAATTACCAAATATATTTACAACTGGGACCATTATAGTCAAATTGGTGTTTTACGGAAGACTTCAACTGTAAATTTCTGTTTATTGTGTAGCAGACATTTCGGTGGCTGATCTGCCCGCCATGATCACTACTGAAGACAGCGACTCTCTAATGTAAAGAGTAATTTACAGTTTGACTATTTCCCGCTAAACACCAATTTGAGTTCAATTATAGTAACTAGAATAATTGTACTATATGTTGATAAATAGTTCAGCACCCGGTTACATAAAATAAACTACATTGTCGTTGAAACGCCTGATTCAAGCGTATTCAGAATCGACATAAACTTTGAAATTCTTACAGCAGTTAGGTATAGCAAAAAACATTATTATGCACAATAGGTGAGATAGACAACTAAGAACGGAGCTATGCAACAGCCGGTATTGGATTTCATAGCACCAATAGCATTTAATTGATGACCTAACTGACGAAAATGAACATTGATAACAGTATATGTCTCTGTCTTGTTATATGCAATCCAATGCTACCTACAGCAATAGCATAGCAGCTCCTGGTTTTCTGTCCTATCTACTACATAGACCCATTGCTACACCAAAGCGTGTCATAAATTTCACTTCTTCCAATCTTGCATCAAAATGCTTCAAATCATATCAAAAAATGGACACCTAAAACTGATGTTTCTGAGAAATGTGCTTTGAGAATTCCAATTTTCTGTACGATGATCACGACTAAAGAACATGTAGGAAAATATAAAACGATCGGTTACTTCATCACTTAATGCACATTCCTCCGATCAAAAATTGCTTTTAAGAAGATCGATGTAACATGAAACGATACAAGCATTCCTCAATCTCAGTCGTATTACGCAGTACTTCTGAGCAATTACTTCCAGCAATTACTCCAGGATTCATCTGCAAGTTGAGTAAACAAAAATCCATCATTCCGCAGATGACAACATCATCGAATCATGTTTACTTTTGAAGTGAAAGAAGAGAAATTCAAAACAAGGTGGGGTACATTTCAGCAGAGTAAAAAAAGTTATGTAAGACTTAGTACAGCAAATCAATTTTCCTCGCAAGATGGTTGCGAGACAACATGACACCTGCGATGAAAGCGGGGGACCCGAAATCTACATCTTCTTTACTGCTAAGCATGCGGACCTACTGCTGAGTAGTGATGTTTGACCATTAGGCTATGCAGAGCTGTAGGTCCATTATCACATAGGTTAGACAGTGTTCACTACAGAGGTGGATTCGCATGCGTCCGCCTGTGGGCTAATCCTATCACAGCCATTCTTTTCAATGGCAGCAATCATAGAGTAAATATATAGTGGGCAGAGTCTCGACTTTTAAAACAAAGATGCAGTTTTCTGCGAAGATTGCGCTCCTGCGGTCTAAAAAATATTTGATCAATTTTTAAGAAGCTAAATGTTTGCTAATTATTCCTTTGTTTATATACTGGCGATTTGGCACGTCTATATAAGTAGTATGAAACTGATTGGATCTCAAAATGAATGAAATTTTGCTAGCAGTATCTTAATTAAACGGAAACTGAGCTGATTATCAGGGAAACTTAATGAACCGCATTATAATACAAGTCTTCATGGAAAAGTTGAGATCTCATTGTGCGTCTTGACTGAAATTCCAAGATTTTAATTCAATTTTCATCGGCACGATGTTATGATTCACTAAATTTATGTTTCATTTATTGTGTCTGAAAAATATTGCGCACCCATCTACATGTTAGCAACTAGTTGAGTTAATAGTTTTGCAATTAACTGATACAGAATGATTGCAATTTGCCAAGCGCTATGCCAATAAACAACTCCTGTCCAGGATGGCAAACCAATGCGTTAGTGCAAAAATCATACTGAGCTCAAGAGATCTTTTCACTAATCGACGACCCAACTATTTTGAAAATGTCCAAGAAAGTTCTTGTCATAATCGTGTGACTTCTCAATACCGACCTCTTTATCTCTCTAGATGTCAAGCCTTCGCTTAGCTTCTCAAACAGTTTGGTATTTCCTTTTATAATTTCAGTCAAATCCGTCGCTATGAGTGTCAGTCACTTATTGACGTAGATGCTGATGCATTCTGTCTGAAATTGTTAATTCGTGCAAATATCATCAATGAAAAATGTTGACATCATAGGAAAGACACCTCGTCGTCATGAATTTCAGGGCTGTGCGACGGCATACTACAAGATCTAAAACATAATTTTTTCCACGAAGCGTAGGATTTATCAGCTCCGACTTTTTGACCGACAGTTCACTGACCATCATCAAGGAGAACAAAGATGAGAACGAACGTAAAGCATTAAAAGCTATAGCAGTTAACGGTCAACTTGTCTACTTTTAGGCTTCAAGCAACGGAGGGAAAACCACGATTGACCGGTGTAGTCGCCTTTAATTCAGCGACAAGTTTCGACCGGTGCTTCGGTCCTGTTCACGCAAGGAATACTTTTAGGCGTGAACAGTCACAACTGCCTTCTTGAACTGTTCTAACTTGGCTTTTATGCTTTGCGCTTGCTATTATCTTTATTCTCCCCGATGATGGCCAGTGAGTTGTTGGTCAAAAATTCGGAGCAAATAAATCCTACGTGGAAACATTAATATTGTTTTGAATCTCATCGTCGTTAGAGTCTACGGAATTAGATTGTTTAAGCGAGAATTTTGCGAGTTCCCGGTGAGATAATTAATGCGATGGTTCATGGTGATGGACTTCAGCATTCAGAACACAAGACAATGTCGAAGTTCGACACTGAATTCTAGAAACCGGGCAGTATTTCTGATGTATCTCGCGTCAATGTCTAGGTGAGCTGCTATGTTGCGCAATAGCTGGATTATTCACTGTGTGGCGTTTCCACAAGCAGTAGCAGTGCGATGTCTCTACCCTTCAGCAATTAATTGCAAATAATCGGCTCCTGCCTTCGAAAATTAAAAATTAGCGATCACAGAATTAGATTGTTTAACCGTATCACTTTGCTAGAAGTGCAAACTGATTCAAAATGATGGCACATGCAGGAACCTACTATGTAGGCAGAAAGAAATTTTTAATGCCTTACAGAGATAGGAAAAATAGTCGTGCGCCGCTTGTGGATTGCTGTGAATTCCTTCAAAATGCTCCGATCGCCACGATTCCTTCAGATTCGAGGAATTCAGATCATTGTGCAAAGGTTTTCTCGATAATGTTGGGCCCTCCGATCATTATCAAAAAAGTTAGCAGGCGCACGAAAAAACGTTCACAAACTTCTCTGTAGAACTTGATATCGTCTGTGTCTCTTTGCTGTGTGATCCGGTTGATAACAGCATAGAAATTGATAACAATAAAACCTCTAGAATGGAAATTAAGCTTCATGCAATGCACAATAACGGCACATAAATCGCACGCATTTTCACTTAGATGCACCTGCCAACGTCTGTATCATTGGGTTAGAATCAGTCACATGAGTAAATCGAAGCATTAGTTATTCATGCCCCAACTTAGTTCCCCCGGATGTGCCGCGACCTTGAGTCAATTTCCATTCCGGCGAACTTCAGATAAACAGTTTATTTCTATGGATAACAGTCACTGAAACTTAACTACGCACAACTGGGTGTGTTGGATGTAAAACTGGCTGCTCATTGCTCGATTGCTATGGTATTATGTCAGCATATTGTACCATTTCATAGGCATTACATGTTTCAATGTTTCCTTTCTAGTCAAACGGAAGAAGAGACGACCTGTTGACTACATTGAGGAATTTCACTGAATCTACATTTTACAGCATTTTCAAATCTTTCATCGAAAAAAGTTGGATCTGGCCTACCAAAAGGTCACATTTATAGTCTACTTTAGTCTACTTTGAAAGTTATGTTTTTCAAAGTTTGAATTTTCGCAACTTATTATTTACAAACACTGTGTGATAATATTCAAAGAAACGACTCGATTTTAATTTGAATGCAATATTACGTAAACATGCAGTGTCTATCAATGTGTTTCAATACGACTTCATTGATCATTGTCATTATGTAACCATCCTGTCACGTTTTGTGTTTAAATTACGTAATAGTTGACAAGTAAGAGAAAATGTTAGTTGTTAAAAAGAATTCGTGTTGATTAAAGACCCACTTTAGAAAACATTTTATCTAGCATTATCCTGACTGCATTTATATAACTGCAAACTGCAAACATATTATGAATAATACCTCAAAAAGGTAGAGTATAAGCTGTTACACGTATATACAATTTTTCTAACTATTTGACAAGACGCTAGTTGACAAATAGAACGCCACCTATAGAAAATTATTAAAGTGACTTCATTAATTATTCAAAATCCATTCAAACTACACATAAGCGGAGAGGTTGAAAAATTGATCGTAACGGCGCTGCACTAGAGATTTTGCGCCATTTTTTGTATTATTGTGAAGAAAGAACCAATCGACACCTTTTTGTTTTTGATTCATCACCAAGTCTAAAAATGTCGAGAAATTTCAAACCGAGCAAGAAACCCAACGAATAAGTTGAATTCATGCTCTCCTCTAAGCTAATAGTTAAGTAAACTTTTCGCAATTAAGTTTTTTGATATGAAATTACCAAATATATTTACAACTGGTACCATTATACTCAAATTGGTGTTTTCAACTATAAATTTCTCTTTATTGTATAGCAGACATTTCGGTGGCTGATCTGCCCGCCTTGACCACTACTGAAGACAGCGACTCTCTAATGTAAAGAGTAATTTAGAGTTTGACTATTTCCCGCTAAACACCAAATTGAGGTCAATTGCATCAAACGTAATCATCAAAAATGACATCCGACAAAGACAGCAACTCTATTTTGCCTATCATTTCGACATATTTATCTTAGACTCATTCTCTGCATTTCGCAGTGGCTGTAGTCAACTTAAAGAGTCTGTAATCGATTATGTAAACTGCAAGACTAGATAATCTTCAGCATTAGCCGTACTCTCAAGAAATCATATTTCCCTGTACGACTTTTATCAACTTCATTTGGCAATAAATAAGGAGCTCGATGTAAGATGTTATCAGTTATCTAGTACACGCTCTGCAGTCAATCCTATCTCTTCTTAAATTATGCATAAAATCAATACATCGTATAGACGCACCGCTCAAGTCAACCAAGTAAATATGAAAGTCGATTTCAAATAATGTCTCCACTGACCTGGATAATTGATATTTGTGTATCATATTGTTGCAGGCGCCCTTCTTTTCGCAACTTCCATTTCGACAGGTAATTCGATCTTGAACATTCGTAAATCTATTTGCAACCATAGAGTAACTATATAGAGTAGTATATTAGGTAGAATGGTAACTCCGCATTTATTAGATCCCCATGTGTAGACACTTTCGATTTTATTAAATAAATTCGATGGGAATATAGTTGGTAATTGTTACCAAATGTGAGATATGCAAATTTTTGCAGTTTTGCAGAAATTGCCACGGAATTGAGTGATAATGATTTGTAATGCAGAAGGAATGATGATATTTTACAGATTCTCAGTGTCATGACAGCCTTGGTGAGGTACTATTTGTTAAATTTGTAGTTCGATAGGTTCCTATCTAACTATTACTTTCGTGCTCAACTTCAAGAGTATTTTCTTAAGCGTGATCATATCACAGGCAACCTGCCACTGACAGAGCAAAATCACATAATCAAAGACAATTATTTCAATTAACTATGAAAGATGTAAATGGGTCCACCTCACTATTCAGATTCAAGAAATGAAACATCGAATTTAGTGAATCATAAAATCATGCCAATGAAAATTGAATTAAAAACTTGAAATTTCAGCCAAGAAAGCGCGAATACTATCGCGACTTATTCATGAAGACTTTCATTATAATACGGATGATGAAATTCCCCTGAGAATCATCTAATTTCCGCTTACTTAGAATGTCTATTGGCAAATATTCATACCTATTGATATCCAACTTGCTTCATACTACTTATATTGGGGCGTCATCTCGGTAGTATATAAATTGGCAAATTTTGATTTTCTTTCAAAAGTGCTGAAAATTTATTTGGACCTCGGGAACGCAATCTCCACAAGAACTGAATCTTTTCATATAAAACTTTTCACTGTATACAGATAATTTTTTGCGTCGACACTCTACCAGTATATCCTACTCTATGTTTGCAACTGTGCTCAACACTGCCTATACATGTACATATTTTCATCAGATAACATCAGATAATTAATTTTGATAAACCGTGGCTGCAGTGCACACTTCAGTTGAGGCGCAAGTATGCAGTCTGCGATATCAAATCTCATGTCTGCATTTCATGAAATCGTAGAAAACATCAGTTGCGTCTCCTTAAGCCACTCAATCACCTGACGGAGTCTAGTTTTCATCCTGAATACAATCCATATGTAAGAGCGATGCTATGAAAGGTATCAAAATTTAAGACAATTAGGAAATTTGTATCAGATTCGCTTAACAATGCGAGTGAAAGGAAACTACCTATTTATCCTTGACTACGATGATCCTTCGATGAATAAAGAAAAAGAAAACAGAGCCCTTGTGATTGTAATCACATCAGGAGACAATACAAGTTCTACTCCTTCATTCAAGACTTTATGACCTGCAAGGATGTGAGACTAAGAACTCTAAAGAACAAAGTCATGAACTGAACGTCTAAGAAGGAGAGAAGGTGTCAGAGCCTTCATTACATGATGTATCTGTTCCTTTCATCGATTGGCCATCGAACTATACGCATCTGTGTTTTCAGGCCGATTTCTAGTTCGCCGTTTCATTAAATTTTTAATTCTCTTGGATTTTCATATGGTCCAATTTTTTTTTCATTTTAACTATTTCCCGCTATGCAGCTAATGAATAAATGAAGTAATAATTCGAAAAAATAAAGAAAACGCCTTGTATGCGCATTAATTTCTGTATTCAGAAAGAGCCAAGGAGATTTGATCTTATAAATGATTACATATTTCAACCTACACAAAGGTTTTCTTTAGACAAGTGCACCTGTATAATTGTATGCATAGCAGGAATATTGTGAAACATTAAAGAACTTGGATGGATGACCAGACACAAGCATGGGACATAGAAATGATGAACGTGACAGATAGCACTAGGTCCATGCTTACCGGACGCAAGCAGCTGGCAATAGAAGGCATGATAGCTAGATCTAACACGGAATAGAACGATTTAGACAGCTGTATAATCCAGAGCGAGTTTCTGCAGGGAACGAGGCCGAAGGTGAGACTTTCACAGAGTGATGTGCACCCTACGCCTACTACGAATCTGCGCGTCTGCCAAACTCTAGTCAGTTCTTCTTGTTGTCAGACAGGATCAAAGAAAATCGTGTGTCTATCCAATAGGACGCGGATTGCAGTTTTTGATTATACTGATATTATCTGTGTTTTCGCTTATTACGGCAAAAATACTTAGTCTAGGGACATAATTTTTGACATGGAATGTCTTCAGGTCACTTCCAATAATGCACGTATGTTATTATCATGCTTCTGATCGGCAATGTTTACGAGAATGTGGTTGAATGTGGACTAAATTGCTGAAAATGCTTGTGCTTGCCGACATTAGGAGGCTTGCCAAATCTGAAAGTGTTTAGTTTCATAGGCAGGGTTGCAAGAACATGATAGGATGCTACCTGAAGATATTCCATGTCAAAAATTATGGCTCTAGACTCACTACTTTTGGTGGATAGGAGAAAACATAAAAAATTTCATTTCAACCAAAAGCTGCAGTCTGCGTCCAATTGGATTAACATGTGCTTTGCTTTGATCCTGTCTGACAAGAAGAGGAACTAACTATAGAACTCGGCAGACGAGGAGATTCGTGGTAGGCGTAGGGTGTACAACTGCACATCACTCTGTGAAAGTCTCATTTTCGGCCACGTTCCCTGTAGAAACTCGATCTGGCTGCCAGACTATGTACTGGGCTACAATTTGCCAGTGGTTTTTAAACTAGAAATGAAGAATTCTAGAATTTAAAATAAGAATTTAATCTAGTATGAAGTGTAAAGTAAGAAATTCTTCAGTGGTATAGTTCTCTTCGAAATTTCTTTATTGGCAAGCTTTCGGGTGATCCACCTTCCTCAGGCACGACAAGTTGAGAGTGAACAAGACAAGCTGGCAAATATGCACAATCACTGTTAAACACAAATTACTTAAAAACACGCCACTCTACTGATACGCCTGAGGAAGGGTGGATCACCCGAAAGTTTGCCAATAAAGAAATTTCGAAGAGAACTATACCAGTGAAGAATTTTTTATTTTATGCTAACTTCGTTCTCGAGAAGAAGGAAGAACGTATAGTATGAAGTGGAGGAAAGTGATGTAAGAATCTCTGAAAAAAAACAAATTGTTCAAGTTCTTTCAGGCTTCTCTGATCTTTTCATCGTCCTTATCCCATGCTAGGATTTCAGATGAAAATCTGAAACCCTGTTTTCTGTTAATGTTTTTTAAATTTTAAATGTCTGTTCACAGAAGAGTTTTCGTTGTTGGAACAGATGAGTTTTCGTTGTTGGAGTGCTCTCTACTTAGGATGTGCGGATGAAACTCCCTATGTATACCGTGTAGCAAATATTGCAATTCAATTCATTATGCTATATAGTTCATTATTTTCCAAATATTGTCTCAATTTCGTTCGTCTTTCTGTCTCTTTTGTGATGTTTCTTCCTCTTACGAAGCTTTCTATTTGACTGCTTTATTACATAATTAGATATAAGTGCAAATCTCCTTGACTACTCCCAAAAACACAAAAATAAACAATTCAACGAAAATGACACCAATATTTTTCGCTCATTTTATTTCTTCAAATAATGACATGCGAAAAAAGAGTTATCTATGCAAAAGCATGAATATTTGCGTACAAGACATCACCATATTTGATATACATTTGCTGGTTTTCTAGTCAGACGTTGTGCAAATGCACATTCATGCAATAATGTATACTTTAAGCTAGGACAGAATCACCGTATGTCGTATTTTTCTACATAATCTACGGTTTGTAATACAATTTGAATAGTCGCATATCAAGGGGACGGAAAAATAATTTTCAAAAGTGCTTCAAAACTGATTTTGAAACTACTAGTAGATATACCATGCCCTCTTTACCACGAAAAGACACAAAACCAAGTCCAAGCCACCTACATGTAATATGAAAGCAACAAGAAATTCATCGAGTAATTCTTCAAGAAACATGTGCATGAAATTCCAGGTTGAATAAAATGCTACAAAGCAATTCGAATTATATTTTAAGTTCCGTTATCACTGTCAACAGGCTGTGGACAATCTCACAAAATCTGCCTTGCTGAAACTTCGCAGTAGTATATAGTGTGACATCCGGCGCGACGCTTCGCTTCGCTTTGCTTCGCTTCGCTTGCGCCGGATGTCACACTTTTGCGGGTTTTTTCAAAAAATCAAAATTTCAAAAATTTCAAAAATTTAGGTAGATTTCAAATTTCACGTGGCCGAAGGCCGAAGGGCGAAAATTTAAGCGTTTTTAAAAATACCCAATCTTGCAAATTTTTCAAATTTTTCAAAATCTCAAAATTTGAGAATTACAATTTTCACCCTTAAAATCATGACCGTTCCAGGACACCGAAAATCATAAAAGTTAAGAATCTCAAAATTTGAGAATAACAATTTTCTCGCTTAAATCATGACCGTTCCAGGACACCGAAAATCATAAAAATTAAGAATTTCAAATTCATGAATTTTATCCATCTTTCAGGTTTTCAAAATATATCATGTGACTAAAAATATTTCTTTAAAAATGGAAGAAACAAAAGTGGATGAAACCGCAAGAATATATCCTTCGTTATCTCAATTAAAAACAGGTGAAATGGTTCTCAATTATTATTAAGATTAGAGCATTATGATAAATTAAGAAGACGCAATTATTACTTAGTCATTCTTCGTTATTGTATGCTCAACATTATTTAAAGTACTAATTGTGTGAACTAGAAGATCATTGTAACTCATAAACTCAAAATTATTCAAT
The DNA here is from genome assembly GCA_907163375.1 of Prostheceraeus crozeri. NCBI lineage: Eukaryota > Metazoa > Platyhelminthes > Polycladida > Euryleptidae > Prostheceraeus > Prostheceraeus crozeri. The sequence goes on along the minus strand of CAJQUW010008201.1, from coordinate 577,919 downwards.
GAACCCGTACACTGGCTGATAATTGAAGAGAGAGAAACATCTAGCAGCTTTCCCCTAAAATTATCGTGCTATCTCTTGTCATTTCAATTTACTCATCGGTAAACTTTTGGCATTTCAACTTACGCGTGCGTAAAGTTTTGACATTTCAATTTACCCCTACGTAAATTATTTTCAGAATCTGTTTTCAAAATCTACTTTCAAAATCCATTTGCAAAGTCTGTTTTCAAAATCCATTTGTAAAGTCTGTTTTCAAAATTCATTTAGCGTTTGCCAAACACATACGGGTAGTAAAGTACTTCCCATTGTGAAGACATGAATAGATTAAGCACATAAGAGTGCATTGACAATAAAAGCAAATGACAATAAAATTCTTCTTGTGAACACAGAACGCATAAACGCCGATATGCGGGTTAGTTGTTATGGCAATTTTAAACAATCATTTTAACGATGAAACATATTTTACAAATGAAGTTCATGAATAAAATGGAAATATATAAAACAATATAGATTAGAATAATTATAGTATAATCATTTCAAAATCGAATAAGTAGTAAGGAAAGACATCATTAGAGAACAGTTTTAAATCAATACCCCCTCCCTTCTGACTTCTAGGGATCCCTTAAGAAATTTTTTTATTATAAAATGAGCAACATAAATCAGTTTTTGAAATTATATGGAACACAAACGACAACGAATTTCGACCTAAAGAAAATCGCAAATCAATTAGGAATAAAGAATTTTCATGTTCTAATGAGAGTCGAATTACAATTCCTAAAAAATAGCCCAACAGGATCCTTCAGTTCCCGGAACAAAGTTCAAACTGTAAATTTCATAACAAATCTTCATACGTCAGATGAAAAAGGTGTACATTGGTCAGCAGGACAAAGAAATATAAACTGCTCTAATTATTATTTTGACTCATACGGACTTCCACCTACAAACGAAGTCAAAAAATTACTTGGCAATGGAATTTATAATACATTTCAAATTCAAAAACCAGGAACTACATATTGCGGTCAATTATGTCTTTATGTTTTATTTAAATTACAAAAAGGAGTATCATTTCTTGATATTATGTTAGAATTGAATAATAAAAATAATAATAATAATAATGATAATTAAAAATCAGTTCGTTGTAATTCATTTTGATAAAAACGGCCTCTGATATCCTCATTATCTAAATCTTTAATTTCATAAGTAAACGGATAAGTTTGATTTATTTTACAAATTTCAAATATTTCTTTAGTCCAATAGCCAACAAAGCCTTTTTCAAATTTATTCTTATATTTAAATATTCTAACTCTATCTCCAATTTTAAATTTCGGCTTAAGTTTCTGCAAATTCGGATTACTCTCATTCAAATTATTATTCTCGAATATTTTCTTTCGTATCAAATCAGGGTCGTCAGAAGCATTCTTTGGAGTTTCTTCAATACCAGAATGAACTTTATTATTGTACTCTTCTACAACTCCTGGTAATATCTTCAACCATTTCTGATTTCTTTGCTCAGTAAATTTCTTGAATAATTTATTTTTTAACGTCCGATTGAATCTTTCTATCACTACAGCTTTTCCTGCGTTTTCAGTTGAATAAACAGTTTCAAATAGTGGCTGAACGTTTCTGTTATAAAATTCCGATCCTTTATCCACAAACAATTTCCTTGGCTTTCTATTACTTTCTTTAAAGATTTCTTCAAACGCATATTTAACTGATAGACCACTTTTATTTTTTAAAGGCTTTACCCAAGCGTATCGTGTATATAAATCTATAACAGTCAATGCGTATTTGTAGTCCCTTTCATTCGGCATATGAATAAGATCAGCACTCCAAATATCATCTTTATTAAATACTTTTACTTTCAATAAATATTTAGGCTTTCTGTATTCCCTATGAATTTCGGACGCGTAGGTTCGAGCGTTGATCTCAGACAGCTTTGCTGTCGTTTCATTTAAACCCTGACCGAATAATATTTTAGCTTGTAAAGCTTTCTTAACAAACATTCTTTCAATTTTTTCTCTAAATGTAGGATTTTGAATACTATCTAATTCTTGAATCATCTTCTTATCAGCTGCATGTCGAGAACTTAGATCATGATTTCGATAAGCTAAATCATGCCTGTAAGCGGCGGCATCTACTCTATTTATTGGTTCTTCACCTGGTTTTGGATTATTATTCTCATCTAGTCTTATATCTAATCGAGTTCCTGGACCGGTATATGAATGACCAGGAAGATGTTTTTCTTTCGAATATTTACTCCAAATAAATCCAGGAAAGTTTTCTAATGCTTTTTGTATGTCACCTCCAATATGCTGACAATTTAAGTTTTTATTTTTGTTTAATAGATAATTTAATAAATCTAAATTAGAAATTTTTAATTTAATTAAATTTTCGGAATTTGTAGAATTCATTTTAAAAGATAAAAAAATTTAAAAGATAAAATAAATGTTTTACCTAATAGAACTTTGTTCAGAGGCTTTAGCCGATCGGACCAAAGGTCCTGAGGTTATTACCGAATCATACTAGGACTTAGATATATTCCAGAACCATCTTTAGTTTCTTTAATTTCAATTAAATCATCAACATTGTGGAGAATATTTTTAAGAACTCGTTTTCCTTCATCAACTAATTTTAATTTACTAATAAAATTATCTACTACTCCTTCACCCCTAGCAACTTTCTCTAACTCTCTATTATGTCGTTTTTGTTCTTCTAATGCTGCCTTCTCTGATTTATTTTTATTTACTGCTTGGACAATACCAGCTGTCCCACCTGCAACACTTCCTGCTGCAGCTATGCCACCTATTATTAGTGGAATTAATGGGAGAATCCCGCCATTCTTTTCTTCTTGTAATTGAATATTCTCTATCATTGGTTTACTTATGTAATACTTTTTTTTGTTAATCGTAATAGTTTTAGGGGTATTTTTGTCAACAATATTACGTAATTTTAATTCAACAGTTTTATTATTATTACCTTTCGCTTGCGACATTTTTAATAAAAAAATTTTAAGTTACCAAAAAATTTTAATCTATTCTAGTTATTAAAAAATTTCAAGTTACCAAAAAATTTTAAGTTACCAAAAAATTTTAATCTATTCTAGTTATTAAAAAATTTTAAGTTACTAAAAAATTTTAAGTTACCAAAAAATTTTAATCTATTCTAGTTATGAAAAATTTTAAGTTAAGAATTTTTAATCTATTCTAGTTATGAAAAAATTTTAATTAACTTATCCTTACCATCTTTCCATTAAGAATTTCAATAGAATATTTTACATCTTCTAGCAATAAACCATAAGCCATCAATGAAGTTGTGGAATCTTTTTTTTCAATATCAATTGTTACATCACAGCCAGTCTTGATAATATCTTCAGATTGTGCACTTAAATCGAAACAGAAAACAGGATATAAATGTCTCCAATCTCCAGGAGTTAATTGTGGTTCAACTCCAAATTCTATACAAAGATTTCGATAAGAATCATATCCTTCCATAAATTGATTATTGGTATCATCGAATCTTAATGGATCAATTGGATAACGGGTTTGATTTAATGAAACTTGTAAACTTCGAATTGTATTAATATGGAAGATATTATTGTTCTTATCAAAACTTGGAGAATTATTTCTTTGAAATGTTAGTAATAAATATCTTGGGGTATTCGCAGTTCTAGTAAAATGCCAGTTAAATCTTTGTTCGGAAAAACTTACTGAACTAGCAGTTCTCTTTAGAAAATTTACTGGAATTGGTTTGTTAGTATTTAATCTTTTTGCAATAGCTGTTTCAATCTCTAAACTAGGAGTAATATGCTTAATCCACCATTCAAGTCTATCAATTTTTAAATATGCTTTTTTTCCAGTCTTACCAAAAAAGATTAATTCATTATTTGCTGTACGATGAATTATTAATTTAAATTTTAATTGATATGATATTTTATCATAATCTAAATATCCGAATAATGGAGACAATGACCAATTTACTGTCTGTTTACTTTTTTTGTTAAATTCACGTCTTTCTTTATATGCATCATTATTTGTTTTATTTAAATGTTTTGCAATATTTTCTACATCTTTCGCAATTCCTGCGGCATCTGTTCCAGCGTGAGTTAAATCATCAACAATTATACCATCATTAGTATCAGGAAACCAACCTTCGATTTCATACTTTTTATTATTTTCACCAATTGTTACAAATCTAAGCATTGTATCAATTACACCTGGAGAATCACTTATTGTTTCTATATTTTGAGTTGCAACATCTAAACGCATTTGTGTAAATAATCTTGGAAAAAATTATTCTCTAGTGCAATATTATCGGTTTCTGGTAATGGTGTTGTAAAATTGGCATCACTATATAAAGAATATTCACAATGTATAAACGAATCAGGTAAATATATATAACTCTGCTGATTATCAACTTCAAAAATTAAATCACCTCCAGTATTTACTCTACTGGAAGATCCGGGATTCATAGCAATTCTTATATAGTCATTCTTTTTTTGATTATTACTGACGAACGGAGGATCGTCTAATCTAAATTTATTTTCGATAAGCGAAGACATTTTTATAAAAAATAATTTGACTTTTTGTTTTTCTCACACACAGAAAAAATTTTTACTAAAAAAATTACTAAAAAATTTTACTAAAATATAATTTTAGAATTTTGCTAGACCAGCTCCGCTACAGCTTTGCTGGTTAGACCGAAGGTTGCTATTAATGCCATTACCTCTTATTTCTTCAATTGTTTTTTCATTATGTTTACTATCAGACGGAGCTCCGCTCCTCAAGGTTTCCCCAACAGCAATGTTAGCAATTTTATTTTTTGTTTCCTCTGAAAGTTTTTTTAAATTTTTTAGTTCTTCAGAATCATTCCTAAGTTTACGAATAGCTTCTAGTTGTTTTAATTCGTTTTGAGACTTGACAGCATTTGATATTGCACTAGCTGTACTACCTATAGCAGCTGCTCCTTTTGCAGCAGATGTAATCAAATCTTTATTATTTTTAATTAAGTTAACGATACTTCCAATACCAGAAAAGATGCCAGCCCCTTCTTTTTGAACGGCACCTGCGGTGCCTAGGAACTTTTGTGTTCCGATTGTTTCTACATTGTTATAATGGTAAACAGATTTCATAGATGGTTCATGAGCAATTTTTTGATTTGAAGCAAAATGTTTAAGATTGTGTTTATAAATTATAGGCATTTTTTAGGATTAAATTTGACTTTTGGGAAAAATATCTACGTGTTAAGATTTACGTTTGTGAATGGACAACAACTTCGAGATAGCTTTATTAATTGACTGTTGCACTTTATCTATTGCGTCAAGCAGCGTGTGATGTACTTTAATTTCTTTTCTATTAACTTGCATTTTCTCCTGATTCATCTTCAACGCCGTTTTAAGTGCATTTAACTTAATTTTAAGAACATCTAATTGTCTTTTAACGGAATCTAACTATTCTTTATTTTCTTTAGAGTTTTCTTGTAAATTTTTCTTTAATTCATTTTCTAAATTGATTTTAAGAGTTTTCATTTTATCAACTCTTTGATTAAGTGAGTTTACTTCATTTATTATTCGATTCATCTTTTTCATTTGTTGAGTAATTTTAGAACTTAATTCATCAACACTTTTTTGGAATGTAGTTTGTAACTGCTTTAAATTTTTTTTAATTCTTTCAGGTAGTTTTTCTATTTCATCTTCTAATTGTTCTTTTAACATTTTTATCTGATGTTTATTTTTAATGACTGAAGATTTTAACTTTATAGAAAGTAATATTAAAATTTCTGATTGTTCTGAAATCTTTTTAAAAAGTTTTGCTATATCTGCTTCTAGCTCTCTATCCTTTCTATCAAGTTTTAATAATTTTTCGTTTAATGATTTGTCATTAAGTTTTAGCAACTTTAATTCGTTCATCAGTGGAACCAAAACATCGTTTATATATTTTTCTTTTAAGTCATTGATTTGTGTATCAACATATTGTTTATTTGTTAACTCTGTATTTTGTTGCGGAAGAATAGAAAGATGCAATGGACCAGATAAAACGTCTCCAGTTTTCATGATATAATTTTCTATCTCTATTTCTAATTCACGATTATTCGGGATATATGCACCTCCACCAACATTTGGTAACATCATTTTTTAACAATAAAAAAATTAAAATTTTTCTAATAAAAATAAAAAAAATAAAATTTTTTCTAATAAAAATAAAAAAAATAAATTTTTTTCTAATAAAAATAAAAAAATAAAATTTTTTCTAATAAAAATAAAAAAATGGAAAAACCAAATTTCAAAAAATTATATTCGCCCGCATCATCCTGTTCTTCTTATTCGACGAGATCAACGGGATTTGAAAATAAATGTTTTGATAATAATAATAATAATAATACTATTACAAATCCATGTATAGATGTTAATATTTTATTTCAATTACAAGCCGAAATATTTAGAGAACAGACTAAAGGTTTACCTTCTATAGAAACTAATTATTGTTTATTTCCAGGTGATCCATTTATTAAATTTATGGAGATTGTAAGTAAATATAATGATGTAGCTTATGTTGAATTAAATAAAGAAAATATGGTTATAATAGGTCATAATAATGTTTATGGTTTTATTAGAGCAGTTTTGCCGATTAGTAATACTGATTGGATAGAAACTAAAATTATTAATTATATTAATATTAAAGAATTAGTTAAAAAATTAAAATCTTTTTCGAAAGAAAAAATTAGATTATTTGTTGACGATCAAAATCAATATAACATTCACATAGAGAGTAAAAAACATAACGAAGAATTATTATGTCAAGTATATTATAGAGATACAATTTATAAACAAGAAACATTAGAAATGCCGCAAAGATATGATGATGATACGTATATAGGATTATATTCCAACTTAAATATTAATTTATTAAAATCTTATATAAATGGTTTAGCTCAACAAGAGAAAATTTATATGTCGACTACACCTTATACTATTAACAATGACCATAATCATATTCATAATAAACGAACTGAAGGTTCTAGGACTTTGCCCGATCTTAAAGAATCTTATGATAATAATGATGATAATAATATAGATGATAATAATATAGATGATAATATAGATGATAATAATATAGATGATAATAATATAGATGATAATATAGATGATGATTCAGAAACATCTGAAAATGGTGTAAATGGTAAAAAAGATTATAAAAATATTAGTAATTATAAAAATTTATCTAAATTTCATTTTCTTACAATTGAAAATAATAATGATGGTATAGTTGAAGATACTGTTAGACAACTATGTGTCGGGTCTACAAAATTTAAATTAGGATTTACATCTAATCAATTTAAAATTTTATCATCTTTAATAAAAACTAAAAGTGATTCAGATTATGGTGGTGTTATTAAATTTTCCAAAAGAGATCAAAGACCAATATTTTTCTCTATTATATTATTATCAGATAAAAGATGTAATTTAGAATTAGATATTCCAATAAGAGAATGGTATCCTATCAGGGAATGACATCCTATACCAAAAAGTGTAATTTATGATGATGAAGAAACAATTTATGATGATGATGAAGAATCAATAGTTAGTGAAAATAAATTTAAATTATCTTTTGATAAAACATTATATGATGAAACTTAATATGATAAAACTTAATAGAAAATACCAAAATATTCGATAAATATATTTTCATATGTAATAAAATTTTTAGATGTAATAAGTTTTTAGATGTAATAAGTTTTTAGATGTAATAAATTTTTTAGATGTAATAAGTTTTTAGATGTAATAAATTTTTTAGATGTTATAAATTTTTTAGATGTTATAAAATTTTTAGATGTGTTATAAATTTTTTAGATGTTATAAATTTTTTAGATGTTATAAAATTTTTAGATGTAATAAAAAAATTATTATTCCCACGTGTCATCATCATCACTTAAATTACTCTCACAGATTATTGTTTGAAATATTTCAGCTTGAATATCTTCTCCGTTATAAGGTAACATAATTTGATTTTCATCAGGTGCTTGACGTTTAAGAATATTTATTTGACCAGAAAATTTTTTTTCTTCAGTATTATTATTTTTATCAGGAATACTAATTCCAGTTTCTAAAGATCGTTTCCATGGTTTATTAACTGTAGTCGATAATGTTTTCCCCGAATATAATTTTAGAAAATCTTCTACTTTTACTTTGTTTTGTGAATAACCTTTGAATGTTTTCTTTTCACTAAGTCTCCCTTGTTCATCTACAGTAATACAGTATTTTACTTTAGGTGCAATAAACATTGCAAAAATAATTCCACCATTTCCATAATCATTTTTCCCTTGACACAATTCTCCTCCAACATATCCAGCGGCGTCTAATTTATTAAAGAGCTCATTGGAAATATATATTGAATCAGTATCTGTAAAATGAATGTATTTTTCTTTGAAACCATTAATTTCTAAAATAAAGTTATTCATGATTCTTCTAGAGTGAGAAAGAATGAAAGAACCTAAGTGTGATGGCATGAATGACGTCTTCCCATCTTTTACAATATTAGTTTTGAGAAATTCATCATCTTCCATTTCTACTTTCGCTAAATATTGTTCATCATTTAATTTTTCATAATCTTTTACTTCTTGAGTGAAATTTTTTCTCAATGTATTCTCATTCCATAAATGATATTTAGTGGTTATATCTTTTTGCACAGTTTTGTCATATAGCGAATTCATCAATAATTTAATTAACTCATCACCTACAGTATTTCCTTCTGTTTTATATCTTTTTCTCAAATTAAAAAGTTTTTCAATATAATTTCGAAATGGTGAAACTTGATAATTTTTTTCATAAATTATACCATCAGTAATATGTAAGATTTTTCCCCCACATAACAATTTCTTGTATGTCTACAGAAGTTAATACATCATAACATATACCATTTCTAAACCTGATTACTTTCACATGAGAATTATTATTTTGATTTTTAACTTTATCTTTTATAGGAACTGGTTGGAAAAACATATCATTCGGATATTGAAACACAACAGAGAATATTCCAGTTTTAGGTCTAAATGTTTGTGTATTAAATTTATATACTATTTCCCGCTCTTCTTCTTGACGAAATTTTCTAGCTGATTCAGCTTTAGGGTATTCTGAATTTTCATCATACATAGCTGATGGATATAAAGATGTTGCATCAAAAGCCATTAGAAATTCATTTTTTTGTTCAAGTAGCTGATTTGAAATTTTCTTACAAATTTCAGTTTTATCTCCTAAATCTCGATACTGTTTCATTAAATCTATTAAATTACTTCCAAGGGACAAAGTTCCCCCAGCGTAGCGACCAAGGGACAAAGTCCCCCCAGCGCAGCGACCAGGTAAATACTGTTTTAATATTGGTAACAAGATGCTACAAAATGGCGATATGTATTTTCTTATATTTGCTGAAACTCTTCCACCTTTAACAGATTTTCTAATATAATTTCTAGCCCATAAATCTATATGAAAATGAATATTTATATTGACATTTTGTACGCTTTTCATCCAACCGTTAAATGTTAAAGCAGAGGATGTCAAATTAGTAGTTATATCTTCACCAACTAAATCCTGCATAACATTATTATATTTGTAGATACAAAAAGCTAAAGAAAGAATATCGTTAACTAAATATGGTCTCCATTCAATTTCTTTTTCTTTATAATTTTCATGTGTTATGTCTCCAATTTCATAATTTAATTTACACACATTCATAGGAATTTTAAAATTCTCACACCATTTAGAAAGACTTGTTTTTACATGTTGATAACTACATTTCATTATAATAGTTTGAAGTGCTAATTTACCTGACGGTGAATCTTTTTTCATATTGTTTTTAAATCTAAAAGATTTTTGAATGTATCTACTAACACATTCAGTTGTATAAGGATTTTGTAATGAAGCAGTCAATATTCCTCTTGAAGTTTTAAGAGGCGGTTTAGATAATTTAAAATTAGCTTTTATCGGAAAATAGGAATCAAAACCTGATGAATTGTGAGCTATTAAAGTTACTCTCGAATAATTAAATTTTCCAAGAGTTTTAAAAAATTGATGGATCGGACATACATCCTCTGGGTTTCCCCCGATCGAACATTCATCATCCTCAGTTCTCGTAAATATTTTCACACAATTTTGAAGTTTATTAAATTCTAATTCAGTTAAATTATTATACTCATTAATCTGTTTTTTAAGTTTTTTAATTTCATCTTCATCTTTTGATCGTTTAATTTTAATCATATCACTTAACAAACGTGTTTCTAATTCTTTCAATCTTTGTTTCGGTAAACAATATATAAATTTATTAAAATTAATAGCTCCTACAGCATAAGGAATAGGATGAGCTGTTGAACAGTTAGGATCAGGAAAAGTTTCGAGATCCCAAATATATGTTGAACCATAGTCAATTTTTTTCTTTGTTATGATTTTATATGGACGCGTTGTTAGATTTTCATCAGTAACTGTTTTATATATGGGTTTGAAATTATTTTCAATTTCTCTAATAGCTTTTAATTTATGAGATTTATTAATTAAACAATAGTGACCAATTGTTGAACCTGCGTGAAAATAATTGTAATAAACATAATTATGAAACGTTTCAATTCCTCTAGGATTTAAATGACGATTGGCAGGACTATAATATTGAACACATTCTCCAAAATATTTATTGAATTGAGAAAATTTGCAGTTTGACATTACTCCTGTTCTAGATGTGGCTTTCTCTTTATATAAAAAATTATTAAACATTTCTTTCATCATTTCTCCTTGTTCTTCATTAAAACCTCGTAAAACATTATAACATTTAATAAAACAAAAATCTTCAGAAGGAATATAACAATATTCACCGAAATATTCTTTGATTCTATATTTCATATTAATCCCTGCCCCTCTATGCGATCTTTGTACTAACTTCATTCCAAAATCTTCATATTTAATATTACCTGTAAAAATCCATTCGTTAGCATCGGATTTCTCATCCAGATTCGAAAACCATGTTTCAAATGATTTTTTATTATAGAAGGTTACGTAAAAATTTTGAATTATATTTTCCTGATCTTTAACAACTTTTCCAAGTAAATTAATAATTTTACCATTTGCTAAAAGTTTCCGCATATCATTTACTACATTAATAAAAGATACATTTTCATATTTAATTTCATTTGGATTAAATAAATTACATAAATCATCACCAAGTTCATCCTTAATTCTATCATCAAAAAAGATATCACTAATAGGAGTTTCTAATATTTCTTTTGTTCCACGTTTCTGTTTTTTAGTATTACGTCTAATACTACGCCTAGTACGTTTCTGTTTTTTAATACGTTTACTATGTTTAATTTGCGCATCAAACTCAGCAGTTTGGTTCTTGATTAATTCATCAATCCTAGACGTTTGTCCGAGAGACATTTCACGATTCATATTTTTTAAAAGAAAAAATGAATTTTTACATAGAACCTCGGTTCCGTTTTTGCATATACACAGGAATATGTAATTGATGTAATGTTTCTAATTCATGTGCGGTTAAATGTTCTTTCTTAACCAACCACCATAAATTATTATACGCCAAAAATACTCGGAAACTTCTTAAACAAAGTGGAAAGTCTTTTGTTTTAACACACGGTTTAATACCATGTTTTGTTTTATAATCTGTAACGAGCGCTACGTATTTATGATGATAATAAAATCTAACTTCTTTCTTCGAATTTACAGGATTTGTAGGATGACGATAATCTTTTAAAACTGCTACATGCTCTATCTTATAATCATTCAACATATTTTTTTTTTATTAACAAAAAATTTATAAGAAAAAATTATTCGGCCACTCCGTTCGGTCACTCCGTTCGATCACTCCTCGAAAATATTTTCTATAACTCTTTCATGAATTTTTTTATCAATATTAATTGTGATAAATCCATAATCTTTTGACCAAGCATTGTTACACGATTGTTTAAATTCATCTTTATTTCTTACACATAAATCTCTTAACAAATCACTTAAGTTTCTTGCATTTATTTCAAATAGTATAAATATATTTGCATTCTTTCTAATAACACTTCCGTCTAATGAATACATACTTTGTGTTAAATAAAACACACTACAGTTATTATGTCTACCTCTTGTGAAATAATTTCTCTGAACTGACTGATTTCTATCATTAACACAATCATCAAAAATTACACAATGTTTCATTGTTTTATCTAGTTTACTAGGATCTTGCATATTACCACTATCATCTATTAATTGTATTTTTATATGCTTATTTTTATTAGATTCTACTAACTGATTATTTTTTGTTGCTTCTTCACACCACGAACTTATTTCTTCTTCATCTTCAGATTTTTCATATTCTTTGAATAATGAAGCAATTGCTGTTTTTTAAGATTATTTTCAAATCCATATTTTAAAAATTGATCGACGGGTTGTTCTGCTGTTGTTGTATAAATTATAAGATTGTTATAATCCAAAAAATTTGGAGTCGTTAAAATTTTAAATAATAGATACGTTTTTCCACAACCTGATCTTCCACAAATAACTGACAAAACTTTATTAGATAAATTTGGATGATGATTAAATTTAAGTTTTTTTTTATTTAATGGAGGTAGTTCACTCATTTTTTAATAAAAAAATTTATTTTTATTTATTTTTATTTTTTGTTTCTAAAGAAGAAGAAAATTAAACTTCTCTAGCTTCGCGTGGGAGTTTATACCTCTCGAACCAAAAGATCTATCATAATCTCTTCACCTCCAAAATTTATTTCTTGTCCTTTTTCATCAGTGATTCTAATGCCAATGTTGTTAATAGTTTTTCTTGTAATAGGAAAATATATTAATGTTTGTGGAATTACATTTAATCTATAACCAATTGGTACAGTAAAAGCTGGAAAACTGAATATTAAATTTGATAATTTACCATTTATATATCCTTCTTCAATAATGTCACAATGTACAACAATTGAATTTATTTCGGTTATTTTTGGAATCTTCTCACCTAAATGATAACCTTGACTATAGGTTTGTTTATTAAATCCTAATAGCTTTGACAATGATCTATCATGATTAAAATCAACTTGATGATTTTCGTCTAAAGTAAGAGAAAATTTATTAACTGCCGGTTCAACTGCAAAATGTAATTGTTTCTTATCTTTAAATGATATACCTAAATGTCTCTTAATTTCATTTGATATTGATTCAACTTCGTAAGAACCAGGAAGAAAAGTTAGTATTTTCCATGTTTTGCCTTTATCAGTAGAATATCTAAATTGATCATTCACATCTTTGATAACGTTTTGAATAGTGTTAAATGTAGAGAAACTAGTCAATGCAATTTGATAATTTTTATTTTGTTCCAAATGTAGAATGGGTTCTAAATTACAAGTGTGTGATGAAGTAGTTGTTATAATTTTTAACGTCGTACTAAATTTTGATGAACCCAAAATCTCTGTTAGATTTTCTAAATGATTATTAATTTTGTCTAAATCTGCTGAACACATTTTTAAACTAAAAAATTAAATAAATATTTTTTATGAAATATTTTTTTTATAAAAAATTAAAAACAACAACATATTTCAGCTACGGGCGAAGCCCTGGAGGACATCAGAGATGTCCGGTTATACTTTTATAATCCTCTTCATTTAGAATCTTCTTTTCCAGCAGTCTTTTCAATATAGCATGAATTTCATTGAAACTAGAATTATGTCCTTCTTTTATTGCAGATATTAAAATATTTAATCTATTTAGTAATTCTTGTGGATCATCTGGTAAAAATATAGTTGTTTCTGTTTTCTGTTTTTCAGATAAACCTTTCCCTACTTTAACTCCCGATGATAATAAATTTTCTAATTGTTTATAACGTCTAAGAGATTTTACTGCACCAACTCTGTCTAACATAGCTTTATATTTTATGAGATCTTCTACAGCATAATTATTTAAATCTGCTCCTCTTAAAAGATTAACAAAATTTCTATCTAAATTAAAAGGAGATTTATCTGGTGAAAAAATTAAACCTCGAAAAGGTTGTGGAAATATTTCTTTTTGACCGAGATAAAATCTAGGTATTGTTTTTCCATCTATAAATGAAATAGAATGTTCAAATTGCATAGATTTTGGTAATTTCTTATTAATATTTGATTCTAGTAATCCATAGTCATCTAATATAGTTTTGTGCTCTGGATCTGTTATATCAATTTGTTTATCATTATTTGTAAGTTCTTTTTCAAGAGTTTTAAATGGTTTCATAGTTTTTTCAAAATCAGTTTTTATTTGCTCGGTTTGCTGCATTTTTTCAAACATATCAGATTGAATACCAGCTTTTATCATTCTATGTTGAAGATGATTTTCTTTTATAATATTTCTTTGTTTTATTAACTCTTCTAATTGTTTTATTCTTTTAAAATTATCAGCTCTAATTTTATCCATTTTTAAAATATAATATTTGAATTTTGTGGTAACATTGGAATACAGCAAAAGCATTTTACTGAACAAATTATTTTTTTATTGCTTTGTTGTTTGACATCTTTTCGTTTAAAGTTTTCTCTTTTTAAGTTTTGTTTAATAAAGTTTTGTTTAATAAAGTTTTGCTTAAATTTTCGCTTAAAGTTTTTAGCTCTTCTAAAAAAATTTTATCATTTTCTTCATTAGAAATTTTACCACCAGTAAAAGTTTTACCATCACTAGAAATTTTACCATCCTGTCTATTCTTATCATCAACTTTTTCGGACTGTAATTGAAAGGTTTGATTTACTTCATTAGCTATTTGATCAAATTTTTCAATCTCATCTAACGTAATAACATTATCATCACATACTCTTTGAAAGTAGTAATGTAGTTTATCATAGACTTCTTTAATATGTAAATGCTTAGTTTTTAATGATTTTCGTTTCTTAGTTATTAAAGATTTATCTAACATTGTAACAAGTGAAGTTGCAAAAACACCCGTACCTGTTAAAGCTGTAGCAACTACTGGAATTACTAAAACACCTGAAGATATAACAATTGTTAAAGCACCTAAACTTATTGTTAAGAATATGCCAATTCCTTGTGTTACATTCTTAACTTTACTCCATCTCTTTCTTAATTTTTTATAATGCTCTAATCTTAATAATAATTGAGATTCCTTATCTTTCCTATACCTTACTCTATCTTTGTGTTTTTCTTTATTCATTTTTTCAATGTTAATCTTTTCAATGTCCATTAAAGTAGAACTACGTTCATATGATAACGAAGGATATATTCTTGAGGTTCCTTCCATTTCTGAAGTTCCTTCCACTTTTGTTTCTTCCATTTTTAAAGAAATATTATTACTCACATGATATATTTTGAAAACCTGAAACATGGATAAAATTCATGAATTTGAAATTCTTAACTTTTATGATTTTCGGTGTCCTGGAACGGTCATGATTTAAGCGAGAAAATTGTTATTCTCAAATTTTGAGATTCTTAACTTTTATGATTTTCGGTGTCCTGGAACGGTCATGATTTTAAGGGTGAAAATTGTAATTCTCAAATTTTGAGATTTTGAAAAATTTGAAAAATTGGGTATTTTTAAAAACGCTTACATTTTCGCCCTTCGGCCTTCGGCCACGTGAAATTTGAAGTCTACCTAAATTTTTGAAATTTTTGAAATTTTGATTTTTTGAAAAAACCCGCAAAAGTGTGACATCCGGCGCAAGCGAAGCGAAGCAAAGCGAAGCGAAGCGTCGCGCCGGATGTCACACTATATACTACTCTTCGCTGCTGAAACTGCTCGATTTCTTGTAGCAGAGATGACCAGGTGGCAAGAATAACGCGCACAGTACCATAAATACTAATAGCATAAGCTGCTGATAACATCATAGATTTGTTGCTAGTCCACATTCATACATATTGTTTGTTACCAGGCTTTGATATCATTCTTTCAACGTATATCAATTGAATGTTTTACCGGTTTTAATGACAGAATGCTGTTATAGCCCACAGTGCTTTCGATAGATAAATCATTCAGGTGATTATAATTGTAGTAACCTAACCATCTGAATCGGTTATAATCGCGATAATCCAAGGACAGATACGTGCCATCGGATGATCGTGTTCAATTCCATTATCATTACTATATCAATGTGCAAATATATCACAGTGCGGTGACTAGTTTGGTTCACATTCAATATATATTTAATTATCTTTGAATGACGTCTCATTTTCATTGACTGTATGCCTTTCTATTATGTGCGATGGAGGACAGAAGAGTTCTGCTTGTTTTGAAGGATAATATGTCTGACAAAAGTTGAAGTTTTGTGTCATTAATTATACTTCAATAGCGAATTATTTTTAGTCTAAAGAGTTCGCAAGTAGATGGACCGTTACACTTGAATGCCTCTCCTGAATCGGCGACGATTGAAATCACTTCCAAACGGATTGATAATCAGATTGTCCTTCAGCAAGTTACGGTGTCCTGCCCCGACATCGTATGATTTGCATGAGAAGAGATAGGAAGGAGGAGCTTAGCATCGTCGGGCCATATGACATACAGCAGTGATTTGGGGCACTACTCTCTCAACTTTGAAATGTCACCGTTGTCACAACAGCGCACAGCACAGGCCGCCTCTTCAGGGACTATTGCTGTCCTTTAAAACTCTTTGGCATTGATTAACGGACTTTCTAATAACTGACTTTGATATTTTAGTTGTCTCGCATTTTATTGGACATAAAGAATATTCTACTCAGTGTAAACACGGAGAAACAGTTCAGCTCGTAGAAAGTTGCAGCAATGAATGCGAAATGAATCACAACTTTTCGTCAGAATGTTGAAGAAAATCCAGAGTGAAGTTAGCTTTCTTCAGGAACAGCAGTGGGTACATGCAAGATATCGCTCAGACAATGTTAACACCATGGAAAGAGAGAGTCACACGTTGTTAGAGAATCAGGTGGCATGGGTACTACTTCAAAATGGGAAAAGCTAAGGCTTACAGCAATCCAATTTCAATATATCTCTCAGGAAACTCGAGGTAGACATCCACAAATATGTCGTGAAGATGATAGTCAACGAGGCAGCACATTGAAGTCACCGCGGCAGAGAATGACAGAGTTGGAAGACGCAACAAAGACGCGGACGAAGACATGGGTGCTGTGAGGCAGGGATGCGGAATCCTATCATCTTAATAGGACTCCGACTCCGGGTGGCAAGTATATATAGCCTAGTTTTTTGAAGAAAACTGGTAACCTACATCATAGATCATGGGCTTACCTAAATCTGTCGTTAGTGATCATTGCTGTATCAATTATCAAACATTTTCGATGAAAGTTTATCACATGTCGCTTTCAGTTGGATGCATGCGACTCGGCTCCTCCCATCTTGCACATTGGTGTGTGCTTCACTCGGTTTTTCTCCAGTCTCAGCCAGGCAGGAAAATCCCCATCATTCTCCAAAAAATGTAAGTGCACTTTCGATTTTAATATGCGATTTGGAGGAGCCATCATATACGATTAACGTGAAGGTAAGAGGTAATGTTCTTCAAACAAACTAGTATTTCATTTTTGTCTGTGATGTGACCTTTGGCGCGTAGGTGTGATCGAGGCTAGGAAGACTTGTCTTCGAGTGAAAAGACAATCCTTTTTTCACTATCACGGTTCATTCCCTCAACTATTACAAGATTTGCATGCAGCATTGTCTCTGTACTTTTGTTTGATGGAGAAAGTTGACATTAAGACAGTCACAGCTATGCACGAGGATAAATAATTTGTTTACATTATATTTCAGGTCTAGTTATAGGCCGGACTCCGACTCCGCATCCCTGCTGTGAGGGCAGTGACTAGCGAGCTGATCGAAATCCCCGGCGGCAGAGGATGGCAGAGCTTGAAGACGGAACGAAGACGCAGACGAAGACATGGGTACCGTGAGGGTGATAACCAGGTAGCTGATGGGAATCCCCGACGGCAGAGGATGGCAGAGCTTGAAGACGGAACGAAGACGCAGACGAAGACATGGGTACCGTGAGGGTGATAACCAGGTAGCTGATGGGAATCCCCGACGGCAGAGGATGGCAGAGCTTGAAGACGGAACGAAGACGCAGACGAAGACATGGGTACCGTGAGGGTGATAACCAGGTAGCTGATGGGAATCCCCGACGGCAGAGGATGGCAGAGCTTGAAGACGGAACGAAGACGCAGACGAAGACATGGGTACCGTGAGGGTGATAACCACGTAGCTGATGGGAATCCCCGAAGGCAGAGTTGAATGCATCAGTTACGAGTACCGACCACCGGTCTAATCCGTCCCAATCTAAATTGTTTTGCTGACAGGAAAAAGCACATCACTACTGCTATCACCTAACTTCAACCTCGGAAAAAGACAGATAAACAGATTCTTCTCCGTGACTCGGTTTAAATCTCTAAATCAGTATAAATCTTAGCAGAGATGTAAATGCAAAGCTAATACGGTCTCCTAGAAGTCACAGGCCTCGATATCTCAATATTGTATTTTCAGTTTGAATATTGTCAAACAACATCTCCTTACAAAGTAAGGAAAAATTGAATAACACGGAAAGTCGGATTCCAATAATTGCAAACTGTCTTTTTCCCGGTCCTTGAACTTTCCAACCAAAAATGAGAGCAGGGAAAGCAAGAAGAGTAACACCAGCCTCCCGAAATGTGGACGGCGGTTGATGTCCAGGAACTTACGATTACTATTTTGATGAAAAAATGATGAACTATTTTATGCGGCTGCATAATTAGCTTTATTTTGTTTCGAGAACACATTATCCGCAACGCCCATCATCAAAACTCGACTGATGCCAACTCATACAAAAATTCTCTATCATCGAATCTAAACTGCATTATAAAAAGTTATATAACAGTTAGTTGCAATGCAGTGCAATCACAGAATTAAATATTTTGTTTATCTGCCGAGGCGCGCGCAGATGAATCTAATTCTGTGAGTGCAATATTACTTCTTGCTTCCACGTACTGCGCAAAACAGATAGTCTGTAGCAATTAAAAATAACATCCATTGGAAGTTACTGATTGCGTTTACTAGACTTTGTAATAAGAAGACACTTGACAAATCCGATCACGTTCAAAGGCATGATCATGATCCTCCGTCAATTTCTGTTTGGGCTCAAGATTGATCTAAAATCCCTCTAATGAAACTCAAGAAAATGAGACCCCGACCGTTTCCAAATTGTCTTCCATTTGTTCAGAGACAGTGTGAACTCGGTCTTGTAGGCGGTTGTGATTATCACACATGCTCATGATGCGACAGGTTCTACTTCGTCTGTAGTTTCAAGAGCACTTAGGTCACAATAAACATTCCTGGAGATTCAATGCATACGAGAATTTCATTTCATTATGGAGGTATCTGCAAGTCTGCTTCAAATTCACAAATTTGGATATCAGAATATCAGAACGTTTATTATTTGAAGTGATAACAATCACTTCAGTTGCAGATGATCAATGAACAGTTTTGGATATCTACTCCACATCGCTGAAATTTATGCTCATAAATTCCAACCACTTAATTAATTGAATATCCGTGGGTGTCTCAACTTTACTTGACATGATACCATTGTTTGTGGCTCTCAATACAAGGAAGTGTGCATTGAATGGATCACTTTCTGATAATGATTATCCTTGAACAAAAGCTCGGTGCGAGGTTCTTAAAGTTCATTTCTAAGAGGCCATTGTTCTTTACACTGATTGTGGTGAGCGATACCATACTTTCTTCACGTCCTGTTTTGACGGTTATCCAAGAAGTTAGATTTATTCCAAAGTGCGAACACCAGCACGAGTTTCCTGTAAAACACATGCAGGCCTAGATCCACTGGGAAGCAGATTGCAGTTTTTGATTAACATGACAACCTTCATGTTTTCTCTGATTAAGTGAAAGACGCTGGTCTACAGCCACAATTTTTGGCATGGAATGTTTTCAAGTCATTTCCCATCATGTTATTATCATGCATCTGCTCGGTGATGTATGTGAGAATGTGGCTAAATGCGGCGCTTGTCGGGAGAAATCTAAAGTTCCTTAGCGTCGTTGAAAAAGGTGCATGAACACATGCAATTACCACGTAAAGACATTTCATACCAAAGTACTTAAGAATTGATATTTTCGTTTAATCAGAGAAATCATAAATAATATCATTTTTGCCGGAAACTACAATCTTGGATTAACATGCATTTTTTTTATCCTGTCTGACAAGAAGTGGAACAGGTTAGAACTCTGCAGACGCACAGATTCGTAGGGGCCATATGGTGCACGTCATTCGGTATAAGTTTCATTTTCAATCTCGTTTCCTGCATCGTGCCTGCTGCCGCCTTATATTTCTGGTGAAAATGGTGTGATGATAGAGATGAAAAAGAGGTCACGCCATCTTCATGTCTAATACGTATATTCCTTCCTTTGGGACTTCGTTGATGAGTAGACTACATCACCGAGATGGTCAAGGGATTGACGATCAAATGCAAAACAGATTGAACAGAATATTTCAAGAAAGCGTGGGTAATTTCCTGGGTTCAAGCCGTGTTTGAGTCAAATCTAGGATTTTCAAGATGCGTACACTCTGCATTCCTCTTAGCACCCAGCATAAAATCATAAGAGTTTCTCGGCTACCTGAAAGAAGGGTGCAAGCCTAATATTTTACCTACTGTATATACAGTATCTTTACCTCAATAATCTCATTGGCTACATTGACCAACTGAATTAGCATTGTTTTATAACAGGCAAGATTAGACCAGATAAAAGTACTATAGTAAAGAAATACTATTTAATCAACACTAAATACTTCAAAGTTATCATTCTCTCAGCACATTAAAAAATCAAATGTATTTGGAATTCTTCTACCCCTAAGATGGAGAAAAAACGACAGATCTTCACTCCTAAGTTATATCTGATTAGTACGAAACATCCAGGTAACTCGTGCATAGAACTGTTACCTTAATTACACATTTCTATTGAATTTTATCAATTCTCAAGACAACATATCAAAGCAAAGAATCTTTCCATCAGCTCAAAGTCATAATACCGGATGAAACCTGTCATCGTTGCCGGAGAGCTTTCTGTTGATTAAAGCGATAAGTAGAAGGCTTTGAGAGAATGGGAATCTCTTCTGCTAACACTAGCTATTTATGGTCGTAAGCCGTTGCTATCGGTAGCCTTTTCTGTTCGGTTTCAAATTCAGGAGATATTTGAAGCGGTTTGTGATTAATATTAAATTTTGTATGCGGGAGACATTGAAAATTTAGAAAAATCAATTAAATATGTGGATTGAGGTGTACATGATATCTTCAATACAGAATGCCGCTTAATTCTTTCAATATCAAAGCATCATTAAGAATATTGCGTGTAACTATCGTCAGAGATAACATCATGAAAGCACGTAATGCAGAGTCACTATTGTCACAATCAGCTGGCTTGTCAACAAGTCTTTATTATGTTCATCGATTATTCATTGAGAATAGGCTTCAGAAACATGACGCACTGCAAAACCCTGGAAAAAGCGAGGTGTTAAGAGAACGAGTAATATTTTATTAGTAATATCATAATATTAAAACTATTCTTTAAAGACACGGTTTCGATAACATGTTTAAAGTAGGGTTTCATAATCATCTTTATGACAGTATTGGGAAATTGTAGTTGGACTGGTCTTTATACCAGTTACTACAGCTTTTTCATGCAATATTACACCCTTGAAAACCATTCTCGCGCCCATCGCACTTCTGCTGCTGATTATTTACTAGCAGAGTTTCAACTGATTCAGTCGCATTTTGTTGCCAATGGACACCGGTTACATCATTTTGTTGTTATATTATGCAACCTTCAAAGGTCAGCCCTCCAGGGCTTGACCCGGAGAAAAGTCAGTGTTTTTGAGACCATCATTAACTGGTGAAGAGGCTGTTTATTTTTTTCAAAACACAGCCTCACTAAGATTTTGTCAGTATATCCAACCGCGAATCTTGTGACTGCGCGTCGTGTTCCTGTTTCTCCTCAGAGAGATCGTCTTTCGGTTTATAGCTACACTGTAATCCAATGTCATTCAATTTTTTCGTGTACCTATGGTGGCAGCTGCATTCGCAGAACAGAAAGATGTGCTCGGGAAAAATACGGAAGCACATTCCAGTTTGGCTTGACAAGGGCATGGAGACTGCTCCTCGCACCATGAAGAAGCCTGTCAGTTTATTACCAGACATATATCATGTCTTGTACATCAGTCCAAGCGTCTATTGGGGCATCTTTGTCCAATCTTTGCCTTCTTAGTCATCAATGATTGCGAGTGTACGTGGTACCAAGTTGCAGCGACCTTAGAGATCAGATATCTATGCTATTGCCCTCTCTTGTCTTGAGAGGACAATAGATGACTTAGATGGCACCGGTCTGGACTCTGACATCGGGTTTAGTTCAGGACTTCTCTGTCTTTAATTTGAGATAACTTCTGATGTAAATGCAGTACAATCTGCATTTTTCAGGGAGAATAAGATCCAAATGAGATATGTCACCTGTTTGAATATGAATGAAATTGGACTGTTAACAAAGCCTGTAGACGACATGAAAGAGAATTACAAAAATTGATCTTGTACCCACAGACTTATGATTCTTGTTTCCATTTTTTGCATAATTGCTCGTCATAATCGGTTGTAAACGATCCAGAGCAGAGTGATTCCACAGCATGCCTCTGAACGATCGCCTCTACAGTCGATTTTGTGATTTCATCTTTCTTGGTCGGTCATGTCATTGATTTTCATGCTTAAATTGAGATAATCGTTTCGAATAAATTATCTTTCCTGTTATCAAGACACCAGTCTCATTGTACAAATCATCCACTTGTTTGCCAGCTTATCAAGACATTTCAGTTCCATTCGGTAGACTTTTAATGACTCAGTGTCCACAATTATCACTGCAGTTACAATCAAGTCAGCTACAATTCATTGATGCAATGATGTAACGTCAATGAGAGATGTTTCATATTGTTTTTGCATACGTCCAATTTAAGTAATTATTAAGTATTGAAAGTTTTCCTTCTGATGGATCCACATGCAGTATTGCAAACTGTAAACGCTAAATGACAATTGATTGAAGCTATCCAGCGTTTGCCATCAAACAATAGCGTTAACGTCCCATGCAGTCTCAATGCTTATTTCAAATATGAGAATCATCTCTATCAGCAATGCAAAGGACTACCGATGGGTTCTTCTCTGAGTGGCATCGTTACCATTATTTTCATGTATTCCATTGAACGAAGGACATTACTTCAACTTCCTTCATCGATACCGTTGTTCAGACGATATGTTGACGATTGCCTCTTTGTCGTAAAAAATCGATAGGAAGCAACTGAAGTACCGGTATTAAATGTCATGAACAACCATCACCCCGCAATAGTATTTGAAATTGAATTTCCTAATAACGAGAAAACACTCAGCTTTCTGGACTTCACTGTCACAATGAATCACGGCAATGAACATATTAAGTTCGAATTTTTCAAAAAAAGGCAAAAAAAGACTTATTTGTATATTATGACTCCAGCATACCATTCTCATCCAAAATCAATTACATCCAGAATGAAGGAGAAATGATCAAACAAAGATACACTTCTAATATTAACCTTCGTAAACATGAAAACAAATTCAACGAAACACTCAAGGCTAATGGCTATCCTGATGCAATTATCCGACATTCAAAAAACAGGAAAAAACGTCGGCGGAAAACGATGACAAATAATGGAATAATGGATTTGAAAATGGATTACATAAGCGATGAATTGTACAATTATAATCAAACACATATTCAGACGCGAAGGAATCAATATAAGACTCACCTGAAAAACAAAAACACTGGGAAATATACTACGGAAACGAAGAGAAAATATTATATATAAACTCAAAAATTGCGCAATTAAGGATCCGAAATTATGCTTCAGAAGAAATGCTGTATATATGAAGTGAAGTGTCATCAAATCTATATCGGCAGTACGATGCGCCCCCTTTATATCCGTACCAGAGAGCATTTAAATGCTTTTCGTTCAATTTTTAACCACAAAATAACAGGCAAAAATAACAAATTTAACTTTAAGATATTAACAACAACAGACGATGAACTAAATTTATGACTCAAAGAATCCATCTTGATACAGAAGCTCAAGCCCTCGATAAAAAGTCGAGCTGAATGTGAAGGGCAGAAAGAATTTTTATACGTGGAATTTTCATAGCCTATATTTCATAACAAACTTTTGGATGGGACGTTGGGGAGAGATGGGTTAGCAGCACATTTCTGCTCCCAGATATCTTTCCATTACGCATAATAGACATCATTCATGCTTTAAAGCCACTGCGGTGCTAATTCTACGATTCTTTGCATAAAACACTAAATGACACATTCACAAATGACTTTGCTTTCAAATTATTTTGTCTCCGTTACGAATGCATGTTGGAGATATCTCATGTCCGCTCTAAATAGCATAGATATCTAACAATCCGACCTCTATGGCAGCGATTTGGTTCTGAGCAGTGTTCTGTCTCTGTTGCCTTGTTCACGTGCTGCTCTTTCCGCATAGGAGCATGAAACAGAGCAAATAGAAGACCCAGACCAAACTGTGTTGTAGCTTTTGTTCTTAACCCTCTAACTACCATGGGGTCGATTTTTGACCCCACTAATGATCTTTTTCATAGCAAATTTCTCACAAGCTCTCCAACATGTAATGGTTCTGTGACTTTGTCTGCATGAATATTGCGCTTATATTTATGTATTTGGATATGTAATAATGTTATTTATAAAGGCGCATCACTGGAAAATCAAAATTCCATCACTAATTACCATGGGGGTCATGTTTTGACCCCAAGTTTCAATGCACCAGAAAAATGTTATGATGCGTTAACAAATTTATCTTGTTAACTGGTGCCAATTTTACAATGCTGTCAGATTCCAACTTAATTGATTTATCTTTTTGTCTAAAATAATAGGTTGCTGTAGCAGATCGAATTACTCCATTATTCGATCCATCTTGTGTAGGTCTATATAGCCTTGATGATATCCATTCATAAACAGAATATGCCTTTGAATACCGCATGATCAATGTCAAGTATATTGACAATGAGCTTTTGTCACACGTGTGTTCCTGGCAAGCGTGCGGTCTGAGCGACTTCTAACGCCATACACACAAAGCGGAGATCGCACGCTTCATACCAAGATCTATCTGTTTTGATGAATTGCACGTGTACTGAAATCATACGAACTTCGATCGAATGACTTACGACTAGGTAGTGGAAAGACGCGGTATCAGTGACATTCATTTATTCTGTGGCTGGCAGACGCTTGTGAACAGTGACATTACATTTGAGGTGTTTATAACCGAAGGCTTTTCGTCTCGAAGGACACAGCGAGCTGCTGCTCTTCTGGCGACTAATACGTTGTTTGGAAGTAATATAGAAGAAGAGTCCACTGATGATGATGATGTCTCAGAAGCAGAAAACTTCAGTGAACCAGCTAATCAATTATCTGAAGTGAGCGATGATGATGACGTCTTGGAGGATGAAAGTTCGGAAAATTCAAACAACACCTGAGTCTTATCATGCACGAGATCTGGAAGTATCTGGAATCCTCATCCACCGTCACAGGGTCGTCGAAGACAACATAACAT
Source organism: Prostheceraeus crozeri (assembly GCA_907163375.1). NCBI lineage: Eukaryota > Metazoa > Platyhelminthes > Polycladida > Euryleptidae > Prostheceraeus > Prostheceraeus crozeri. The sequence goes on along the minus strand of CAJQUW010008201.1, from coordinate 552,321 downwards.
TGTGCGTGAGCAACCAGGTCCCACAAAATCAACCACAGAACGATCGGGTAACCCATTGGGAGCTTTTTATTGCTTCATAACACCAAGTATGATAAGAATGATAATTACACATACCAATGAAGAAGGTCATCGAGTTCTTGGAGATAGATGGAAAAACGCTGACGAAAAAGAGCTGCAAACTTATATTGGACTTCTTATATTGGCTGGTGTGTATCGTGCAAGATTGGAACCTATTGAACATCTGTGGAACCGAGATCATGGACGCCCTGTTTTCGCTAAAGCAATGTCGAGGAATCGATTCAGTGAACTCACAAGATGTCTGAGATTCGATGATAAAAACACGAGAACTGACCGACGTTCTAGAGACAAGCTAGCTCCAAATAGAGATTTTCATGATCTATTTGCTGCCAAGTGTCGATCAAATTTTAAACCGGGGACGAATGTTACAGTAGACGAACAGCTGGTGTTATTTCGGGGACGGTGTGGTTTCAAGATGTATATACCAGCAAACCGGGGAAATATGGAATCAAGCTTTGGCTCATGTGTGACGTTGAGACAAGCTACTGCTCAAATTTGGAAGTGTACTGTGGAAAAACTGGTCACTCAGCTGAAATCGGCCAAGGAGCCAGAGTGGTCATGCAAATGACAGAACACTTGAAGAATTCCGGACCTATTAGGCAATCATGAATCCAAACCACTTCCTAATGACAGCACTTCTATATTGATGGTTTTGATTAGATGCTGGACTTTCATTCACCTGCACGTCGTGTAGTCTATGCACTGCATGCTTGAAAACAACAGACCAATTGAAATTATAGGATATTTCCTCAGACGTTTTACATATAGAAACATGTTCTCACTTCGAAACCAGCTTTAGTGACACAAAATTAAGTTTATCAAAAATACATGTGCTAACAAAGCGGGATACTGACTTTTTGCAACAAATTTATATCAAAATTTCTATACTCCTTTGAATACATTCTCAGATGCATCTACATGTAAAATGCATCTAGAGCTAAAATAATATTTCTCAGATGCATAATACAGGCCTACATTTGCTTCTGGTTTCATATAGACCATAGAATAAAATGAAAGTATAAGACCAATATGCTGATTACATAACGGCAGTTGGTCGACTTCATACAATCCACTTTTTTTATTTCCAGGAGCTGTTGATACTATCGACAAGCTGACTCGAACATATTCTTGTAAAAGGAAGACAAGGCGATGGACAATGGCATTGTTTAGCAATTTCGTCGATATTGCCTGTTACAACGCCTATGTAGCATAGTCTTCTTATCCACTCATTCTAGTTATCACGTTAGAAAGTCACACAGAAGAAGACTTTTCTTAGAAGAATTGTCTCACATGATGATTTTGGATGCAATCACTGATCGAGAAAGCCGCGCAATTTCGAATGCTTCTTTTGATTGCATCATAATCAAGCGCAAGAGATGCAGCCTATGTCCTCGCGAGGATGACTGGAAAGGCAGTGACGAGTGTTGTAAGTGTGATGCCACAATCTGCAGAAGTCATACGAAAATGAAGAAATTTTTCACATGCGTTTGTACTCACTGCCCAACAAATTAGCAATAACCACTCCTCTTTCTTATGTAGGCCTACTGTCTGAAATTATACAATTTACTGTCATGTATAACTCGTATTGGTTTTAATATTCACTTTTGTATTCCATACACAAATCGGTATGCCAAAATTTACAAAAACGATGATTGTCTTATGAAAATAATATTGGGGTCAAAAAATGACCCCATGGTAGTTAATGATGGTTTTATCCCTGGTAGTTAGAGGGTTAATAACAATCGGCATAAAACCCCATGATGAATAGCACGGCTATAAAACCATCTTTGAAATCAAAGTTTTGAAGCAGTGTGCAACCGATTGTAAACTATGTCTAAAACTATATTTTAAAAGCAGATTTGACACATTATTTCATTCAAACCAGTTCTTTGCATCTCATATAACCTTGTCAGGAAATAAAGATAATGCAGTCAGTGACTATTAAATTCGTCTGAGCATTGGTAAAGACAATTGTGGAAGTAAGCAACATCCATTAGTTTGCGCATGTAAATTTCATATCGCATGCCAATTTAAGTGACATTCTCTAAAAGTGAAAAACACAACCCTTAAAAATGACACCACAAAGCGCAACTACAAGCTTCTGTGAATGTCTCTCACCCGGGGGTCATCAAAAAGTAATTGCATTGCAATTGATTGATTGCTGCTATCGAATAATTGAAATTAATTGATTGCTGCCACTGCCATCGAATAATTGCAATTAATTGATTGCCGCCACTGCCATCGAATAATTGCAATTAATTGATTGCTGCCATCGAACAATAGCAATTAATTGATTGATTTGTAATGGGGAAGTATTTCATTGACTGCTTTATTTGCAATGCTGTCGCTACTCACCATCATAGGACAAACATCGCGCCTTCATGATTTACATTCATTTAGAGCTTTTATGATAACTTTTGAAACTGCATTTTATGCTCTGTTATATAGCAAGGATGACAGGCATGATTATTGTGTCAATAATTGATTATCATTGCATTTATGATGCATGAACTTAAGGCAGTAATAAAGTTCATCAACATTCACATCTAATTAGATATAGCTTAGGGCCTATGTATTTCATAAAATGGGTCTGCTCAAGTCACTATTCACATTAATGCTAAGCTATTAGCAAGAAATATTAAAGCAAAAAATTCAAGAAATTTGTCTATTCTGATGGTGATGAAAAACAATTGCGACTGTTGCAAATTAAAATGGATTGCCTAGCCAAATTTTATTGCTACTAATATTTGACAGCTCCTGTTGCTGTCTCTAGCATCTGTGAAACTCACAGTGTCGTTAGTGTGACCTTGCCGATGAATTTACGGCATCTGATATGAATGCCTTCAAACAATTGCTGAATATATCAACCAACTTGACGGAAGGAAAAGCTCGAAATGTAAACAGCTATCAAATTTATTCCATTTGGACAGAATGCACACAACAGCATTTTTGACATGAGCTTTGACCGCGTTGTTATAATAAACTACCGACATTCAGATCTTATCAGTGAGTGCGGCACCAATTTGCAGAATTGTACAAAGTTGGAAGCGGAGTCCGATAGGAATGATGTGAAATTCTAATTTCAGGAGTTAAAACTCAGAAACATGAAATACATTTCTGTTCAAGAATATTTGTACTTTCATCTTACTACTTATATATTCGTAAGCATAAACATGCAGTACACTTAAAAGCAAATTAGTGATGTAAATAATAGTAGGAAGCACTGTTCTTTACTTTCTTCAAGAGGTTGGTCAATTTGCTCAATTTACATCACCATCATGAAGACATCATTGCGACTTTCCTTATCATCATAATTATTTCCTCATCTTATTTCTTTCTTGGTGTTTCTGTTTTCGTTTTCTTCTTTGATGAAAAATCTCAAATTCCCATCTCCTATTTTCAAATTTAATATTCTTGTAAGTTGAATTTAATAAAATGGTATTATTTTTTAGTCTTTCTACTCACAAAGATTAAGCAATTAATTGATAATTAGTCCTATTTCCAAAAAATTTATTCAAGATTTCCGTCTACATTTTTCTCAATTGATAAGGCCAGATCGGCGAAACACATTTTGACATGATTTATTCATTTTTGTGCGTATAAAGACTGAAAAATAATATTTTTTTATTAATTTCAACTTACAAGAAAATGATATCAAAGTCATTACTAACCAAATTAATTGAAGTAACTAAAAATCATTTTCAAATAGATTCTCCCAAGACTTCCTTTCGATCACTTCGTGTGAAGACTCCGCAAGTCTCACGCAGAATCTATCCATCTTTCAGCAGAATGTGCGTTATATCAAGGTATTTCAAATCTGACCCCAAAGTTCGTCCCTAATCTAGTATCACCATCAAATACCACGTCTTATTCTTGCACTTGTTGATCTATCAACAGAATTATTGCATCGAATTTCCATAAGTGGCACACTGCGTCCGACCTCTCCATTCAATCCAGTCTTGCTACCGCTACAACTGCAAAGAATCTACATTCACCGCCGCTGTTGCGATATTCAGTTGCCGTTGATTTTGTTTTCCGATCGGAAATTGTAATCTTGCATTTATATTCCTATTTTGAAAAATAATTCTTGGCCTCATTTCTGAGTGGGAAATTCGAGCTGTAACCTACACACGGTTCAGTTTCCGTAGGACAGATTAACCAAGCTTGCCGTTTCTGACATTCTTATAGGAAGCTGAAATAGAGGGAGAAGTAGGTCTGCATTCAAACTGTCTCAAATCGAAGTATCACTTCGCTAAGTTTCTCCCTAAAAAATACCTCCTGCCAAATCGATTTCATTAATAATCTTTTTCAGAACTTTGTGTTGGATGCACCTGTCCGTAGTCTAATGCAGCGAAAATTTTTATAAAACTGTGTTGAAGCATGCATCAGCTCACAATGATATTAAATATTCTTGTAATTGGGTTGTTCATGATGTCGACTTTATTTCCGGAAAATCACAGTGTAAAATTCAGTTGTAGTGTAGAAGTATTCTTCTGCAAAATGTAACTTTTAGTGCCCATCAACGCTGCACACCTTGATAGTGCAAATGAGGATGAGGAAGTGACAGACACAATACAATACGAGATGCAAATTTACAAAAGCCATCTCACAATGCTCTGAATATACGTTGCTTCTTGTTGGATTATCATGACTTTTGATGGGAATTGAATCCGTGAAATCTGAGTAGAGTCTATATGGCACATTTATGATACATGAAATTAAGTATATGTAGATAATGCCAGGAAACCTCATCGCTTATTATGCAAATATAAATATTCAAATCAACCCCCTTCTTCCAAACAGCTTTGATCACGTCATCCGCAATTGAGTCACAAACTTTTGTCGTTTTTCAGGGAATCGATTGGTAGATGTCCTGCCGTGCAAGCATGTCAATGACTGGATTTGATTCCAAGCTAGCAAGCCCCTTTCTGTGATTCTGCTAGAAACAAACCCCAATATCATAAAAGCCGGCGACATCGAATTAATTGATCGATTACCAGATGTAGCTTGCGCCTGGGAGCGGTTATCATTGCTATCAATAACCAGGTTTTGATTGCCAATGAACTGTCTTATCTTACAAAGAAAGACCACTCTTACAGTCAAGAAAATAATATGACATTATGCGAAGCGAAGCATATATCATTGAGGAAATTTGATCGATTGACACGAATCTTTCGGATATTAGAGTCACTAGGCTTTACTGAAAAAAAAAGAATTTTTATCGGTGCGTTTATTGGTGCGCTATTTCAAATTTGGAACTGCCTGCTCCGAAAACTGTGCATACATGTACATGGTCAAGAAGCTCGCACGTGAGGGAAACACTATTTTCAAACCAAGGGTTTATGAAAATAAAACGCTTTCAAAAGCTCACCATGTTTCTTGTTTTGATGCCATTCGCCTGAGTATTCATCGCCATTCACAGAATAGACCGTGTGACGAAGTCCTTCCTTATCAGCAAGCTTGTTTGCCTCTTTCCACAATGGCTCGTTGGCCCGCGGTTGTTTCAAGCGCGGCATTTGGCTTCTACAAGACAAAACGAGAACAGTAATTCACACTGTCTGGTTGCTTATGATTTCGTGCACCTACGTTCTACTTGTAATGACGGCGTAGTTTTATGGTAGAACATTCTCTACTCTCAAGATCTGCTTTGAAATATACGACTGGTCAAGGCTAAGACAGGAAAATAGGTACTGGCAGAATATCATCGCATTTTTGCTTTGTAGGATGCTAAACATTAAAGGGTATTAAAAATATCGATTCACAATGCTCGCCAAGAGTCGTGAGCCTTTCCGATCACCTGATAGTGATGAAACAACAGCAGTTCTTGCCAAAGCAAAAAGCCACTTTCTCATGCATGCATTTCTAGGTAGTTCAAAATATTCATTATTGAGTAAAACTTGAAAATAATTTTGCAAATGTATGTCAATAAACAGGCTTTTTGCATGAAACTTGAAATGATAATTGCAGTCTGAAAGAAATTTTATTTGATATTCAGCAGCTGCTTTTGAGAGAAACAATTACTACATGAAAGATTCGACCAAAAAAATCTGGGAATCCCGCCATTTTTATTCAGGTTAGAATAAGGCTATGCTTTCTAGGTTCTTCTGTGAAGAAAAAGGCAACCTGTGGCTAATCAAATGACAGATGGACCAACTAATAATATAGAGGAACCTAATCCATAATTTCTCAGATTCTTAAATACTCAACATCGAAGAGAAAGTATGAAAATATCTTCATGCTAGAGAATATGTCTAAATAAAAAAATATCTTCAGATATTAAGATCGTAGGGATGGATAAGTATTATCGCAGGACATTAGACAAATGACTTACATGGATGCCGTACAAAAGTGAAAACACTGATAAAAGACAGCGAAGAACAAGACTGGGAGCACAACAGATCAAGAAATAGTCTCGACTAAGCGGCAGCTGAGGGAGTTGCCTCGTGCAACTACTACCTGAATTTCAACCTAGATCATAACCTCAATGCTTTCACCTGGCCCCCAACTCGTCTTCAGACTGTTGCTGACAGTAAAATCATTACGTATTGTCATCTTTTATATGCTCCTTAACAGCATTTGCACTCAATCTCAGTCATTCTTGAAATGAGATAATCAGAGTCAACTTTTGACTCACAGTAAAAAGTTTTCTAAAATCTAAAAAAGAAGAATTATGTGCTGATCGCTGATTCCCGCCTTTTGACTGATGAATGGCGTGCCAAGGTTACTTTTGACCATCCTCTTCGTCCCTTGTTAATGAGTTATGCAATTTAGATGAATTCTATAACTTTCTTATGTAGCAAGTCATCGAAAAATACAAGGCCTACACTAGACGACTTGGTTTAACAAGGCTTATTGATAAATTTCGTGTATGAAAGGTGGTGAGGCCTAGCATGCCTATGTATCATTCATGTTATACATGTACATTGTACACGTAATTTAGATTTCAGAGAGCAGTTATAAAGTTGAATAATTTGAATTAAGTTGCTCTACTCCGATAATGCACGCAGTAAGTTATTTATCATATTATTTTGCTGAAAATGGCATTTCAAACTGCATGTCACCAATATTCAGGCTGCAAATGCGCGGTGGGAGCCTCGCGAAGTAGGCTATAGAACATTGGGAAAAATACCACTTCCTTGGTGCTTCACTTAAAAATACAAAAAGTCTAGATAACAATATTACATAAGAACGACTTCAACAAAGATTTGATTGTGATCAAGTCAACTCTGTTTTCAACACTGATGCGCTACTTCAGCCAAGACGCTTTCCTGAGACCCGTGGATTCAATTGTACGGCTGCCAATTGCATTTGAATAATAATTAGCTCAGAACCCCAGCGTTCCGTTAACTTAGCTAATCATCCAATCGGAAATATATATAATACTCATCTTACATGTGCTGATGGTCATTTTATAAGCTCATTCTCATATACTGTATCTGATGTCATCTTATTTCAGAAAGTCGACATTTTTGCTCAAAAAAACATATATTCCAAGACAAGTAGACTAAAATGAACAGAAAGTTCACATCGGTCACAATCAAAACCCGCTCATCAGAGGAATGATCTCAATAATAGCGAACGGCATGAACTCTAACTCCGTAGCCTGTAAATATGAAACTATTTTAATAATTAACTAACTATTTTAATAACTATTTTAAACTATTATAATTACGCAGCAGAATCAATTTTAAAATGTTGACTGCATTTCTGATCTGCAAAAATCAAAAAGTCTGAGAGACAAATTTCAAGCACGTAAAAAATTGTCGGAGACTTGAAGAAATTAGCAAAAGTTATCAGCCACCATTTTCAAGTATTCCATTTCCAAGTATTCATGAAGAGACACAGTAACTCCACAGCGACACAGGATTAGATTGATTGGAAGAAACGACATTCGCCGTCTACACAATATCAGCGATATGTTGATGAAGCATGCATGTAGTGTAGATCAGCGACAACCCGCAGCCATGGAACTAAGGTACTAGCAAAGGTGATGCGCAGCCGTAAAATGGTTAATAATTCAACCCAACTTATATTTGATACATTACTTGCCTTGTAATATTAGAAAGGTTCGTCTCACACGAAGCTTTCCTAGATATTGATAGTCAATCTTTCGATGAGCTCACAAGTGTGCGATTGTGTGCAGCAAACGTGTTTGTTTACTTCACACTGCACAATGAGGAAATTACTGATCGTATAAACTTGCAACATAGGTCTAATTGGTATGATTTGGCTTAAGAATTAGCATTTAAAAAATCATTATTTTAATTTACAGTCCAAAATTTGATTCATTTGTGGAGAAAGTCGTTGATATTTTTGAAATAGATACAATCGACAATGATTTTTTACTCAAATTCTACTGAGCACTATGAAGATTCACATGAGATTAGAAATGTCTTGCACAACTTAATGATTATAGGCTTCAAAAACTATAGATATGAAAAAACTAAAGCGCTCGAGGTTCATGACAACAAATGTAAGTATTTTCTCGAATAGGCCTCAAAACTGCGCATGGAAATCGATAAGGTAGAAATCAAAAAGAAAAAAATAAAGAAACGGTTATGAGGAATTGGACACACAATATTTTCAAAATGTTGAACCAAAAGCTTTTCTTGGGTGCCGACATAGTATTGACTACCTTGTTTTCATTAATCTTTCATATCGATTTCTATGGGCATTATTTGAACTGTTATCGAATCTACAATTTCCTACTATTTAGTTAAAAATTGCAATCCTTTTAAACAAAAAAAACTAAAATAGAATTTTTTTTGAATAAGCAGTTTCTGTCTATTATGTTTGATAGAAATATCGGGACAATCAAGGAATCATGATCTAGATGTAGCCCATGCTATGCCTACTTATTACTTAGAATTCAAGAACTTATGGTTAATGTCAATTATTGAAAAATAAGAATAATTGACAGCCAATGTTGGATAATACAAAAACGACTCATAAAGATATATGTTGTCACACTCCAATGGCATTGGATTTAAGATAAATCTCGCAAAAACCTCTTAATTAGAAAATTCAGGTGCGAGTCCTAAACCTATTTGAGGGTGGGTTTCTAAGCGTTTTTCCAATTCATGTGCGGATTCTATTTGAGTGCGGGTTCTATTCGAGAAATTGCGGTGAGCAGCAACAGAGAAATCATACAAGGAGTCACTGTGTGCTCAATCAGCATAATCTTCAAAATAGCAGACTTGCTTCCATTGTTCACAGACTTAAATCATTTGGAGAAATTTTCATGAAGCATGCCAGAGATTGAAAGGAATTTTCAAAAACTTAACTGTCTTCTTGAATTAATTCAGCACAAGAAATTTTTCTGCACTGAATGAATTTGTGACCTCAGATAAAAAGGATACTCCCGAGACGTAGAAGCAAATTCACTTTTTGCATGCTTATAAAGACGAGCAGCATGCGTTAAGACGAACAGTCTAAGCATGTTTGACGTCAAGTTCGCTGCATCAATGTTCATGCAAGTCAAATTACGAACAGGCCACAACTGCACAAAAACCTCACTTTGGACACAAGAATATTGAAAACAAGTATAAATATAGACTCTATATGGGTGCATGAATTTTTAGTGATTGCAACAAATACTATGGAGACATAGAAATATACTTATAGTTCCGCCACCAGGACGAACTTCTGCATGCAGCGAGACCGAAGATTAGGGTATCACATGTTGCACATTACATGATCATTGCGAAAACGAAAGCTTTCCGAGTTTTGTCGAGCTCCTTCGATCTACAGACAAGATGAAAGAAAAAAGACATATTAATTGAAGGAAAATTGAAGTATTAGACCAATAATAATTGGTCAGAGTAAACACTCCAAACTGTCATATTTGTCGAAAATCAATTATTATGTCTTTTCCTTTGATCTTGTCTGTAGATCGAAGGAGCTCGACAAAACTCAGAAGGCGAGTATCTTCATAGTAGTCATATGGTGCACAACATGCCGTGCACAACATCGGTCTCGTTCCATGCAGAAGCTCCTGATGGCGGTGCTATAAGCATATTTCTATATTTCCACATTATTTACTACAATCATTCCGATTTCGTGCGTTTATTCAATATTATTGCATCCAAAGCATCCAATATGTGTACGTAAAGAAGCAAATCAGCATGAAAAACAAAAGAACAAATAAAAATTATGAATGGTGAAAACTTTCTGCAATAAACTGACTACTGCACTGTCGACCTCGACTAAAATCTGCTTAATGGAGTTCGACGTCTGCGAGGTCGACGTCGAGGTTTCACCTCTGTATTTACAGTCCTGATAAAATAACAATATTATTCAGAAAGAAGCACATGCTTGTTAATACATGTATTTTCAACAACTTTAAATTTACCTAGCGGACGAAGTAACTAATACACAAATGAATTGAAAGATATAAACAAAAACTCATTATTCTCTTCACTAAATTGAAGTAGCATTGATGTGGAGTTCCAATTGCAGTTAATTTGTTCTTATCACATCTTGCAATTTATTCCAACTACGGCTATTTTTTGACTGAAATTTCCTAGACTAATCCAGTAATTGACCTGCTCTTTTATTTTTTCTTTGAATGGCAAATAGCAAGGAAGCAGGATAAGTTTGCAACATAGCAACAGAAGCGCAAATAACAGTGGAGTTACATTTCCTGCCAAATCGTACCATTGTCAAGGACGCACGTGCGTGGCACGTGCGTTGATAAATCGTGAAAAATGAAAATTGCTCTATTTTGGAATGAATATATTTCCCTTGGAAATGCGATACAAGGCTTAATATTCACCATGTTCCACTAATGCACTCATAACAGATTCTCTTGCCGAAAGAGTTTTTTGTCCAGATAATTAATCATGAAGTTGGCATCTGAGACTTGTCATCAGGCTTCCTCCCATAGACATCGGATTACATTATTGTAATTCGATGTCTATGGTCATAGCCATGCAGCCATCATCACCTCTGCGTTTCTTAGCTGGCTGACATTGTATTGTTGAAACTGAGACAACAAGTTTACTTCCATTTGCTTTTTCCCATTGATGTGACACAGCAGAAGACAACACACAGGGGCACTAATCAAAGCGCCATCTTCAAATGAAGCTCACTTCTAATATTGTCATCAAAGATGGATGATGACTGTTCGCAAAACTTCCGTAATGATGTTCTTATTCCTATTAATTGTCTATCAGCATGATGCTTCAAAACCGGTGATGAATGCACAGGCAAACTACAAACAGAACATAGACATCGGGTGTAATCCGATGTATGTGATACACAACATCAAGAAAATCAAAGCAGGTAGAAAGTTCAGCACTGTTGTTTATAATATATGATTATAAATATTAGTACTTGACTTATTTTACAAATAATTGTCAGCAGGTGTATATTTGCAACTTTTGTCTATTTCGAGCGATCGATTGGCAATTGGTCATCATTAATGTCATTATGCAACACTCTTTTCATCTGCTAATATGGACGTCTTTAGGGTTGAAATCGTAATAATAATAAATTGGTACCAATTTTGGTACCATGGTAGTGAGAAAATTAAAAATTTCCTTAACAGATATTCGTTTCCGAAATATCACAATTTTCTGCGAATCCATCGACTAATCACAATGTTTCGTGTAATAAATTCTTCAATATGCTGCTAACTTTTCAAAATCCATCTGAATATTTCTTTTCGCATCACAGTGGCGATTCCTCGCCGATCTGCCAACGATATATATGAATGTCAATCCGTTGTGGAATTTTGCAATGATTTACTTAAAAATATTTCTGTCGTCAACAAATTATTTCTTATTGACATAGATGACGCCAGCATTGTGAACAATCCTACATTATCTCACGCAAATTGATGTGTGCGTGTCCATGAGCTCTGTTTATTAATGAAGTGTCTCTTTCCGAGGCTCAAACCTGTCAATAATGATCTTCAGAACATTGTTAAATCTGAGATGATTCATGAGTGCATTGCATTGATCTTGTTAGGTGCTGTGGCTAACAGCTGCACAGTTGGTGACGAAAAGCCTGACTACCTAATTGTTTAGTGTGTCAAATTTCAATCGATTCCTTCACTTTTACTGCACTCCGAGGAACCACATGATTTGAGATCGTATGTTTTCATCCTTCCAAAAAACTGAAAAACTTACATTCGCTGTTTTTGCAGTCGAAAAAATGTATACAGCCGCCTTACAGTACGGTACCGGTAGTAGCTAGCTAGCCTTAAGCATGTAATCATGGTGATGAATCAGACACGAGGTGAGAGGACATATTTTCAGAGGGGGGGTGTAGAGCACCTCCTTTGATGCAATGCTTGTCGAAATCGGTGAAATTTTAGAGAACCTATGATGTCCGAAATAGTCCTACATTGCATGATGTTCCGTTGATCGCTACTTACTTGGCGGTAGGACTGCACAGCAGCGTGTTCCATAAGCAATGTGCAAGGCGGTGTACTAACGTCAAAATGGCCCACATGGTCTCCTGAACTCGTCATTGGAAGTGATTCGGAGTTAATGCACTGCAGCGTGGTGTGATTTGTCCAAGGCGTTCAATTTTCCCTGAAGATCTTTCTTGACTTAGGCTAGATTCATGTAAGTAGTCAAACAGCTCCGAACGACGGATCGATTGACGATGCTGATGATATAATTGCGAACATATGATGTTTGCAAGAACGTCGTAATTAAATCTCGAAGATGATATTATTAATGTAGAATGAATCGAAAGTAGCCGATGCTGTTATTATTTTATTTCCCAAATTTTCGCCTACACAGGCCGCGTCAGGGGATAAAAGGATTTTATGTTTACAAATATCAAACGATTTTGAAAATTTTGTTAGCAAGATATCAAGGTTTCAGTAAGTAAATAAAATCCATAGAAGTATTGATAGTATATGAAGTGCATAGATGTAATAATTACATAGATGTAAAAATTACTCATGGAGGTATAAGTATAGAAAATGTTATCAAATAATTCATATAAAAAGGAAATGTTTATATTGTTCACGTTCTTCTCTCGAGTTAATTTTCGGTTGTAGCTTGTTGATCCACACTGCTTCACGTAGTCTGATTTTGATTTACTATTTTGATTAATGTAGAAGAAGCATGTAATAATATCATCTTCGAGATTTAATTGGTAGAATAAACATTTAATAATATCATCTTCGAGATTTAATTGCGACGTTCTAGCAAACATCATATGCTCGCAGTTGACTTAGGCTAGAGGAAGACAGCTTAGATCAAGCACTAAATAATCAACCACCTAAACGTACCTTTCCTGCTTTTTTAATGAGGTGAATGATATCAAATTCAGAGTTTAATGGCAATTTAGTGATAGACCTGTGTGCTGAGACTACGAATACCGTTACTAGTGACCATCAGCGAGCGTACCATTAGTATTTTAAATGACCAACTCTCTGTACTAAAGTCTCGATTGATTCCATTATGGTTAATCAAACCGGAGATTAATAATGTACCTATTCCAGTCAAATGACCCAGATTCTGGTTGACTAATCGACCATTCATTTGCATGCGTTTTCCGTTTAACTCAACCGATGAATTTAAATATACCTTGCTAACACAGGTTAAAGTTGTGTTTAACAATGATAAGGTTACTTTAGCGGGACATAACAATGATTAACAATGATAAGCGGGACGATAGTCCGCTTCCAATCATGTTATTGAACAGTATTTGGTTACTCCAACGAGCGTATCAGATTGAAAGACATCAAATTTGTCCTATCTCTGTAATGCATCATTTTTCAAGCTAGTGGGTCGTTAAAAAATCAATTAATGGAGCTAGACCACAAAGTTGCAGTTCAGGTTGCATCTACAAGATTGAAGGTATCGGTAAATCACAAGAACGACTGTTTTCCTTCTGCTAGGAGCTAGGGTAATCCGACGTAATAGAAGTACGTCACATAGAAATGGACCGTGTAATCGAGCTAAAGCCGAAAGTGAATCTGCGTATGACCACCAGAGAACTTCAATATCGCAAAGTCAACTGGAAGTTTTAGGCGACGAATTCCACATCAAAAGAAAATTATCATCCCAACTGTGAAGTTGGATATTACCGACAAATAGGACGTTAGTCTGTAATTGCGTCTTCGACACCACATATGCATGCTCGTGCTGTGGCAGAGTGAATGGCATCGAACTCAGAAGGATGTGTTTCTCCAAGGACCTTTGAAGAACTTTCCAATTTAGGAGCTGGGTAAAGTGAAGTTCGGCAAGTGGTGGGCAATGGGCATGTTGGATGGCTTCATCTTACATATTCAGCATAAGTGTAAGACATATAATTTTTTGATGTAGCCAAATATTTTACATACAGGCCTGTAAATAATAAATGGAACACTGATTCATCCCACACATGTAGCTATAGCTCTATTGTGACATGACTTCATTCATCAAACAAAACTGAATCTTACTCTGTTCAATGAAAGTCACAATTCGATTGATTTGATTGATAAATCAGACTTACAGATAAGCGATCGTTGATCACAGTTCAGTTGAATTATCTGAACTTTATGGTTAAACCCAATCCGGTCAACCGAGACTTTGAAACGGCCTACTGAACAACAAAGGAAATTTTATTCTTACCCATTAAACTATCCGACAAATCTGTGCATGTATCCCCCTGACAAAATTTCACTAAAATGTGAAGAAGTCTAGGTGGTCAACTGATCATCCCTGCAGTAGTTGAATGAGCTTCATGGGCGAAGTACGTGCCCAACACATGAGCGAAGTTGTCTTGCCAGAAAAAGGACTCTGGTGGAAGGATGTATAGTCACAAGGGGTAAAAATGGAGAAAAATTCGAAAACCTTGCAAAGGTATTTTTATGGATGTTAAAAATCAATCGATTTTGATCATACATAGCCGTCAGTCAATCAATCAGTCAATCATTAGTGGTAGAATTACATTATCATTTAGACGCTAGAGTCGATAAAGCGTGTTCCATTTTTACTCGGTCTCTTGCGTCAACAATGGAACACGTACCGATACCGGTTACAAATATAACTTCGAAGTCGAACTAGTTTTACTCCCATTTATGCTACCGATATACAGTGGTGATCAAACTTATTATTAACTGTTTTTGCATGCATTCTTGCTGTACAGCCATAGGGGCTGGTCAAGCGGTAACGGAATTTCATTTTCACTGTTGACATAGCTACTACTGAGTCAATGAAGATTTATCTTTCTTTTGAGATGTGTCATGTGTGACACTTCGTTGGGCTCTTCAATGATACAGGTACAGGAAGGAAATTTTCAGAAATTAATTTTCCTTTAATCTGAACATGACGCTGCTCGGTAATGGAATTTCTAAATGTTAGCATCACTTTTTTAGGCATAGGCTATAGCAAATGTCTCATAATAGGCTATTCCTTCCATTATTCCTTATTACCACACCCACTTGCCTTTCAAAGCACATCACAGCTACCGGTGCATGTATAAATAGAAATGTTCCCGATATTCCTAGCATTCGAGACTTTTTGGAAAACAATCGAAGATGCTGATGATATCATTTTCACTTCATGTTGCCGAATGGTGGAACAATGTGAATTCATTCCTCTTACAACATCCTGTGAAATTATGATCATTGTACTGTCAGTAAAATCAGCTGTTTAGGCTTATACCGGAGTAAATTTATTCCCAAATTTTCGGTGTACACCTTCTGGGAAGCAAAATTGGAAAATTCATTTTCCAATTTTGCTTCCCCAGAAGAAGGTGTACACCGAAAATTTGGGAATATAATTTATAATAACGGCCATTTTTCTTTAATACATTTAAATGGAGAGTTGTGTCGATGTTGAGAGAAGTGAATTGGGCCTCCTGATGATTCCTGATATTGGTTGAAGTGGCAGCTCTTCAGGTCTGTTCCCATTTTTCGACTGAGGATGCAGCTCAATGTTTAATTATTCTTTTTCTAATCAATATATATTTTCACCTAAGCAAGTATAAGACAGGTCTGTTAGTGGTAATTTTGTAGGTTACGGAATCTAATTATTCATTTATTGTGTGTCTCTTGCGCCTAAATATCATCACACAAGATGTACGAGCATCATGTTAAAAACCGGAAGTATTTTCTTTTGAAGTTAAATATTACTTTAAATCAGATGTTTATTTTTAGAATTACACAGCCTGACAAGTAGATGACAAAAGATTGGAGTCAATAATATGCAGTGAACTCTGGATAAGGGGACCAGCAAAATTGCATGTAAAACTCTGTGATTAAGCGGGAATAAATATTGCGTGGATTTCATGCCAGTTCATTCTATAATGTATAAATAATTCTCTGTTGTCAATATTCCATGTGAAAGATATCCGATATTTACGATTTTTTCATTTGTTTCCTTTTGCAGTTCAAAAATAAGGATTCGTCTTCCCTCAAACCAACCAGCAAACACACCGTACTCATAACGATGTTTTTCTAAGTTCAACTGGACACATGTAGGCCCACGTGAATTCATGTTATTTCAGATGCGATTGTACGTCTGTAATGTAAAGATTGCGCATCGATAGCAAGAAAGTTTAAAAAGATATCAAAAGAATGGCAGGCATCGTAGCTACTTATGCTTAAATAGGGTACACTGTAGGTTTTCCTAAAATGTTCAATTAATCAATAACAGTCACGAATTCACAGTATCATGACGATGCGTCTATTTTTGCGATGCGATGCATCTCAATGTAGACGGAACTATTGTTGAATATTTATCAATTCGCGTGCTGTACATCAGCCGAGCTTCGTGGGAAATTTGTCCTAGTTTTCCTAGGCTGCTGAAAGCTTGACTTCAAGACACAAAGTATTCATCATTTTGTTCATTTAATGCTTGAGTAAGGAGTAGATAGGCCAACACTGAAATCAATATTTTCCAAGATCGGTGCAGCAATGAGCTAGTACTTAATTTGGCAGGGTTAATTTACATTCATGAAAAATGTCAGGGAGCGACCGAAAAGAGTCCCACTTGCACCCTGCACAATTATTTTAATCATGACAATCCGCAAATCATATATTTCCACGGATGTCTGAAGTCATATAATTCGGCAGTACGATGTTTACCTGCCCTATATGTAGCTACACAAACAACAGTGCATCCTCATTCATGTTGCTTCATCACTTATTTCTCTTTTATTTGAAGCAAAATGATAAGGCCTACGTCAATTTTCTTTCTTAACCAAAACTATTAGCTCTGGAGGCCAGTATCTAGGTCTTGATGAGTTATTATTGCTTTACAATAATTGCTTAGATAATTATTGCTTTACAACCTCAACCAAGATTGAAATTTTAAGTTTTGAAATTAAGCGAAAATACTCATAGAAAGGTAGTATGGCAAACGGATAACGTAATCGGGGGTATAAACCAGAGTAAGAGAAGCTTTATGTGATTGCATGACTTGATGAACATTTGAAATTCCGTTGCTTTTAACGGAATTTTACAAAAAAGCTACCTCATTTAGCAATGAAAAATATCAAAATTTTAATATTCGAATATAGCACATGTTAATATGCTTTCTCCCTGATGCTTCCTGATGCAAAAATGCTTTGTATGACAACAAAAACATGGTAAATTTGTTTACGGAATTTCAAATTCATCCAGAAAAATGCTTTTCAACTATTGTATGACTATTACACCTGTCATCGAATTTCTAATCATTGCCTATTCATTATTTATTTACAGAGAAAATGAATCCCACACATACACATTGTTGAAAATCAAGAGCTTGAATAAAATGTGTGATGAATGAGAAACGCGACGTCAAAAACTTATTGTTTCGCCAACTTCGAACTTCGACTATTTATAAGACAAAATGAAACATGTTCTAGGAACTATAGAATTAGAGCTTTTTAAAAGAATGAAGGAAAAAGAGCATAATTTTAATTTCATTTTTCACTCTATATGTTAATTATCGCGTGGCCAACCCTAGGGTCATGTCATTCAACAACCATTTTTTAATTACATTTTCATATGACGGATAACGGGCAAAGAAATTCTCAAAGAATAGACAATTGTGGAATTTTCTAAATCGAGCAGTGTTATGTGTTGCAAATGATATAAATTATGGATCAATGTACATAACTTGAATGCATTAATTATAGATCCAAATGCTTTTTCTTTTTTATCCGACAGGTGACAGAACAATTCATATCTATTGAACAGGAGCTTGTAATCATGAATAGGCGTAGTCATGATCTAGGACGAAACTCAATGTGCCGGTATAGGCCTATTGTACATCCATATATGAAAACAGATGAAAATAAAAAAACATATTTACACATGGTGTAAAGTGCCACTCATTCGTCAAACAAGAGGACTGATAGCAAACATGGGGTAGATAGACTTCTTTTTGCCCTTATCTTATTCATTACGCTAGGGTTACGCTTTGCTGTTAATCATTTTATGATAATGTTGGAATATTTCATTTTGGAATATTTACCTTATCCTGAATGTTTTTTTATGATAGCAGATCTTCGGTTTGGGTGTCCTAATATCTTGATTTCTGACTCTCTGTCTGTGATATTTTAAATTTTACCCACCCTGGGTGTGTTCACACTGGAAGTCTTAATTAGAAGTGCATAAACCAAAATTTTTCTTTGGTGCTATCTCACCGTGGAAACTTTCGCTCACGGCAGTCCTACAGGGCTGCCACTCTTCCGGTTTTAACCGGAATTCCGGGTTTTTTTAAACTCAACTAAGTAGTGGGAAATGCTCTCCCAAGGAACAAATAATTCGCTTCCTAAAGCAATTTAGGGGCCATTTCGAGATGGTGAAAGGCCCTTTAAGATTTTGAGGGGCCCTCTTGAGATCGTTACGCCCTTTAAGATTGTGAAGGGCCTTGTAGGATTGTGAGGGGGCCCTTTTGAGATTGTGAAGAGCCCTTTTGAGATGGTGAAGGCCCTTTTGAGAAGGTGACGGGCCCTTTTGAGATCGTGAGGGGCCCTTTTAGATTGTGAAGAGCCCTTTTGAGATCGTGAGGGGGTCAATTAATGATTTCGGAAAATGATTGTTTAAATAATTTCCGATCGGTCGGTAGTAGTGCGCTGGCACTCCATCCTGCATGAAGATGCTCCTATCCTCAGTGACATTCGGTATCACTTTATACAGCATGGAAAGGAAGCTTTTACCATTCATCGTCAGTTTCTCGAAAGAAAAATGGCTCAATTGCGCTTCATAAGAAAATACCAGCTCAAGCTTTTAGACTGCGTTGATCCATGGATTTTGTGTTAAGGTATTTCTTGTGACCAGACCGCTCCGCAGAAGCAGTCTTCCAAACATTGAACAGCTGAATAGCAATTCCCAGTGGTTTCATGAAAAACCTTCACAATAAAGACGAGATCTTTTATCGTGTGACGTCTTGGCATGATTAATAGAAAATGACAGCTGCAGGAGAATAATGCCTGTTAATTTTGAATGCAAACTTTTTGAACGAAATAAAGAAGTTTATTTTTGAAACAGTTATGCTGATTATTTGTGGTGTTTTTTTCGTTATGGGATGGGAGGAGTCTCAGTAATACATTCTATCTAGCCTTCAAAAGCAGTTCTTTTGAAAATAGTAGTTTTGAGTCATGCATTCTAGCGCACCTGGTAAAAACTGATGATTGAAAAGGCATCAGTGCAATATTATGCCATTTATTTACTTGCTGACTGAGGATTCATTGGCATCTTCATTGCAACAGACGCAGCTTCTGCCTGTACGCTTTCAAAACTAATCGGATTGTGGGATATCGAATGATTGTAATTATTTTACTTTACGGGAGCCCACGACTGCGCACTTTAGGGGTCCCATTCCGATTTGACTTTCCGGTTTTTATTTTTGATAGGAGTGGCTGCCCTGAATGTAGCTTCACGTATGCGCATGCCCATTAAACATTTCGGATGAAGTTCTTCTTTCGCTTAGACTGCATTAGCATGCTTGATTAACAACATCCAATATTTCAATTTAGGCCTACATGCACATTAGTTATTTTCACAACATATGCGCAGGCCTATTTCATTTAGGCACGCAGGATCTTAAGTATTTCATGCTAGGGCTTCTTTCTGTTGAACTTTCCAAAATTTCGAGTAGGCCACATCTTTTAGTCTTAGCTTTAGCTTTCTGTCTTTGGCGACATCTTTTCCTCTTTCTTGAGGACTGTGCGACATGAAACTTGGGATGGGCGTGTCTATCACCGTTTATGCTTAATTCCATCTCTACCGTAATCTTCATTGATCACTTGGATCCATGCCCTCCTGGATCATCCACACGGCGCTAGCCTTATACTTCCATATCTGACTCGCTTGATTGACTCATGCATCGTCAATCACCACCTTATTGAGGCAAAATGCCATTAACAGAGTAGACTATGGCGTGGACAGCCTACAGTCTTACCGAAGTGGACGATATAACTACGACGAAGGAAGCAGAATCGATTACTTAAGTAAGCATCTAGAAGTTCGCAAAGGATAAAATAAAGATGGATCGTGGGCCTATTAATTGGCTTGAGAAACGGACAGACATCCTTAAAAATGAGGCGAAAGGGCGATCTTTTAGATGAACTGTTGTTTATATTTTGTTGTCGGCCAATCGCATCTCAGGCATAATTTCAGGAAATGCAACTGAATTAGTAGGCCTAAAATTATCTGTTCGCAAAATTTGCGCCAGATGCTTGCAGTCTGAACTTCTATCTGACATTTCTTGAATTTAGTCCACAATAACAGGCTGAATGCGAAATTGAAACTAGACGAATTTCATATGATTCATAGTGCGCATGTTATGACCGGATGTGTGGGCCTATAATCGAACCTGGATGTGTTGATGATCCTGAAGAAAAGACCGTTTTAGCACATATTCCTGTTGAAAAGCCTTAAATATATTCAGACTGGAACTTTGTGTGTACTAATATTTGATTGATCTTACATGATTCATACAGGCGCTTTTCAGGCGCAAACAGTAGAAATCAATAGGTGGGTGTACCTGTATAAGCCTAAGTGATCATTCCAATGACATATTTATTTAGGCCTACCGACATCAGTTAAGCCCAAAATGCATTGATGTTTATGCGATATTAAGTGAAGTTGTGAAGTCATTTATTATTCAGAAACTATTCTCATATAAATTTCCATCGTTTTCAAAGCTCCTTGTGTAGGTGATATTCTGCATTAATCATAACCATTTTCAAAATAAGCTAGTGTTACATCCTTGGTATGCCCTCTTTCTCCCTCTGCAGATATGGCAGACACCTACGATTACCTATTTAAGTTTCTGATCATCGGAAGCGCCGGCGTTGGAAAGTCATGCATTCTACATCAGTTCATCGATCACAAGTTTAAACCCGATTCTTCGCATACAATTGGAGTCGAATTTGGAAGCAAAATTGTAAATGTCGGTGGCAAAGCAGTAAAACTTCAGATTTGGGACACAGCTGGTGAGTTAATATTACGTGGACGTTCTTTTGAAATAAAGACACGTAATCCATTGTTTCGCGAATTATTCACATATCGAAGGTTTGTTTGTTATTTGAATTCGAGAAATTCATCACTCCTGATGTTTATTTATCATCACCATATTCAAACTGATCATAGATGATACTTGATTCTGAACGTAGTGAAGAAGTCAAGAAGAAAATACAAATTGAAGCTTAGTAAAATTTCCTTTTCGTATTGCTGACGATAATTGTGGTTGCAGCCACAAAATACTGCAGGAGAGCCTATTTATCCTCACTTGATATAGCGAACTTCGGTGTTTCGAAATTCACTCTTCTATGAATTTCCTTGGCGAATTGCATTTGAGTACTGTGCAAATAGCAATGTGAAACTCTGCATAAGTGCCTTGAGATGACACTTGAATCCAAAATTATTATCAGGTGATCAATTTTGGCTATCATCCTCAAAATTTAATGAAAATGTTAACATGCTGGTTTCGCAGATCATTGAGCAAGACTTCAGAAAATATAGCATCATGAATATTTCCAAGCATAAGTAGGCTTAATTCAAATCTGTAGTGTGACAAAGCTATAACTCCTACGTCTTTTTGTTTAGCGTGGTGCTGTATACCCGAGGTCACACTGGAAAGATAATCCGCTTTTGAAAAATGAATGCGGCTGAATGTGTAATGAATATATGAATGTAGGTCTATCATGTCTCATGACCGTATACCAGTACTGTGAACCAAGTAAACGGTCATCGGTAGAAAATCTATTATTCCGTCAGTACGGATGTTTGCAGGACGTTTGAGTGGTAACAATAAAGTCAGTCTTAATATTGGCTTCTTACTTGACCTCTGATGGCACTTGCACTGTCGACTGAGCATGAAAAGTCGTTAACTGTCGATGAAAAATTTCAATACTGACTGATGCAGCTTATTTGAAACTGTTTCCGTGCTGATGGCATACAATCAGATCTCATACAAATTTACGTCTCTTACAGATGCTGTCTTATTATTAGGAAGTTATATCTCTCGAGTTTGATTCATATCATCTGTCATTGGATGAGTGTTCTTGAAACTGCATGAGAACCATTGAAAGCAATCTCTTCTAGGAAAGTAATCAACTACATTCGCATTTTCAGTGACAGATCTGAGTGAATATCAATTCAGTGAAATTTATACTTTGATTACAGCCTTCAATGTAAGACTGAAATAGATGCGGCAGATTAGATACAGCACAGTAAGAAGACTTGGAGTTATCAGCAACTGGCAACTACACTGTTCGTCAGATGAAATATCAGATTGACAGTCATCAACAGATGATGTTCTCCTGATATACTGATCTGTCAGTTGACGAACTCAACTATTCGAAGCAGATAATCTCGGAGCTATATACCTGAAGCGAATCGATAATCAATTCATCAAAATTCAGTAATGATGAAGTCAACAGCTGTCATGATTCACCTACTCAGGTTTATTTTCTAAATTCTAGTTTTTAACTGAGTATCGAAGAGCTCAAATTTCTCGTTTTAAAGTCAGTCAAGTTCGGGGAATGTACTAAATTGTGTCCGTATTGATTACCGCATATGGGGGTTTGTTGATGCCACTTTCTAAAACCTGAAGTTGCTCTCCCACAAATTATATTGGCTTCGCGAATTATCAAAAAATACTGAAATGGTGCAAGAATTATCATAGCTACCCGACTTTTCTCGTAGACACATTTCTCTTAGGACTTGAATGTCCAAGTCATCATTTGGACCTAATATTATAGCTAGTAGCGCAAGCAGTAGCAAAATTATATTCGACTGATATGACCTTTTTTCGACAAAAAAACAAAATTTCTGGTGACACGCCAGTGATCTTTTTAAACTACAACAATAATCGGCATGAACCACAGAATCCATTCCGTCAAGTTTATTATTTCGTTACAAACCTCGGATTAAGTTGTATATTGGGATAAAAAAGGATCATGTTGATGAAAACGTGGTAAGAGCGCAGAAAGTACGAGAAAAACAAGTGAAGAGAGCACGGTACGCGAATAAGCTAAGAAGACCGGTTTGGGAAGAAAGATTCAAAGAAGGAGACGGGGTTCACGCACCGGGAGGTCCAATTAGACGCCTGGTGAAAAGGCTCTCCAATTACACCTTCAGGACGGAAGATGTTTACACTGTCAATGTCAATGCTCGCAAGTTAGAGCTTGTTCAGTGATCCCATAATATGTGGACATAAGTCTTTCGAATCGTCGATATCCTCAACGGGATCGGAGACCCCCAGTTTGTTTTCCTCACTGATCAGGGGGAAATGTATTGTTGAGGATATCGACGATTCGAGAGACTTATGTCCACATATTCTTGAGGTCGCTGAACATTGTGTGAAGGTGTAATTGGAAAGATTAAATAGCGCAAATGATGACATCTCAACTAACAGTGCGACAGAAGAAAGGAAGTGCACAGCAATTGTACAAAACAGGACACCATCCTTCCTCACCCAACTCGCGGAGCCATACTAGCAAGCGAGAAATAGGTTCAAACAGGACAACCGGTGCAGCTCTCACCAAGTTAGATTGCTTTTTCTTAATATTTTCTGTCTACTAGCTTCTCTATTCTGATTCAGTTTTTTTCTTGCTGGACCTTGCAGGTTGATCTTGCTTATACAACTGAGACACTTCGATGTTCACCTGTAATAAACATTGAATGTTTCGATTTTCTCTTACTGTTCGCGTTGTGCTGTGCGATTAGCTTTAATGTTATGTGCTTAGGGGCAAACGAAATACTTGTATTAGTAACCTGCAGTGAGAGCGGCGAGATTCGAACCTCTGACTTTCTGTAACTGCGCACCAAAGCGAAGCACCTTGCCAACTGAGCTATCCTACCAAGTACTGCCCACTTTCCAATTTCTCTGTCCTACGTCCTTTCATCACAGACTTTCTCTGACCTTGGCCATTCATGTCATGCGCTGCCGTTGTCTCTTCCTGAAAAGCAGTCGATTGTGAACCGCCTTTCCTGAACATTTTCTTTTTCTACTCTCACCTAGTGTCCGGTTCATCATAATCTCGCTGCCAGCACTTCCTTCACCACGGTACTCACCTCCACTTCTTTCCTGATGTCCACATTTTCCTTGTTTATAAGAGTGACACTTGTAGTCACTTATAGTTGTTTTGCGCAGCTTCATATCACGATTTATTCTTCAGTCACTCATGAAGCTTGACAAATTCCTCCAATTATTTCATCCATCTTCGCTGTTGCGGTCAAGACGGATCTTCCTTCCTCCATAACCATTCCACAGAGATACTTTAACTTCTTTAATAATTGCTGCAAGGTCACGTTGCCCTCGTCTACGCTTCTTCCAACGGTCACTGATCAGGACAGCTGTTTTTGTTAATGTTCACCTTTCATTTCAGGTCTGGGGGATGTCTTAATCTTCTTAGAGACAAATTAAACAATGATCAGATTCTCATATTTTGACGACGTAGGTGATGCATTAGCAAAAGAAGTGCAAGATTAATAGAATTTTCATTGACATTCAAACAGGTGCCATGTCACAAATCAATCACACCCTGCTTGAAAGATTTGGGTGATGCGGCATCTTCATCAGAAGCCATCTCAAAATATAGACTGAGAAGTCATGAACTAGTTCCGCTGTCAGAGTTCAGATTGGTGCTATCAAAGCTGCATGTTTCCTGTCTTAACTTCAGTAGCATAGATATAGTCCGGCAGTCAGAATGAGGCCTAAAATGAGACTCATCGAATGATGTGCACCATTCGGCTATTACAAATCTGCGCGTCTGCCGAATTCCACTCGGTTTCTCCTCCTGACAGACACGATCAAAGAAGACCAGATGTAAATCTAATGGAGAGCAGACTGAGGTTTTCTGGAAGAATTAATTTTCTATGTTTTTTCTGATTAAGTGAAAAGTACTAAGTGTGGAGCCATAATTTATGACATGGAATGTCTTCAGGTCCTTTCCTATCATGTTAATACATTTGTATATGAAGCTAGCCACATTCAGATTAAGCAAGCTCTATGTCAGCAAGCAATTGAATATGGCCAATTTTGACCACACTGAACTACATTCTCACATCGGCAATGAAGTAATATGATAACACATTCACATAAGATAGGAAATGACCTGAAGACATTCCATGCCAAAATTTATGGCTCCAGGCTTACGTTATCAGAGAAAACATAGAAAATCTCATATTTACCTAACACTCAAACGCAAGCATGAAATTCTCTCTGAAAATTGGAAATTCGGAATGGATCTAATTGGCTGTCTGAGCTCCCTGGAAAATCTGGAAATCCTGGAATACACCTTGAAATTTTGAGGCTAATTAAAACACCGTAGGAATTGCAAGCTGTTGAAGTGTTTTCTATTTTTCCAGATTTTGCTGTTAACACATGAAATCCGTTGTATAACATCAATTAGATATCAAATGGTTGTCCTGTTTTGGAGGGTATTTCATGATTTTTCAATATTCAATCAGCTGTAAAAATGTAAATAATGAATATATCCGAAAGCCCTTCCGTAACTTTTCATGAATCGACATAGTGAAGCCACATGTTAAGGGTGGACCGCCAATTATCATTTGTTTTAATGTGACGACCTAAAAGTGCTTCACCTCAACCAAGCAGGGTCTCCTGGACACTGTTACGGAATCCGTCAAGTTCTCTCTACAATAAACGCTCCCTTGGAATATTTATTGATAAGTGAGTGTTGCTATACACTCCATGATGATCAGCTGTTGATCTGATATATTAAACTGCACTATTTTGACCGTTCTTCCAACGAACCTGTTCTCAGGTGACGTCACTTGTGAGGAGTAGGCCGAAATGAGACAGTGCCGGGTGACGAATTCCCGCTATACTGAAGAGTTTGATTTCGAAGATGACGTGGCCAACAGTCTAACGACGAAGCTGCCGAATTGGTGTGCATATCGATAGAAGATGCCATGTGAAGATTCCATCTTGGTGTTATCAGCTGATGCAATTGTTCTACATGATGTAGGTAATCATTCTGACACCTGGCTGTGAGAAAGAAGACCCGATCAGTGGAACATTTTTAGTGGAGATCACCATCAGGAATTGTGTGGTCGTTTTTGAAAGAAGCGGAATTCCGTCGTGTCCAAACCGCATGGTATGTGAAGGTCTTCAGTGGTGGGCCTACAAAAATTAGAAGCCTGCAAACAGAAATGGAGAAGGCCTTATCTCCCGCATATTTTTGTTTTCATTTCAATTTCCTTAATTCCATCCAATGTCCCTTCTCGGGGAAAAAGTAACACAGAGCCGATCAACAGCCATGAATAAATACAATAGCTTCTGTTTAGGATGCTGCAGACAAGTGCCTCCCAGGCCATGAAATCTGTAAGCCAAAACACTTAAAAACAGGCTAGACATTTGCAATGTGTGGCGAAACTTCATGCATATGTATACAAACGAAGAATATGTCCTCAACGCCCTTGAATGCGATCATGCACGCATATTAGCCTGACCAATGCAGATTTCTCAATGAGCCACAGCAGTGCCGTTTGAACATCGTTCACATGCAATGCACGCAGTGATTGTAATTGAATTTAGCTTACTCTTGATAATGACATACTTAGTGAATTGAGGTGAATTTTATCCCTCAACACTCAGATCAATGCATGAATACCTGTATCATCGGCATGCTACTTCCATAAAGTGACCTGTATCATCGGTATGCTACTTCCATAAAGTGACCTGTATCATTGGTATGCTACTTCCATAAAGTGACCTGTATCTTTGGTATGCTACTTCCATAAAGTGACCTGTATGATCGGTATGCTACTTCCATAAAGTGACCTTTATCTTTGGTATGCTACTTCCATAAAGTGACCTGTATCATTCGTATGCTACTTCCATAAAGTGACCTGTATCATTCGTATGCTACTTCCATAAAGTGACCTGTATGATCGGTATGCTACTTCCATAAAGTGACCTGTATCATCGGTATGCTACTTCCATAAAGTGACCTGTATGATCGGTATGCTACTTCCATAAAGTGACCTATATCTTTGGTATGCTACTTCCATAAAGTGACCTGTATCATTCGTATGCTACTTCCATAAAGTGACCTGTATCATTCGTATGCTACTTCCATAAAGTGACCTGTATCTTTGGTATGCTACTTCCATAAAGTGACCTGCATCATTGGTATGCTACTTCCATAAAGTGACCTGTATCATCGGTATCCTACTTCCATAAAGTGATTCTGTCTGATTCCATTGCAAATGAAAGAAGACCTAACTCAATTTTGACTTCCTTTGTCAAGCGATGATGGAAAGTTGAGAAGGGAGCTACTTGATGTCGAAACGGTTTGTACGCCATTGGACGATATCTACCAAGTACCCGGTTAATGCATCTAATGGAATCTACAATTGTGTTGCGAATAGTCCAACTACATTTACAAATATTCTGTTGATTGTTTCATTTCATTGTTATATTGCTATATTTTTCGTTATTGATTGCTATACTCTTACTCTGTTTTTTTTCTATCCAATCTGCACGCTTCAAATTTGTTGCCATCGATTATTATTATTTTATTACACCCATAAATGCATAAAACTCCAAGGCAAATCAAATTTACAACAAGTAGGTGCACAAAGGAAAGTCAGCAAATTGATTAATGATCATGTGTACTGGGAAAGTGACAAAGTTCGTTTTTCAATATGGACAATTCCAAGCGTTACGACTATATTTCGCATGCATTTCATGAAATTGGAACTTAGTTTTTCATCAGAAGTAATGCCATTTCTCATTATCTCTGAATGGATTCCAATCAAGCTTACGGTGAAAGTGAAGAATACATTGCCGAAAAAGCACAAAAAGTGAACTATCGTGCGCGAAAAAACATTTTATTACAAAGTTACGACGTTACGCGTGCGAAAAATATGTGAGCACGTTTTCCGAACTACACAAATTTAAAGTATAGCCGTTCCTAAATGTTTCCAAGCACGTTTTCAATGGTCAGTAAATCATTCGAATCAAAAGTATGAATGATTCGACTTCTCCCCGATGACTGGACTCAGTATAACTCACACAATGGTGGACACATGAAATTCATCCATGTCCTCACTTGATGCACATTGGAATTTCCCTTCAGCTTGTCTTTTCATGTACAATGTGGCTCTAATGTTGCCATTTCGGTCTGTAACACGATCTACAAACCAGGAATCATCGCAAGCAGCGACTTTATGCATTTGGTCGACACTTCCTGACCTACAGATGTCCAACGAGATTGGTCCTTAGACTCGGAGAATCGCATAGTTATTCCCAGTTTCTGTCCGCAAAAGTCGAACAGCTTCATATAATCTAACACGATAATTGCAAAACAATGCGTACTGAATTCGTTTTAAACACTCAATTTTCAGTGAGTATTTGGAAACTTGCGATGGGATATTTCGCAAATGGCTATGTAGGCCTAAGCAACGACCATAGGGACCTGCCTACAACTGGCGCTGGGGTCGTCTGTTACATGCTGCTGTTGATGTAGGTACACTGGTAGCACTGACATTTTGTGCCATCCAAACTGATTGAATAAAAGTAGAGAAAACTAGGCATAGCTGCACGTTAATTAAGATATAGCTAATTTATCAAACGCTTGCTCTGAAAAACGTTCATCTCTTAGCTTCCTTTTCAATTTGCAATTCTAAAAGAATGGTAATTCCGGTTTCATATTCAATTTTAACATCCTTTGCAAACATCAAATAGTATTTTCAGAATTTAGGCTCCAGCAGATGCCCGCAAGCGAACGGAAAAATTAAAAATTCATGCTAACGATAGACACGTTGAAGCACTCATACTACTTATGCATTGATAAAAGTAGTACTCATCCATATTTAATGCCATTGAACGAAATCTTTCACCGAGTTATATACACAATTTCTTAGGATACTGGGTGACGATTTTCTAAATGATCAGACTAGAGCTACATTTTCTCGTCAAATTGGGCACCCCATGTAACTCCTATGCTGCAATTTCGAGCAGTAGGCCTATTTGGTCACAGCATTAGTATGGCATTTTCTCAAAAACGTGTTGAAAATTCCAAGTGTGACCTAATTTTAAAAAGCGCGGGAACCATGTTGCGATAAAATAGCTAGTTGCTCATCAAGTCACCGTATTCGTATGTACATGAATGGACAATTGAATGATCAGAGATTTTAACCAAATGAACGAATTAAAGGATGTTGCGAAAGTTTAAATAATAGGCACATTCTGAATCGATTCCGCACCAGAATGCCATGAATTAACCCATCGAATTCAACAATGACTACTACCAATGCCGTGAGTGTTCAGATGCTGATAAATTCCATTTGACGTTACAATGTTACGATTTTCAAAATTCTCTATTAAACAAATTTGTGAACAAAAAGCGGATCTGAATAGACAGTGTGATATGAATCACTTACCTTGCTTTGCACCTAAATTTTGGAAGCTTTATAGGTTGGTTGAAAGTCGTGAGACGAAAAAATGTCATTTTTCCGTTACGACGTTACGCATGTAAGTTCAGATCTGCATGTCAATTTTTTAACTAAATAAAAGAAATTGAGATTGTTTTCAAAGAATTTTGCAGAAAGCCTGGAAATTTTCGTTCAAATTTGCGCGAAAACCCTGATTTGGGCTATAAAATCGCGTGTACAAGTAGGACAAAGGAGCATAAAAAGGAGTTATGTGGGACTTTTCGTATTTGACGTGTCGCCAGAATCTCATGGGTGCTCGCACGTACAAACTCACCTTCAAACATATATGAAGACCTTTGGAGTGAGGATTGACCAAAAAGTACCTAATTTCGCTTATATGATGAAGCGAATACTTTGAAGTAGATTGTAATCATGCACATTAGATATTCTGTGATTCATGAATTTTATTTTCCATTATTTGAAAGACTTCAATCTCAAATATGCGCCTCAAAGTGGTAAATGCAAATATGAATCAAGTCTTATCATTGCAGAATGCAGACATGACTATTTACTTGATTTAAAATCAGCAATTGGAAAGATCTATCCAGAGAGTTGCTAATATTCTGTGATGAATAAACCACAAGTTGACTCGTGAGATGTGACAATCGACAATCCGCCTCTGAAGGTAGAAGAAGTTTGCTGTCACCACTGTCATCACATGCTTTAGCACGTGACTGACGAAGTAATGCGACGATATGCCTGAAACAATGCAGTCACTCAACAAACAGGAGAGACAACAAGCAAAAGCTTTCATCGATTTGATCTCGACAAATGCAGTTTGTGATGATCGTGACAAAAGCAATCAGTGTCCGGATATGTTAAATAAAAAAGGACAGTATTTCGTTTTCTTCGGTTACCGTGCTTAGTTATTGGTATTGATCCGACGAACAAGAGATTCTGCTAGAGAACATTCTAAATCTGAAGATGAATGTGCGCGTAACTCAAGTCAGGTCCTCCTTAATTCAGTTTCTAATCGCACTTTTAACTGAGAACTTAATTTGTGCAATCATGGGTTGTCGAAGATTAATTGCGATCATTTCATGTCAACAATATTGATAATCCTCCAATTTCGACCTTCTTGCGTCAGTTTAATGCAACAGACTGTAATTGTGGAGAACTAGACCATGAGTTCACCGAATCCCTTTGAGATGTAGGAGTCAAAAGATCAAAGCGTTTTGTTCTCAACAGAAAATACGGACATGAGATATGACAAATAATTAGACTACAAAAGCGTGTGATGCCTTAGATGGTTTGCAGAAAGACAAATTGATGCTTAATGGCATGAAGGATGCGTTTGCAATATGATTGCCAGCAAGACAGTGCTTCAGCGATTGCTCAATAAGTTTGATGCCGAGTCTTTGGATACACAAGGGATATGATAATGTCAATGAGGTATGTGCAGATGAAGATATCATGAAATTGACAAAAATGATGAACCTAATTGAGAATAACAATGCAATTTTGGAGGAAGAGGACATGCAGATTATTGCATGAGTAGTGGCATTTGGATGAATATAAAGCCGCGTTTACACGAGGTAACTTGGTAAGCGACAACTGAACATCAAGTGGCTCAGGGTACCGCGCACGCACATGGCTAAGAATCTTTCATGAATTAACTAAGTTACTCCTCGTCTACACGATAACTTAGTTACCCGTAACTATTCAAGCAGTGGATCATAAAGAACCTCAGAAGTTTGATTTATTATTCCTCACAATGTCATGGAATGAGTTTGTATTGGCGGCTGAAAGAGTGTTTGCAGAAATTGCAAAAAAAGGCATAGATGCTTTTTATGTGCTGCTTCAGCTTCTTTTGGGCAGCCTTCATAGCGAAGTCATCAATATTAATTGTGTTAACTATCTCATTCATAGCAACATCCTTTGCTGGACGATACTTGTAGTCTGGGTGTTGGATATCCTATAAACAAGTTATTTTAAATATTCCTCCACGAATTCGTAAGTTTGGGCTGAACTTCATTTATCTATATCTATGCACCATTGACAATTATTGTCTACGAGAGCGACTTGCGAGACGAGAATACTGGTGAAACTGCTCGGAAGTGAATGAACACTGAGTTTACAAAATACTGTCAAATCTCAAAATCTTTCTTTGAATGTTAGCTATCCATGGTTCAGTTACCTCCTAGTTTACCATTGTGGTAACTTGGTTTAGTGAACCGGGGAACTGAATTCTGCCTTCGAATTCTCTATTTCTCTCATGACGCGCGCGAAATTGACAGCGTGTGTCGGTGTGTGAGGCTGTGTATGACTAGTTACCGCTCACCAAGGTGTCTCGTGTAAATACGGCTTAATTGTATTATGAATTAAATGAGTATAAAAATGTGATTAGAGATCTGCTTAGGCTTCTCTCCACGTATTGTCAGAGGTTATTGATCTTCCGACTAAAATTTCATCTGAAACCTGGATTTTGAGAGATGATGAGAATGTTTCTGTTATGTAAATTTTGTTTTGTGACATTCCCTTGGTTGGTTTGATCAAAACTGAGACAATTTTTAGCAGAAATCTACATAGTCAGTTATACAATGCTTCCCTCAAATCACAGGACAGGTGCTTTCATTTCTGTATCACGATATCATGAAAGTATTTTTGAATTAGAGGTCAAATGTTAGAGTGGTGACCGAGGAATAATATCAAAAAGGAAATAATGAAAAAATTTAAATCAAGTTTGAGTTACTATTGTCTATGTTCGAGGACCGTTGATGACATTATGTAAACATCCCAAGTATTCTAATACTTTCGACTCCCACTGATGCAACTTCATCTAAACCTCTTCGGAATACTCCGTGTGATTCCTTCGAATCCTCACTCAGTGCAGTCGCATAGGGAGGTTGGGAATTATCTGGTGGCAACAGCCTTTCCTGGATGGAAAGAATGAGAAAAAGATCATCAAAGTTGCGCTCATATATTATGCATGAGCAGATAAGAAACAAGCTGTTGAAAGTAATGTGCAAGAAAGGCATTCTTTCCGATTAATGTATCCACACTGCTTGGAATCCAGTGAAAATATGAACGACATGCGACAAATTTCGAAACGTTTTCTGTCATAAGATTGTTGATTATCTCCGGAAAATTCTCCACGAACATCTGTTAGATAAGATGTGAAATTCTTCGTAAAGTACGTCCTGTACTTAGGCTGCCATCATTTAGACAGATGCAATCATGAAGAGTTTGGTAGACCACCATTTCGCCTGGCCTTTGAATGAAATATGTTCTCACTCATGCTCGGAAAATTAAGGAATATATTTATAGAATATCTAGAAACTACTCTGTGTTTATATATCCCGACTTTACCGTGCGACTTATGACAATTATCAGAGACAGAAACGACGTTTTAGCGATGAAAGACAAAATAGTACTTCAGAGCGGGATGACTTCAAAGATGTTTGACATTTCATCACTTAATATTGGTCTTTAAAAATCCTGAATATTAGGATAACCTACTTCGAACTGCGTTGAGTTTGTCGTTGAGTTGTTGTGTGAACGCATTTCAAAGCATATACGAGTAACATAGCATAACCATTCTTTCATTCCTCAAAACTCCCGTTTAATGCGTTGTTTAGCGTTATAAAGCATTAGTACCTAACTAGTGAACATTCACATAGCGACAAATGTTCTTCGATAATTCGAAACACAAACTTCCGTAAATTTCAAGATGCGTTTTACCTATGTTAGTGAATACTTAATTACATCAGGGTGTCCACTGTACGTGAATTTTGAAAATTATGAAAATGTACGTGAATTGTACGTGAACTTTGGGGAAATGCGAAGGTGTACGTGAATTTCAGCTCAGTTGCGCAGATAGTGGTATTTACTGATTTTTTTCTTCCGTTGTTGCACCAACTCTGACTTGGTTCTACAAAAAAGTATGTTACAAGAAAGAAAGTGATAAACATATAGATATGTTCATATGATATAACCGCTACTAACAACGGGTCTGGGTTCAGACAATGAAAATCTAAAAACACAAACCCTATTATTATCACCCTTGATTTTTATAGCCGTGAATTTTGTTGTATTTAGAGATTATTGAGTGACCAAAAATACCATTTATTTGTGAAATGAAACAGCATCGAATGCACTTATATTATTATGTGTGCAGTGTGTATACAAGATAGTTCTGAAGAACTATCTTTCTACTGTAAAGATCTCATTGCTGCATTTCTTCGAGCAGTTGCTGCGGGTAGTGTTTTTGAATGATTTTGACTCAACCAACTGTCGCTTGCCGGGCAAGTAGGCCTGAAATAGTGGTACGTGAATTTTTTGTCATGTACGTGAATTGTTTTCTCAGATGGGGTGGACACCCTGTTACATAGACTACATAATTACTAACAAAAGTGAAGCTTATATAAACAATCATCTCTTTATGTCAGACAAACAATAAAGCGACTTTTATAGTATGTTAATTCGTTTACCACTACTTCAACGTATTTCGGAATACTTTATTTTACCTGAACTGTTGATGGAATGGAAGGTGGGCCACAATCTTGAACAATTTTTGCGCTTGTTTTCTGCGAAATAAATGAAAATAGATGAATCAATGTTTGATCTTGCAGTGCCTGCAAGATTTGGGCTACATTTAAGGATGATTTTTATGTTTGATCAATGATTACTCTATTATCTCGTGAAGATACATCGGCAAGTGATCTACTGATTCAATTCTATCACAGGTGGTGCTTGAATGTCATTGAATATGTTTTATAACGGAGGGTTAATGTAGGTGTGAAATGCATTCAAATTCAATATTTATTTTTCAAACTCCAGATGAGAGAATTGGGTCGAGTCAGTATACAGGGTGAGCGGAAAGTCTCTCCCTGATTTCGAAAGCCTGTAGTTTCAAAGCAAATATATTTTTAAGTCTAATTTTTCGTCTCATAATTAAGAATGGACCAAAGTTTTATATCAAAACAAGCATTTTGATCTGCTACAATCTATTCAATCGCTCAAGGGTTAGAGATGCTTTCGAACAAAATTGAGCAAATGAAATACGAAAATATAAATGAATGAGCTAAAAACTTGCAAAGACTGTCTAAGTTTATGATGAAGTGGTTGTCCTTTTGGATTCTATTTCTTGGAAGCAACCAGGTGTTGTAAGCTTTTGATGATTCTAATGTGTCAATGCGATAGAGAACATAGCTGACCGGCTTCAAAGCTACAAAGCGACCAGATTGAAATGCGTGTGCCTAGACTAACGACACTAATGTCGTCCAGATATCTATGCTTTTAAATGCTTCTGTGCTATGTGTAAAACCATTGTGATCAAATATCTATTGTCAAAATAAATCGAATAGTTGGATTCATATTGTCTGCTTTTGATTAATACGATTCACTCAGATGTGTGTTAGTGCTGAAAATATGATATGAAATCAAGAGAACAGAAGTTTATTTTCATTTCACTTCGCGATGCTATCAACCGAAGAACGCATCTCCATTGTCCTGCTAATGGCAGAATTGAAATCTGTGACATCTGTCCAGAGGAAGTGGCATTCTCTGCATGATAGCAAACCACCAGCAGAAAAGACCATTCGAGAGTGCTTCAAAAAATTCAAAGAGACTGGATCTGTTCACCACCGTGACAGAAGCGGTCGACCATCTCTAAATGATAGTGATGATATGATCAGTGATCATCCATCAACGTCACTTCGTTCAGCATCTAATCAATTGAGCATGCCTTACTCAACTATACGAGATCACTTGAAGAGGGATATAGGAATGAAGCACTTTCACAGTACAACGGTTCAAACCCTGTACCCATCTGACAAAGCTGCCAGACTTGAAATGTGCACCGAGCTTCTTACCAGAATAGCGAAGGATGACGCCTATCTTAACAACGCATTTTTTTCCGACGAGGCGACATTTCATCTGAATGGCCGCATCAATCGCCATAACTGTGTTATCTGGGGAAAAAAACAATCCTCATGAAATTCACGAAGTTCCAATAAAATCTCCATCAGTTTGTGTTTGGGCAGGGATGTATCGCGATCGAGTGATAGGACCATTCCTATTTGAATCGACGGTCAAGACCAAGGACTACCTCGAAATGCTGCAAGAATTTGCCATTCCTGCGATGAAGAGGATGAGACGTTTTTCAAAAACCATCTTCATACATGATGGTGCACCATGTCATTGGGCGAACACGACGAAGTCTTTCTTTTATTCTAACTTCGGTAACCACTGGATCGGTAACAATGGCCCATTCCATTGGGCTCCACGAAGTCCAGATTTGACCCCGATGGACTTTTATTTTTGGAGTCACGTTAAATCTTTGGTTCAAAAACAAGCCCCTACTAGCATCACGGGTCTCAAGTGTGCGATTCGAGAAGCGTTTAATCAACTTTTGCCATCACATCTTGACTCTGCTTTTCAGTCGTTCGAGAAAAGACTTGATCTTTGTGTGTCAGTTGATGGAGGTCATTTTGAGCAATTGTAGTGGATCAAAATGCTTGTTTTGGGATAAAATTCTTGCATTCTTAATTATGAGACGAAGAATTAGACTTAAAAATATATTTGCCTTGAAACTACAGGCTTTTGAAATCAGGGAGAGACTTTCCGCTCACCGTCTTTCCGTCTTTCTGAACGGATTCATGTCACCTGAATGTATTCAGTCAATAAGTCAATTGCTAGGAGATCGATAAAATCTTCATGCATGACTTCAAGCAGTGATGTCATTCAAAGATCTTATCGATAAAGCCACTTGGATACAGTGAAGGCCATCTGATCTACGCAAGTGGGTCTGAGATGTTCAATCCCGTCCAAGTTGATTTCTTCATCTTTTGAAATGTTGGCATCTCTTCGATATGATACTGTCCGGAAGTTAACATTTTTCGCGACTGGTGTGGAATGCATTCATACTTATTTAAAGGTACAAGTAATTCACTTGGCCATTAATGTCAACCTTTCCGTGAGATTGTCTGATTACAATTATACATTACCCTTTCTAATACATAAAGATTCTCAAGATTTTGGTCTGGAACCAAATTATCGCGGGAATGAATGGAAACTTGAGTGATCCTCAAGAAACTCATCAGTGAAATGAAAATCAGTGCTATCATCATCACTTATCCATCGGTTGTCTTGATTTGAGGTGAATATTCTGCATTACCGGTACAGATCTGAGAATAAGCGATAATCAGCAAATGCTTAGTTTCCTCAATTTTCTCAATCCGATTTTCTGCAAATTTGTTGAAAGTAAAACATTTGAAATATCCAATCACCAAGCAGCAATCGTAGTCAGCCTTAGAATATCCGTCCGGAAAGCATAGATGTTGAGTGAACGTGTAGTGTGACACTGGCAACAATCTAAAGAAATTGAAATGTAATTGTAGAAAAACGGAGCAATATGTTGTTGTCATCAATTGCATTGATAGAAATGTGATCAATTACATTAGCCTGCTTCATCCTCACCATCGGTCTCGAAAGCATTCTCATCTCACCATTTGTGGTCGAGTTCTTGCCACACATTTATTCTGTTTTCTGACTGGAGTTTGAAAGCGGACTTTCATCAGTCCACTTTTATCTGCTTCTATTGCCTTCTACTCTACTGGCCATGAGTAGTCTCTATTGAACATCAGTAGTATTCAGTTTGTCTCAGTCTTTTGCCTTCATAATTATCAATTTGTAAAGAATTTTTTTCTTACTCTTATTATTTTAGTGTAGTTCGAATATCACCGAGATAGCATATGAATTCCATCACTGGATAGTTCACACAGAAAGTTCCAATTTCCACTATTTTCACTAATTTCGTTAAATAACCAACTAACCGTCAAAATGTAGTGGAAAAACTTTTAGTTGCATATCCTGGTCATTGACGATCCGCAGTTTTCCGAAATCAATTCATGCAGTCGAAATTGTCAAAGCCAGGCGAAAGTTTTCAGATCGAAATAAAATGGATTTAAGTATTAATTTTTATGTAAGTAGCTGTACAGACTATCTCAATGATTTGTAGATTATCTGTAGGACTCTTTGCAATTGCTTACCTTGCATCACGAGCGCGAATATGACAAATAGATTTTATTATTCGAATTTTGTTACGAACTCAGTGATGACATTGAACTAAGTCGTCAACCAAATGGAGTGTTTTTCGAAATAATACTAGAGAATTTCCTTTTATTTAAAAGTTTATTTTTGTTTCGCTCATCTTGCAAAATTGCTTTGGTTATGTTAGTGACTGATATTCATTGATGAAACAGGGCTGAATTCGACCGACAGGTTGAACGTCCTATAGGAATGGATGTACCGATTTCGGCTCACATACTGCGGCGTCTGCCGCCTTACTTGCTAAGTCATTTGAATTCATGGTGAAGAATGAAAGGTTGAAAAAAGTTCTTACTCCCATTGTTACAGCTACGCTCGTGCTCTAATGTCGTTTGACTGCCATTTCTATGCCAATCGATGCCAGACGTATGCATCGATTCCAATCGTGGTTGAGTGAATTTCTCCCCAACTCAAATTCGACCTGGATAACCTGGATTAAACTGATGTGAAAGTATTAAATGTACAAGTCCTCCCAGCTTCACTCGAAAAGCGTAAAAATTGACGCTGTTATTTTCTCCTCGATACGCTGTACATGTACGTGTTTGTATTAATGAATAAGGCTAAAACATTTTGTTTCTCCGCGGAAGCACATTCAGCGTCCATGAGTCCATATTGTCTATCTCCGTTCTTTCAGCAGCTATTTGTTGATCAGAGATGTTTTTCATGTATCAAATTTTCTTCGGAAATTACTGAAAAGCTTCTCTCAGTGATTGATAGTTAATTATTTACGGTCCGTGCAGATTGCATATATCCGGAATTGGATGCGCAGTAAGTGAATGAACGGACAAATTGCTAGGGAATATCCATCCAACCAAAGCAGTCATATATTCTACTCCAAAACTCAGCAACTTCAATTCCGTTTTGCACGTTTAGACGTACTCAGTTCACTTCTGTTTATGGTCCATGTCTAGTTTATAGTTTTGCTTAAAGAATATAATTTTTTCATTCTGTGTGTTAAACACTGATCATACACACACCCTCTTCCCGTATTCATTATGATAAAGAGATTTTCGTGGAATATAAAAAGAGTTTGTATCGTCTCACAGTGTGCGAATTTGATCCTTTTGTAGAGCTTTCAATTCTCAGTATTGAGGTCAGATTAAGTCAATCTTTAAAACTGACCAATTTCTCAACATCAGATTCATGTTTGCATTTTGTTTATGTTCATTGTGATGCAATATTGTGTCAGTGAATGTACTGGTAATTCAGAAATACTTTCAACTCAATCAACAATGGAATTAATATTCTAACTGACACTGATGACGGTTGGGTACTCTCATGAGTTAATTGATATCTAAACCTAAATCAATGATAACTTCTCCGCTTTGATGACAGCATCCAAGTTGATGAAATTGTACATTGTCATAATGAACTCCAATTTCTAAAACGCAACTTGATACTCTTCTCATCCAGTAAGTGATTGAAAGAGTTATCTTTCCTGATTTAGCAATCGGTTAATTTGTGATTCACTTATGATGAAACCATGAGTGTTATTATTGATGTTTTAATGTCACGCGAACTAGACTGACTCAAGAGGATAGAAATAGAAATGGCTTTATGAGGTGTATGTTTTTATCTACTAATGCCACAAAGCCGCACAAGAACAGCTGCCACACAATTGACAATTTTTAAAAGGTTCACGATAAGTATCTCCTCATGATGACGATGGTGTCTTCCCTGCAGGTAGCTAATGTCAGAGACAGAACTACAGTGTTGTGCAGCAAAATTGCTCACTGCTGATTTTACAGAAAATACAGTCCTCTTGTGGGGCTGGCTACACAAACTTTTTTGTTTTGTTCCTTTTTGCATTCTTCTGACCATTCTTGCGAGACTGAAATGCCTGTTCAATGTTGGTTTCGTATTAATAAATGTGTAATGAAATAATGCGTACTTTTTTAAAATTCGCTATGCTCAGGCCTTATTTCTGAGCTACGCAGAATAGCCACTGTCAAGATTGCGAAAAGTTTTCACGCGTACAACTCTGATATTTTCTCAATTTTCGTGCACAATTGATCCACTCGGTAAGTCCAGAAATGGAGGAATCCCCTGGCGTAGATCGATTTGGAAGTAGGCAGTAGTCACAGGAGACATTCACATTTTCTTTCTGTAGTACATTAAATTGATGGGAAATTCGTGAGTTGCAATAAACATGCCTTGCTATACATGTTGTGAAAATTTTGATTAGGGACTGTGATATTATCAATCCTAGACTCGGCGAAGTAATGGTCATTCTTGCATCCATCTATCAGTAGCAAAGATGTGCAAAAATTTACAAACCTCCAGAACTTTAAGTTTATTGTGTGTGCGCTATCACCACGAAATCATAATAGAATAGAATCAATAGAATAGAGTTCATATTTTCCAAATGAGAATCAAGAATAACATAAAACAATTGAATCACACAAGCTCACATAAGTTATTGTAAGTTATTGTTGACAAAACAGTAAAACAATTTCTTCAGCGTTCCATTTCAGAAAATTTTACAGGAATACGGTCTTTGCTAGTACTGGTATGATGAGTAGTAATGTCATACAGCGGATGATCAGGATGGTGACAGTTTCTATAAAAATTATTGTGCAACCGAGAACGCCTTTGTTGAAAAGACATCAAAGCATTGCTACAACTACAAATTGGTGAACAAATGATTTTCTTAAAACGTTTGATTATTCATTCAATTATCTTACGACAATCATAGCTCAAAATTCTATAGAAAGGAGAGCAATAAAACGAGACACACTCGATATTAACTCGGTAAACAGTCCATAAATCATCATGATTGAGGATAGGTTTCAAAACTTTTAGGAGGTATAACCTTCTCGAACAAAGTACTTCAATCTCCTCAAAATGTGCGTTCCACTTTAAGTTCGAATTCCAAGTGACACCTAGCATTTTCAACTCAGTTACAATACTTATTGGGATTTCAAAATTGGCAAAATTGGATTTCATAGCAGACACCCAACTCGTCTGGTTTCAGACTCATCAGATCTTTTAAATACTCCTCCGAATCATCCTTTGATAAAGACTTAACAAATATTCGATTACATGAGGCGCATTATATCAATAAATTTAGACATTCAATTAATGAGCAACGTTTTGACCTAGCGTCAGAATTTTTCACATATTTTGACCTCTCGATGAATTTTCCACTGGTTTTGACCTTGCGAAGAAAGTTCTTTTATTATGAACTGATATCCCAGCAAAGAATTCATTTTTTGTTGAAATGAATTTTCTCCTTCACAGGTCAAGAACGGTTCCGGTCTGTAACTCGCTCGTATTATCGCGGTGCTGCTGGCGCTCTCCTTGTGTACGACATCACCTCCCGAGAATCATACAATGCCCTCAATACATGGCTGTCCGACGCTCGTACATTGGCCTCTCCCAACATCGTCATCATTCTCGTAGGCAACAAGAAGGACTTGGAGGAAGAAAGGGAAGTCACCTTTCTTGAAGCTAGTCGATTTGCTCAAGAGAATGAACTGCTTTTCTTGGAAACATCCGCTTTGACGGGTGACAACGTGGAGGAAACTTTCCTTAAATGTGCACGCTCAATCCTAATGAAGATTGAGTCCGGTGACCTGGATCCAGAACGTATGGGTTCTGGTATTCAATACGGCGATGCCTCTCTACGTCGACTCAATCGTTCCGGCAATTCGAATCGAGAAAGCGGACGCCCTGACTGTCAGTGTTGATGCCATTCATCTCACAGCCATCCACCGCCGACTTTCATATCGCAGTGTTCGTGGTGTAAAATGATTTGCTACGATTTATGTAACTTTAACTGTTACAAGTGATTATCATACTACTGTTCAAATTAGACAGTACCATGATTCAGTATTGTAATCTGTTAAAGCAAAAAATTTGACAGTGGGATGAATTATTCGGAATTTCGATCAGACAAAATGATCTTGAAGTATTAGAAGATAATCACATATGAATTATCTGGCAGTCTTCCTGACATCCAAAATGTATCTTCAAGAAAGAAAGACTGCCTGAATTTTGCACCATGTCTTTCTTCAACCATTCTTCACTTTCTTACTTTCATGCTCGCCTTATATTCTACTGCGACTCTAATATTCTCATTTGTTATCCTGTTTTTCTTATTTGTTCACTTAACATCGTTTTGCATACGTGGTGTATCGGCATTTCTCTTACATTCCCATTTCATTGCTATGTATGTGCTGCTAGTCGGCTGGGACTTGTTCTGCGTCTTCCGATGACTTTCTCGATGGACAGAGAACAAAGTGAAGAACGCAATGGGAGTTGAAGCGACTTGAGTGGGTCTGCTGGTCATCTTCACCAATGTAGATAATATTTTGACACTTCCCAGCTCCACTGATGATCAAATGCAATGTGGGAGCCATAACTGCCGTTTATCACTTGTTTTGGAAAGTATTTTTTATTGTGATTCATGGATTTCTCTGTTTCATATCCTTCTGGTGTGTGGACTTGCATTAATTTACTACAGAACTGTAGATTTGGATGAATTATAATGGTATCCAGAAGTTACCAGTGTGATAATTCATACGACCAGATACATAGTGATACTTGCCTCTCTTTATTGTGTCCGTGTTGTGTTATTATTGTGATGTCATGCGTGAGTATGTTTTCAGAAAGATTGGATGAATCGAAACTGGCAAGTTCGACAACGAAGATGACTTTTGATATTCACTATTAGTAATTTTTTCTCAGAAACTTTGATTTATTTTACTTTCATTTCGCGAAACACTATAAGTTTTGGTTAAGTATAAGTATCATTTTATCTGCAATAATCAAACTTAAATTTATGAAAAGTCCTTGAAGAGAATGTATTTTAGTGATAGTCCTTGTACTAGCTGCAACGATGATAGACAAAGAGAAATGTATGAACAGGTCCCAGAAGCGATATGATTCAATTGTCTCATATTTCTTGGTATTGCTATTTTTTTTTTACAAAATGCGATCAGAATACACGAGGTGACTAAATTGCAATTTCCATCGTAATTTTGTGTTTAATAAGTGAGGAAATTGCAGTAGGCCTACATTTTTGTGGTAAATTAGCCTATAATCTTCATTATCTCCGCTCGCGATGTAAATTACTATTTAATTAATTTCCAACAAAAATTTCAAAAAGTCGATTTTTTTTATTGTTACTTACAGGTAGGCCAATTTTTTGATGACTCAAAAATTTTTGAAACGACTACGGTATAAACACTACGTGACATTGCCCCGCGTAATTACAGAGCACCCTAAACCCGCGAGAAAATGAATCGTGGGCCCCTCGTCAAAAAGTCGTGGGTCACGTGAAAATATGGGGCCCAACAAATTTTTCGAAAATGGCTTAATTATTTGGAAGTAAAAATGCATGATCATGTCAATTTGCGACCATTCGCTTCAAAAAATGACGTGAAATGTGATCTCTTAAAGTCGAGGGTTGGCCCCCCAATTTTCACGGTTATCTTTTTGACGGTGGTCGTGGGTCGGCCCTTAAGTTCACATGAGCTCTAATTTTGAATAAGAACGACCCCAGAGTTGTCACACACATTGATCAGCGAATTTGTTGTGATTTCTAAGAAAAACGTATCTCTGATGTTAGTGGACTGGCCCAAAACTGTCATCGATCGGCTGTCTGGCATATCTAGGCAAGTTTTTCCTTGGAATAAATAACCTTAGCTCTCATTTCTCTCAGTGATTTTCGCTACATGATGATGATGCATTCAATCGTGAAATGTTGCGATAAACATTTTTGGTTGCGATACTTTATACATTTGCATGACGCATCGATGGCAATGCAGGTAATTAGCCTACTCAAAATTCTTGACTTACCCTGAACTTCATATCATTCTGACCATGATTCTGACTATGCCTGAATTTCAATGCTTGTCAATTTTTCTAATTCTCCCATTTACACCACTTTTCCAGGCAAGTTTCATTATCTCATGCTTGCTGCCTGGAAAAGTGCGGTGTAAATGGGAGAATTAGAATCATCTTCGACACAGAACGTCCCCTTAGCATGCGTTGGAGAGGAAGAAGAGAAAGACCAATTTGTAAACCTGAGTGTGTGATTTGTGAAAAAGCAGAGTTCCCTCAAAGTTGCTATGTGAAATACGCAGTGTATGAACTCTCATGTTCAATATGTCAGAAGAAGTATATAGGACAAACATCCAGCGCGTACCATCAAAACAAGAATCAAAGAGCATATTACATCATCATCATCATCCTT
Source organism: Prostheceraeus crozeri (assembly GCA_907163375.1). Lineage (NCBI taxonomy): Eukaryota > Metazoa > Platyhelminthes > Polycladida > Euryleptidae > Prostheceraeus > Prostheceraeus crozeri. The sequence goes on along the minus strand of CAJQUW010008201.1, from coordinate 508,141 downwards.
CTACCAACATGTGGCAAATGAGCATCACAGTTTTCCAGACCAGTGTTTTAAGTGGAAGATTCTGAACATAGAGCGCAACTTTCACGCTAGATTGTCCTTGGAAAGTCTTCATATCATTGACAATTTCAGTTCCCTGGTAAATGGTTGTTCTGGTGAAACATTACTTTCGTTTTTATGAGTAATTTGCTAGGATGTCATCTTCTATAAATAGTTGGTATTTTATTTTCTGTGTTTCTGATTATTCTGATGTCTTTGATCGATAGCTTGTGTACGTCTTGAGTTGTACTAGCTGGCTGTGTGAATCTTTCACCTTGTTTCTGTTATCAGTTGTTATTTGGTCCTGAAGAAGAATACCGAAATATCGACTTCAAGATTTTTTGATTCCTTATCTAGCCAGCGGCATATCTTTTTCGTGATCTACATATTGAATTTATCAAATGGCCAGCACCCGCAGAATTTCGCCTGAGTCAAGAAGCATTTTATTCTTACTCTAGCTTTCCAAAGGTGGTTGGTGCTGTTGATGGCTACCATATTCGAATCAAATCCCGAGGTAGAAAATTGTAATAAACTTAGTAAGTCGTCGGATTAAGGACTACTAAGTACTTGCCAAGTACTTAGTAGTTTTACCTAGTCTTACTCCGGAGCTTCGTAATTTTCTTCAGATGTTATATACTTTGTAGTTTTACCTAGTCTTACTCCGGAGCTTCGTAAGTTTATTCAGATTTTATTACGATACTTTGTAGTTTTACCTAGTCTTACTCCGGAGCTCCGTAAGTTTATTCAGATATTATTACGGTACTTTGTAGTTTTACCTAGTCTTACTCCGGAGCTTCGTAAGTTTATTCAGATATTATTACGGTACTTTGTAGTTTTACCTAGTCTTACTCCGGAGCTTCGTAAGTTTATTCAGATTTTATTACGGTACTTTGCATTTTTACCTAGTACCCAATACCCTCTTCCTCAGTTTATACTTTAATTAAATCATTTAGACTCCACAATCGAGTGATAGAGCAGCAATAGCGAAGGTGAATCCTACTATATACAACCCAGAGAGCTAAATAAACAAACGAGCTATGTAAAGAATATTCATTTATTCAGAAACATTAAAACAGCAAGCTGATTTAACAAAGTCACGAAGTCATCAAAAACCAAAAATAATAACTACAAGTCGAATTAAATTTTACATACAAAAACATCAAGAAAATTATGGTATCCATTTAGCTCATATTCTACATGTCGTCAGGTTAAGATAGTATTACGTAAGTCGTCAAGAAGCAAAATATTTGGTTCGTTGGCAATACCTTTGAATTATGACGTTCAAAAATTGCGTAAATCGCCTAAACAAAGAATTGTAAAAAGAAATCTTACATGTTCTTACTAGAAAAAGACAGGGCTGCAACAGATTTAACCATGTGTAACATATTCATTATAATCTTAAATGATAATAGTGCAATGCAAAATATGAGCAATGGTTGTATAAATTATGAAGATGGCAACTCTTAAGCATCATCCTTACATTCATTCATATAATTTTCTACTGTTGAGTTTTTACTGTCTTTTATTGTTTCAGAGGTTATATTATCCCGTGGTCTTTCATTATTCTTGCAAATGTTTAACTAGTGCCGAAATCGGAGATGTTGAATGTTCACTTATTCCATATACTGTAGTACATGTACTTCGCATTGTTCTGATGTGTTGACCGATATAAATATATGAGGACATATTGCAAGAAATTCTGTAGGTATAGTCTCCTGGTCTTGCCGCTATCTCACATGCTTTACTTTAAAATGTAATTGTGTTACTTAATTTATTCCTTATCATAGTTATGGATTTTATTTACAATGTGTGTGATTTTGAGCAACAACTACTGTGTATATGGCCTTACGATTTCTATTACAGAGGCTTATTTGCATTTTTTCAAGTAACGTCATTTATTTATTTGCATATGCTGGTGGACACATTTGTGGATTCATTTGACTTTGAAATACTGATGTTTTCGTCTTGTGTATTAATTGACTACACGAAAACAGTTTACTTCCGTTTTGCAGCCGAACGATATTAGTAAAAGAACTACATGTGCTTAATTGAATGTTTTGTGCACAGAATTTCTTACATTATGTGCTCATACATTATTATCAGTCTAACTATCTGTCATAACAATGCGAAGTAGAAATAATCAATATATACATTTAACATCTCAGATTTCAGCAGTTTTTAAACATCTACAAAAATAATAGAAAAATGCTTGCAATGGAATATCATATAAACAATAAAAGACTAAGAGTAGAATAACAGCATCAACATACATGGCAACATTTACTCATTTTCCTTAAAAAAGTTAAAAACCAAAGTTCACTCTTGGAGAAGAGCTAGCTGCATCATATAGACAGAAGTTGAAATGTAGGCTATATCAGCTTAGACATGGGCATCATATATTGCTGCTGACGAACAAAAAAATATTTTATACATAAAATATAAAAAAATTAGTGAAGTAAATAATAAATTTTACCAGCTTGACTGATAAAATAATGCTCAATCATGTTCATAATTATTCAACACTTTTACACCAAAAAAACAGTGGCGCAACTTTACAACAATGGCATGATTTGAGATCTCACAAGGCTTAACAAGACATAATGTTCCTTTTTTCAAGGTTACATATGGCGAATGAGTAGAAAGCAGTTGTCTTATCCTCACAGGACACTGAAAAGAATCAGTGTGAAAAGGGAAACTGGATACATTGACGAATTTGCGACAAACTATTACAATATTATCATCCTTGATAAGAATGAGTTTTATCTTTGCAAAACAATTAGATGTTTTCATGAAGACGTAATATGATGCACATTTTAGTGATTTTCCATACTCAAAAGAGTGAAAAATGGCGTCTTTGTAGCGAAAACGAGATGCAAGTTGATGGGTTAAGTCCAATGTCGGATAGCAGTTTGAATATTTCAACAATATTCTTTCAGTCACAGGTTGCAGCTGACCCAGTGGCTGAGCAGTTGTAATTTTTACTGTATGTGAAGCACAGGACTGGTATCTTAAAAACCGATAAGCCATCTGTCTTCCAGGACAAAATGTTCCTGTTACAGTTGATTTCAGAAAACGATTAACGTTTTCGAAGCAAGATGCAGACGCGGCAGGTAGCGGTCCAAATCGGTTCACTTGAGATGGCAAGTGAATTAAAGCATGGAGTGAGTATGTCTGTACAGTTGCACCAAACATCTCAAAATAAGCGTTTTGGAAAGCCAGAATGAGAACTTTCGCAGCTTCAATCATCTGTTCAGTCACTACTTCTTCACTAAGAATATAAATACTGGATGAAAGTAAATGAAGTAATACCACAAGTTGGTTACACAACGTAGAATGACATACCTGCTCGAAATATGAAAACATTGTGGCAACAGAAAAGTACAGAACGAAATTCTTATACTCTTGAGCCTTCCAATGGACCAGTTCCTTCATGACATCTCTTGGCTTACGTCTAAAGAAATGGGGCACTTTTATCGACAATAAGATTCTTGAAAATTCCTTTTCCGACACATATCGATTACTCACTATACGCCGAAGAAGTCCTTTACCAATACCCAAATACACTAGATGCATGATATCAAATAGCGCATGGGTAGGTAGCGAGACTATTGATGACAATAAAGTTCGGCCTTTAACACCATGAACATGGCTTGTTTGTCGTTCAGCACGAAGTTGATCCTGACGATGACGATCAATGGTGCGCATCTCGAAACCAGATTCTTCGTTCAGCGGAAAAACCATTTTACGGTAATCACTGTTGTACGTCCCTTCAACGTAACAAATGCTGCATCCGTATCTGAAGACAGACCAAAACATGAATTAGCATCCTACAAATAGCAGTCGATTTTTCATGCAATTACTTGTCGATAGCACGTTTAAGAATTATTGATTTTTTTTAATTTTTATTTTTTGAATTATTTTATTGAATTGCGACTGATATAAAAAAACACGAAAAGCAAATAAAAAAACCCATAAAACTACCTAAAAAACCCTTGGGTTTTGAATATACCAACCCTGATACAAGGTCACTACCTGCATTATTTTAGTGACCAATTAGATACCAGTCTCTAAATAGAGACCAGTTGGCCCGAATCGGTCCCTTTTCAGCCCCGAATCCTTCACGAATAATATTTTGTATCTGTCCAAAGCTATCTAATGTGGAGAGTTGCTTCACATAAGAAGTCAGTAAAAATATAGTTAAAGGCAACCCTTCCCATGGTTAGAGAGCTATTCGATAGTATTCCATACGATATCATTTAGATAGACGTTTTTTCCACTGCACTAGGCTATTTACACTTTACACAGTTCCTTAAGCGAGGAAAGAACCTTGCTAGTCATTATTGAAAGAGATTTTGGGAAAAGCCAAGGAGTATAGAATTTTACAGTATTAACCCTTGCTTTTTTGGTTTTAACCTTTGTTTTTTGGAAACCGATGACTTCGATCACATGAGAATTATACATGAGTGATATCTAAGTTAGAAAATTGTAGTACGATCAAAATGAAGGAAGTTAACTGGCGGCAAATTAGATAACTGAATATTTATACAAATAGATGAATGAATAATCTGAGTTGTATTCAATAGGCCTAATTCAAATCCGGTGATGTATAGATATACATGAAATTGATACAATGAAGTTAACCGGTATATAGTAAATGGATAGAAAATTTATTATACGTGATATGATTATAAGTGTTAAATTTCTACTGAAACTCAGAAACAGGCAATTTTGAATACTAATGTCAATTCAAATTTTAAAATGCCGTTTAAACCATGAAGATAATTTTTCAAGGATAGCGAACATCACCATTAGAAAGAGCATACCCGGATTGTGTTAACACGTGATTATTGTGCAATTGGTTATGAGATTAGGAGGACCCCAAGACTTTTGAAGGTACAAAAAAACACAGGTCAGATAGGGTTTAACCACGAAGGCAAAATACCACAGTTCCAATTACCATAGACGAGTACGAGTGCTCGTATATCACGTAATAAATGCTTTTTCATCAATTGTTTGTCGTTAAAGTGTAAATATCAGCAAATAGTAACACCAACTTACAAAATTACAAATATCCTACACGACGAAATTCGCAAATTCCTACACGACGAAAATACTGTTCCTGTTCAATATCACGGCCGGTCTAGGGAATCAAGTAAAGATAAGGGAGAGAGAAAGTCCTAAGTCAGTATGGTAGATTCGATTCATTCGAATGAGTGTTTGTAAGATAACTGAATATCATAAAACGCAACATACATGTATGTGATTCACAAAGTCTCCGTTATCTATAAATAATTAGTGGTGCTAGCTAGATGTAAGAGATGTACCATAATACAACATACATCGGTAGAAGACTGTTTAACATTACTCATCAGTTTACGTATCAAGAAAAGCTTTCGAATTTCAATGTGATCAGAAGACAAATCGCTCAGAAATAGACTGAGGCATTAGCATACCTCGGACTTTTATACAAAAAAATTCAAAATTATTCAAGAAATTCAGAAAAATGGACCCGCACAGACCCGTGGGTCTGAAAAACGGAGCCGACCCGACCCGACCCACGGATCGCCCGCGGGTCCATGGACCCGCGTCCAACTCTGGAAAGTACCCGATTGAGCTGTTTTAATATTTGGGAAATATCGTTAAAATTGCTTTGAAACAATCACTCACTTTGAATTGAAATTCATGATATTGCATATCGAGCTTTTAGCCGGTAAATCAGCAACCAATGCGACAATTTCGAGTTTCCACATGACATCATTATGCAATACACCTTCTCTAACCTGACGAATAACGTAAGGTAAAATTTCATTCCAAGGAGGCTTTCCACTATCACCAACGAAAAAACCAATCATCACAATATTGCTGATCAGACGCCTTTCAATAGGAGAAAGGTTTATAATTGAAAGGAGTATTGGCCATACCGAAATTGACTTGGAGTGCACGGGAGAAAGTCCATCAGTGTTCAGTATCAAATATATTGTCCTAGGCTGAATTGCAGGAAACAAAGTTCCATCAGTCATATCACAGAGATTGCTATTTGTTGAAATACCAGTGAATGTGGAGGCGTTGCACAAAATCTTCCCCATCTGCTCTTGAATGGAAAGAGAATAGTAGATTCCACCATGTACCTGGTCAGAAAGAACTGTCTCCTCCTCTTTCTTTTTCTTGAATTCGTGTATAGAAGGACAATTATTGGGGCAAGGAAGAGCATCGGTAAATAACTTCAATATATCCGACAGTGCCCTATCCGAAAATCGATGCTTTGTAGCAATATCACTCAATCTTTCATCAAATTCCGTTAGAGACATTAATGAACCGCAATATAGAGCGTCTTCGTCATCTAGAAGACTCGAAGCGTCACTTTCACTATTTTGGTCGTCACTTGGTAATGGAGAAGAAGTAGCTATTGCATTACGTTTGAAGAATTCATATTCGCACTGCAAACTGACGGAAGGCACCTGTTCTTCAAGTAATTGTGGAGAAGCTCTCGGTCCATCATCGGTCACACTCGAATCCAACGAAGATATATCGCTCAAGTCTGAAAACAGGTCGCCTCGGTTCCGTGGTAGTTGCTGCTTTCGCCGAGTTCTGAGATATTTCCTCTTCGGCATGTCTGTAAAATAAGTGTTTTTTTGCAAGCTGACCACATCAATGAGTATATTACAAAAGTATAGATTATAGGCCCACATCTCCAAGTAGTCGCGAAAATGCAAAATTTAGAAAAGTTCGAGGGTCAACTTTTCTAACTGTGCCAATGTAGGCAAATTGGAAAACACTACCATCCTCATCATTTCTCAACAAAAATATTATTTGTATAGCTTAGTTTATTATCTTACTCCAATCCCACTAAAACGACACACACACATACAACGAAGCTTCATATATACTACATGGACACGAAATGAAAACAGAAGTAGTAGCAGAAAAATATCTTTTTCTTTCTATCAGGCAAATAAAAAGAATCAAGACAACTTGAGGAAGTGATCATATAGGGTAAACTCGGGTAATTTGGACACTGACTATCTCCTTTCTAATGCATGTAAAGCTACTTGGCTAAATTGCACACCCTGTCAGTCTAAAATGGACACTAATCAGGGTAAAATGGACACTCTTGTTTTATACAAATTTGTATGCGTATATTATTTTGACGATTGTTTTACATGAAAATATGTAATATAGACTAGTGTAGACTACAAATTCATATACAATTTAAGTATATAACATCTGGTTCTTCATATACGCACGTATTTTAGGCATACACATTAGGGTGACAGTTATTTGGACGAAAAAGATGAATTTAAAATCATTACATAAAGCAGTTTATTTTCTGGTGCTCCTTGGTATAAAAACGCTTTATCTAAAATATAAAATTGATTTGTTTTGTTTAAAGCGTGCTTCAAAGTGTTTGAAAATCCATTAAAACGTAAAAAATGTGTTTGCTGGTTTATCCTAATTCAGACATGTTTGAAGGTTATTTTCGAAAAGAAATGAAATTATATACTTGATTAATTATTTATTTTATTATTATTATTATTCATTTCATTTCTTAGCATTTTTTCGATTCCAGCGATGATTGTTATTCATATAGTTGACTTGTATTAGCTGGAAACCACTTGTACATATATCCAGATGTAAATGTTCATACTTGACTACTGTTAAGATTTTTAACATGCTTTTTTTGTTTGATATTCCACATTCAGAATATTTGCATTCTACTTCATTGATGGCTCTTTGCATAGCATCGTTTGTCCACTTTTGATATTTTTTTTCATCTGTTGGTAAAAAATCATAAGTTTATCGAATACACTGATGGTAGGCCTAGACTATTAGAAGGGACCTACAATGTAGGCCTATGCTAGATCAGGCCTATATCCTATGCCTATAACTAAGTCAATTATCATGTTGGCTAGAGAAGATAACGGACCAAAAGTGCATACATGCATTTACAAAAAGTGATTCAAATATGATCAACATACATGAAAAAAGGAGGTATGAAAATTGATAAAATCTGGTGAGAAGTTTTGCTCATCAAGTAAAAGCTATATGTATCTAACTAAATATGTAGCCTTCATAGCAGGTCTCCAAACTCTATTGTAACGGTCTTACTTACGATTTCCTGTACATGAAGGAAAAGAAATAACGAAAAGTGAATAATACGCTTCTATATCACTTAAAATATTAGTGTCCATTTTATCCTGAAAGTGTCCATTTTACCCTGATATACTGTCCATCTTACCCTAAGTCCTGTGTCCATTTTACCCGAGTAACTAAATTATGTCTGTTTCTAAGAATGCATTCGATATGGATTTGATTATCAAATATTATCTTACTACACGATAATGTTTAACTTTTGATATAAAAATGATCGCCGTGGTACCTTATCTTGACTTCGAATCATTCGCTGGCAAATAAGCAATGTTAGCGTTCTTGTTAAACGATATTTCTACGACGAGTCGTTTCCATGACATCATCGTCAGCAGCCTACACAACGAACGCATATTGGATAATTCTGATAGTCACTTGACTAGCAGTTTTATGCAATCATTTTTCTATAAGTTTTGATAAAATCAAAATGTTTCGTTACTTCAAAATCAGAGCCGTTACTTAAGGAGTGTCCATTTTAGCCGAGTGTCCAAATTACCCGAGTTTACCCTAGTCAAATTATTTATGTTCATCCAGTGTTTCTTTAAGGTTCAGTTTGAGAAACCACGTGTGTGATATTTGACAGACCGTAGATAAGTGACAACACGACAGTACTCATTTTTTGAACAATTTTGAAGAACCGAAGTGATCCCTCAAATCATCTTATAAAAACAGTGAGTTCATCTATTAAAAAAATTCTTTGACTGTTTGGTTAGTTATATGTGGGGAATACATCAATTTCATCAAAAGGTATGAAGATGTACCGATATACAGAATTTTGCCGATCACCGATTATCGGCAACAAAATCAGAGTCAACTTTGATTACTTGTTTCTAAAAGTCAATTTAACTTCAAATGCACTTCAAAATTACTAAGAAATAAGAACTTAGTATTTCAACTTAACACGGCCGATAGATGATAGCTCTTAACCCAACGTAAATCGTAGTTATCGGCCTGTACGTCAAAAATGTGCAGATTATCGATAGAACCGGAAAATCGGCCAGTACATCGGCACATTCATAGAGACAGGTACATTTTATCAAGAAAGAATGACTACATAGGTTCACGACGCTTCCTCTTTCCGCGTTTCAAGTCATTTCCAAGACAGTTTACAGCGACGATTGCCTCCTTGATGTCATCATCCCCAAATCGAGCAACCACTGCTTCTCTAAAAAGTTTTGAGCGTGTGGGTGAAAGAGAGGGTCTGGCAGTAGACCTTTTGGGGAACAACATAGCCGAAGTTATTTCCTTATCCGTGAACAGCCGGCGAGCAAGAGACACGCCGAACATCGACATGTCCATGTTGTTATCCCCTAAGTTGGTGAGATTTTCGCCTTTAAACATGACGGCTGGTTGCGAAGATGGTACAGTTCTTTCAATTTTATTCCCGGCTAAATATTTGCGACACAACTTTACTTGGCCGTAAATTTTCTCTTGCAGACCGCAAGTATTTGCCGTTCTCCTTCAACTGCTCAATAATCGCCCCATTCGAAGCCACACTGGGGATGGAGTTAACAACACTTCCTATATCATCCTCTTTCACTTCCTCCTCATCAATACCTCCTAAATCATAGATCTCTTCATAGATCTCTATGTTATCTTGATCGTCTTCACGTGAACACTGTCCTCCTGCTGACTCCTGAACCTCCAGAAAGTTCAGGGACTCCTGTGTAACATTGAATGATTTTTCTTCAATTGACTTTTTCTTCAACCTCTTTTCTAGTTGTATTTGGTACCGTTTGATATCAGCCTCATCCGTCGATTTCGCGAGAAGGCGAGCATCTATATCGGGTTTTAACACAAAATGGTCTTTTACTTCTGCCTTAGTATAATCAAAATCCTGTGGCAGAAGTAAGCTATTTGTCGTCAGAAGTTCATATGTACCATCCTCCTTGAAGTAAAATAATAAGTACCCGACAGCGGAGGGAGTATCGAATTTATTGATCTCCTTGCGAATACGCTTTTCAGATTCCATTACCTGAAATAATTGCGCTTATTAATATCTGCTTGATGGCCTTAATATGTACTTTTCAACAAAATGACCAATATCTGCGCGATGGACATGAAAATCACAAAATCAGAAATCCTAAAATCGTAACTATTGATTAGCTCCTTTAACGCTTTTACTCATATCAACTACATCATACTAGCATGTCGTACACATCAAAACATGTAGGGTAGATAGAGTACTTGTAATGCATGGAGTCATTTCCAGAATGTACTTTTCAACAAAATGACCAATATCTGCGCGATGGACATGAAAATCACAAAATCAGAAATCCTAAAATCGTAACTATTGATTAGCTCCTTTAACGCTTTTACTCATATCAACTACATCAAAACATGTAGGGTAGATAGAGTACTTGTAATGCATGGAGTCATCTCCAGAATGTACTTTTCAACAAAATGACCAATATCTGCGCGATGGACATGAAAATCACAAAATCAGAAATCCTAAAATCGTAACTATTGATTAGCTCCTTAAACGCTTTTACTCATATCAACTACATCATACTAGCATGTTGTACACATCAAAACATGTAGGGTAGATAGAGTACTTGTAATGCATGGAGTCATTTCCAGAATGTACTTTTCAACAAAATGACCAATATCTGCGCGATGGACATGAAAATCACAAAATCAGAAATCCTAAAATCGTAACTATTGATTAGCTCCTTTAACGCTTTTACTCATATCAACTACATCATACTAGCATGTTGTACACATCAAAACATGTAGGGTAGATAGAGTACTTGTAATGCATGGAGTCATTTCCAGAATGTACTTTTCAACAAAATGACCAATATCTGCGCGATGGACATGAAAATCACAAAATCAGAAATCCTAAAATCGTAACTATTGATTAGCTCCTTTAACGCTTTTACTCATATCAACTACATCATACTAGCATGTCGTACACATCAAAACATGTAGGGTAGATAGAGTACTTGTAATGCATGGAGTCATTTCCAGAATGTACTTTTCAACAAAATGACCAATATCTGCGCGATGGACATGAAAATCACAAAATCAGAAATCCTAAAATCGTAACTATTGATTAGCTCCTTTAACGCTTTTACTCATATCAACTACATCAAAACATGTAGGGTAGATAGAGTACTTGTAATGCATGGAGTCATCTCCAGAATGTACTTTTCAACAAAATGACCAATATCTGCGCGATGGACATGAAAATCACAAAATCAGAAATCCTAAAATCGTAACTATTGATTAGCTCCTTAAACGCTTTTACTCATATCAACTACATCATACTAGCATGTTGTACACATCAAAACATGTAGGGTACTTGTAATGCATGGAGTCATTTCCAGAATGTACTTTTCAACAAAATGACCAATATCTGCGCGATGGACATGAAAATCACAAAATCAGAAATCCTAAAATCGTAACTATTGATTAGCTCCTTTAACGCTTTTACTCATATCAACTACATCATACTAGCATGTTGTACACATCAAAACATGTAGGGTAGATAGAGTACTTGTAATGCATGGAGTCATTTCCAGAATGTACTTTTCAACAAAATGACCAATATCTGCGCGATGGACATGAAAATCACAAAATCAGAAATCCTAAAATCGTAACTATTGATTAGCTCCTTTAACGCTTTTACTCATATCAACTACATCATACTAGCATGTCGTACACATCAAAACATGTAGGGTAGATAGAGTACTTGTAATGCATGGAGTCATTTCCAGAATGTACTTTTCAACAAAATGACCACTATCTGCGCGATGGACATGAAAATCACAAAATCAGAAATCCTAAAATCGTAACTATTGATTAGCTCCTTAAACGCTTTTACTCATATCAACTACATCATACTAGCATGTCGTACACATCAAAACATGTAGGGTAGATAGAGTACTTGTAATGCATGGAGTCATTTCCAGAATGTACTTTTCAACAAAATGACCAATATCTGCGCGATGGACATGAAAATCACAAAATCAGAAATCCTAAAATCGTAACTATTGATTAGCTCCTTTAACGCTTTTACTCATATCAACTACATCATACTAGCATGTTGTACACATCAAAACATGTAGGGTAGATAGAGTACTTGTAATGCATGGAGTCATTTCCAGAATGTACTTTTCAACAAAATGACCAATATCTGCGCGATGGACATGAAAATCACAAAATCAGAAATCCTAAAATCGTAACTATTGATTAGCTCCTTAAACGCTTTTACTCATATCAACTACATCATACTAGCATGTCGTACACATCAAAACATGTAGGGTAGATAGAGTACTTGTAATGCATGGAGTCATCTCCAGAATGTACTTTTCAACAAAATGACCAATATCTGCGCGATGGACATGAAAATCACAAAATCAGAAATCCTAAAATCGTAACTATTGATTAGCTCCTTTAACGCTTTTACTCATATCAACTACATCATACTAGCATGTCGTACACATCAAAACATGTAGGGTAGATAGAGTACTTGTAATGCATGGAGTCATTTCCAGAATGTACTTTTCAACAAAATGACCAATATCTGCGCGATGGACATGAAAATCACAAAATCAGAAATCCTAAAATCGTAACTATTGATTAGCTCCTTTAACGCTTTTACTCATATCAACTACATCATACTAGCATGTCGTACACATCAAAACATGTAGGGTAGATAGAGTACTTGTAATGCATGGAGTCATTTCCAGAATGTACTTTTCAACAAAATGACCAATATCTGCGCGATGGACATGAAAATCACAAAATCAGAAATCCTAAAATCGTAACTATTGATTAGCTCCTTTAACGCTTTTACTCATATCAACTACGATCATGTCATATTGTATAGACCTTCCATAGTCACTCGTGTATTATTCACACTGCCCGGTCTTACATAACATACAACTTGCGCAGCCTTCCTTTCAACAATTGTAGTTGAATTGGATACAGTCACTATTGTTAGGCTTCAGATGTTTCTTGTTAGTCCTTTGTGTTCCGCCCGAATGATCAACATATGAGTCGTTGTATTGTTGAAAAATACTTCTTATTCAAGTTGTTGACTCATAACAAAGTCATTCATGATAGTTTGTGTGACTCAGATCTGTACTACACCGCATAACAAAGAAACAACCCGATACTTATTATACTATTGATCAAATCCTTAGATAAAATAGGGTAGGCGCGCGTAATGAGTCTTTTCACGATCTATTGTGTTGTATGCGCACTGCCAAGTCTTACAACTAGCGCAACCTTCCTTTCAACAATTGTACTAGAATTGGATGTATTCACTATTGTTAGGCTTCAATAGTCCTTTGTGTTCCGCCCCAAATGATGACTTGAGTCATTGTCTCGTTGAACAATACTTATTATTCATGCTGTTGACTCATAAGGACCGTCATTCAACAAAGTTTGTGTGACTCATATCTATACGTCAGTATTACTGGACTCAGTCACATGTTGCATAATTAACAAAGAAACAACTCGATACTCATTCCATTTATGTGCAGCTCTCGTATTATAAGCATTAACATTGACATTCATTAGTCCTGTACCACACTGGTGACTGCAGATCGACCAGGATTTGGGCTGTCAATTAATTCACTATGAAGGCTAACTTAGGCCCATGACTTGTAGATAAATATTTAATTCATATTACATAAGTACGTACGATCTCATAAGTAAATAGTACAAACATGGAAAACCAATAGAGACATCTACCGCGCCTTCAATTGTATGAGCGCTAAATTACAGGCCTACGTAGTTGGTACACATTTTCTTGAATATCACGCTAAATTCCCACTTTGACTTGTATTATAGCTACATTCCTATTTGATCCGTGAAACTTCAATATGTAACAAACCAATACATAATAAGGTAAGGTGATAAAGAAAAATAGTGGCAGTGCTCTAAACAAGGAGTCACTAGTGATTTCGAAACTGGTACATTAGATTCAAAATATTACGTACTTTAACAAACATGCAAGCTTGAAGAGAAAATTATTTTAACCCTATTTGAGGAATAATATTAAAATAGAATACCTCTTTATTAGTCTCACATCAATGGAATTTGTTCTTGAACATTTTGAGATTTTATTCTCTTCGGCTCGACAAGTTCACACTTAATTAAAAGCGTGTACTGCATATGGCGAAATTATAAGGTGCACAAAGCTCCTCTCTCGTACGTTGCTACGTTACGTTCACTGATTGGTCAATGAATAGCGCGCATTAATATCTTTTTGCAAATCATTTATTTTAGAATATTTTTATTAAAGTTGATAAGAATAAAATATTCGATTACTAAATTTACTTTTAAAAACTTGTTAAAGATCATTTTTGATATCAACCTTAAAAGATATTTATAGATCTACATTTTGATGACGTCATTGTACCAGAGAGGAGAGAAGAGAGAGTTATAATCAAACCACTGCATATACATCGGATATACAGATATAATAGGAATCTTGCCTGATCGAGACAACAGAATTACTTATCTTCTAAATCTCTGATCTCCCGGCAGGCAGGATAAGTAATCATTCAGAGATTTAGAAGATAACTAAATATATATATCGCATTTCTTTTTTGCCCTAAATGTTAAAGCTTGAAGCCATATATTGAGAACCGATTATAACTCATATTATATTATTTGATTTTAATGAAGATTGACTTCCTGCTCGTTATTATCCATGCGAACACTGAGTAAAGTAATTTATCATGAAAATAATAATAATGGTTGAATACCTAAATTACAACAACATGCAAAGTGTAAGCATAGAGATATTATAGAAAATAACCTCAATTTTTTATGTTTTCCATTTATGTCATTTTGTCATTATTTTACCTTTTATCAGAAAATGCGGCACGGAATGAAATCTTCCTCAAAATATTACGGCCATAGACATCAGATTATACTAAAATAAGTCTATAAGACTATAATGTTGATTATCTGATGTCTGTGATTACGGCAATGAAATATATCTGTAAATCCACACATTTCTTATATATAAATTTTTTTATCCTGTGATATGCTTAAAGAATGTATGCTCGTCATTGCATGCATTCTAGGAATGTAGTACAATTGGTTTGCAAAGAAAATTTGTATAAATATTATTTTCCGTTACATTTTCGTTTATATATAATGATAAATATCTCATCGTAAAAGAAATTTTTTTTAAATTTTCGATTCTGTATGGTCCAGAGGGAAATAGTTGAAACAGATGTAATTTACGTAGAGGCGTTTATGCTCGGGATTATTACGGAATATCGAGAAAAACTGTTTTTGCTAATCTAAGTGTTCAACGTATTACTGCAGTTACTTATTTCAGCAAAAACAGTAAGCGTTAATTATTTGTCTGGTGAGTTGGTTTTATATATCATCCTTAATCATATGATCAAAATTGTCATCACAGGCTAATTTCAACATTCATTAACGTCCTTTAAAATATTGCCATGAGCTATTCCTGCACTACCTAATAATTATTACAAGAAATTACAAGAATTTCCTGTTGCCACAGGAATATTTAACTTTGATATAAATCTATAAGCTTTTTATATTCATGGAGATTGCATCCATTATACCTGTACTTTTGCTATTCCGGCTTCGAAAACTGAATTAAACTGCTGCTGTCCTGCTCATGTCATGCATCGTTGAAATTTAAAACTATGTGATTTTCTTATTTAACCAATCAAATTTTCTCAAAAAAGTAATTGGGGTCCCATAAAGGGATACTTTCAGGGAAGCTGTTCTTGTGTAATTCCTGATCAATCGCTTCAAGTATTGTTGAAACGTTAATCATTCGATATCTTTGAATGTGAAAAATTCCTGACGTAGGCTTAAATGCCATCTTCACTCTTCCATTGGTATCATCGTCGATCTGGAATATCTACGAAAATTCTTGAATAATGTTTTGAAACGCACAGTTTCTAATATGAAATTGCAGGACTACGATGTAATTCCAGTTTTTTAATGCATTATTTATGCCACACCCTGTTTAATTAGACGCTATAAGTTACTTGCCATCTGACTAGCAAGTTTACTGCGCCATTTTCCTATCGGACTAAACTTAGTAGCTACTTATTACGTACTTACTAATTTTACTACGATAAAATGTACTTCGTAGTCTTACCACGTCTTAGATAGATGCCTAGTAGTATTATTACGATTTACCAAGTTTTTACAATGCCACTACTAAGTTTATAAAGTTTTTTGACTTCGGGATCTCTCTCGAATCCATTCAAAGAAGCCGCATTTGTCAACCGGAAAGGGCATCATACGATCAATTGTCATTTTGTTTGCGATTTGAGTATGAAAATTTTCACATGAGCTCTGTTTGGCCTGGATCCACCCATGATTCATTCATGTTGAGCCATTCCCAGAGCTTCAGCAAGAAGACATGTTTCGCTGATGGTTGGCTGCTGGGAGATTCAGCACACCCTCAATCAACATGGTTGATGTCACCTCTGGATCATCCAGTCACGGAAGAGGAAGTGCGATACAACAAGGCTCATTGCAGAGCACGCTCAGCCATTGAGCGTTGCAATGGTCTACTCAAGTCGAGATTTCGATGCCTTAATCAAGAACTTAACTTCAGCCCAGACAGATGTTCGAAAATCATAATGGCCTGCGTGTACTTACACAATTTTGCATTAGAAAAACGTGTCTCGATTGAAATGGATGCTGTGACAACGGAACCCGACACACCAAATGGAAACCCTATGAATGAAATAGAGCGACTCGAGCAGGAAAATGGATTTCAATTGCGACGCAGACTTATCAATTTGAATTTCAGTCATTGCACTTTATTGCACTTCTACATGTGTCTTTGGTTTTGGAAAACATGTTCTATGTATTTACTAAAAATATGTTCTATGTATTTCCAGTTAGCATTACTAAAAATATATCTAACGATATTTGAAAGTTTTGATTTTATCCTTGAATATTCGGTTTATCCTTCGCTGCTCGCAAAACTTCGTACTAATAAATTGAAAAGAAAATTCAATCAAAAGATCTGTATATTAGTTCATAGCAAATTCACTAGTAACGGTGATGTCAGGTAATAGAAAACACTTTCACTGAATAGGATTATACTCATAGAAAGAAGGGACTACGTTAAAGTTTTCTTGTATGCAGGTATTCACTTGTTGCTGTTGTGGATGCAGAAGTTGGCGTTGCGGCTGCTGCTGAGACTGGTGGAGATGCTCAGGTTGCTGTTGTGGATGCTGAAGTTGGCGTCGCGGCTGCTGAGACTGGTGGGGATGCACCGATAATTGCTGATGTTGCAGATGATTGTAATGGTACTGTCGTCGCTCTTGCTCATGTTGAAGAAGCATGTTGTAGTAAGATGTCTTGACGTTGTACGCAGCAATTCTTGCTGTTGATTCTGCAGACATTATCTTCAGCTTGGCATTCTCAATTTTGACCATTACTGCATAGTAATCTCCTGTCTTCAAGGGTGCCTGACGAGGCTTATTGATGGAATTCGTTGTCTTACACGTAGGCTTGGTATGAGGTACATTTTCATTCCCAGAAGAAGACGATGAGCACGATGTTGTGTCTTCAGCGTCCAATTCTCCTCCATCGCTATGTGAGGTCTCAGGATTTTGAAAATTATCCCCAGTTTGAACGCCACCAGGAATGCCGCTATACGATTCTTCAGGCAGTATGCGGAAAACTTTCAACTACAGCTCACTCATAACTTCTTCCACGTCTTTCTTGGCTTCCATCCCCAGTTCACCGCCTCCAGTTGTCAAACGATCTTTCCTCTGCAATGCAACGTGATCGGCTGCCTTCTTCTTGACTTGACTCTTAAAAGCTGCCACTTTTCCTTCACCGAATTCAGGCTTCTGGAACAGCCACCGGTGGAGTTCACTTGTCTCCAGATGCTTTCTATAATGATATGATGACAGCTATGTTTTGAGGGCGTCAATGGCAAATTAGAGGGCCGCGTTAGCGGCCCGACAATTTGCCATTGACAGCCCGAAAAATGTAGATGTCATAATCATTGTATGCCATGTTGCGAAATATTTCTATGGTTTCATTTCCAGGCCATGAATTCCGGCCATGATTTCCGGGCCGTTAATGAATTTCTGGGCATTATCAAAGATATCAGTCTTATATACATGGTATACAATGGCATTCTTATCAGCTTGTCTGACCGTTGAGTCATGCTTTGCCTGTAGTATCTCATCGCGTTTTCAACAAAACCGTTGATGATAACATCCATCTCAACGGCTGAATAGTCCGGTTTACGGACTCGCTTCGTTGTACATGTAGGCCTATCAGCAAGCTTGGTTCTCTTCTTCGACTTTGTGACTCTTCTATAAAAGGTACATGTTGAAATATACAGAAGTCAAGAGTCCAGTTCGAAAGCTCACTTTTCTATTGAAACACATATTCAAATGTCTACAATCCATGATAACATATATATTTAGCACAGATAAACATCACAACTCGCCCTTTCTTTCGAAAAGAGTCCAATCACTAATGGAGAAGACAGCAAAGAGGCTGAAAAGGCGAACACTCATAAATCAATCACTTAGTGAGAATCACACCATCACTATACACAGCGATGTCACTCGATTAATGAGACTCACTATCACTGTCGACATTAATGTCACTCGAGGTCATCTCAAAGTCTCGGAAGCGCGACGGCGCTCTGCGGCTCCTCTGTGGTCTTGGATTTCTTCTCTCCTGATTTCGCGTTTCACCAGTCCTTCCTGTCTCTGGTCGGTCTTCACTTCTTGCACCTTCCTCGTTCACTCGATCCCATCTCCTTTCGACGGTCGGCGATGGCCGTTCACTATCGAGTATGATCCGTTCTTCCGCCTCCTCCGTTTTAGTTTCCGACATCATACGATTCTTGACGGGCAAAGGTGATAACCTAGCAGTCGATTCATTCTTAATCCTACCCCCTTCCTTAACTATGACTGTATGTCTATCAACTTGGCTAACAACTTCAGCCGTAGTTCCTAGTGCCTCAAGTTTCTTGACTACTGGGGATTTGACAAGTACTTCTGAGCCGGGAGGGAATTGCCTATTTTCATAACGTCTATGTGTATCTGCTCTATGCCTACGCTTAGCAATGTTCTGGGCGGCAGAACCGAAGGGCTGCGGAGAAAGGTATCGGTCGCTAAGGGGTGGGACTGAGAGGTCCTTGACTCTAAAGGCTAAAAAAAGCTCACTAGGTGTGTACCCTGTTGTTGCATGTATGTCATTTCTTATTGCGGTCGGCAAAACATGTCTCCAGCTACTGCTTTTCAATTTTTGTTCGAGTAACAAACATCTAAGCTTCTTCTGTAGCGTCCCGTTAAACCTTTCGCACAAACCGTTTGAGCTAGGCCTGTAAGTATTCGTAAATAATTTCTTAACTCCGAAATTGCGTAAATAGTTCAAAAATTCCTTGCTTCTGTATTGTGTGCCATTATCAGACAGGATGGAGTCAGGAAACCCATACCGTGAGAAGAAATCCCGAAATTTATCAATAAGCGTTCGTGCAGACATATCCCTCACTGGGTAGGCCTCAGGAAACCTAGAGAAAGCGTCCATGATTACCAAAATATATTGATAACCTCCATCTGATGGAAGCGGTCCAATGTAATCTGTTGCAATCATTTGAAGAGGGGCATCTAAAAGGTATGGTTTCAGCTGCGCGTTCACGAACTTAGGCTTAATCATTGAACATATTCTACAATGTTGGACAAAGTTTCGCACGTCTGGCCGGAGGTTTGGCCAAAAATATGTGCTCGTCGCCTTCTGTATCATGTTCTCTATCCCCTGGTGTCCATAATGCAGTGCTGTCAAGAGTTGAGTTCGTTTCCGGGGAGGAATTAGGAGTTTGTCTTTCACGAAAATAATTCCATTCTTGATTGATAAATCATTCTTACAACACCAGAGTTGCTGGGACACTCCATTTGTTTGGCGACTGTCATTTCTATCAATTGCTTTGAAAAGAATCTCGAATTCTGGGTCATCTTCCTGGGCCCTTCTGATAACATCAACCTCTTGGTTTCATGCATATGTTTCGACCGAAACTTCTCCATCTTCATCTACCTCGGCAATCGAATAAACTCTTGATAACGCATCCTCTACAACATTTTCTTTCCCTGGGATGTATTTGACATCATAGTCAAACTCAGAAACCAACACTCTCCATCTATGAACTTTGGAACTGACGCTATCTGCTTGTAAAAGGTATTTCAAGGGTTGGTGATCTGTTAACACCGTGAATCTTTTCCCAACTAAGAAAGATCTCAGCTTCTGCATGGTCCATACAATCGCGAACGTATCTTTATCGATAGTACTCCAACGTGTCTCTGTCTCGGTGAGCTTCTTCGATGCGAATGAAACTGGCTGTCCCGCTTTGGTCATGAGGCAAGCCTCTACACAATCATTTGATGCATCTGTGCTCAACACTAATTCCTCTTCAGACCTCGGGAGGACCAAAACGCCATTAGACAATTGATCTTTGAGCTTATTAAATGCTAGTAACGTCGCATCGGTTCATGTGATTTCTTTTCCTGATGCCAAATCGTGCAAATCTTTAGAAATTGAGGCAAAGTCTCGGACGTAATTTCGGAAATAATTGCACATTCCCAGGAAACGCTGTAACTCTTTCGGAGTTTTCGGCGTTGGGAACTGCCTTATGGTTGTCGTCCTCTCTGGATCGGGTGTAATTTTCCCGTCACTGATCTTATGATCTTAGGTATGATACACTGCTTTTATGGAAAGAGCATTTCTGCATGTTGAAGCTTAAATTGCTATCTTGAATTCTTCGTAAAACGTCGGATAATGCCTTATCGTGATTTGCCTTATTCTTGGCGTGAATGAGGATATCATCAACATATACCCGGGACGAACACACCAGATGCTTTTGTTAAATATTTGGCAAATACTTGACAACATTTTACTAAACTTCTACTAAAATTTTATCAAATATTTATCTAACATAGCTGATGATTTGCCAATTTTTAGCAAATAGCAAATTATTTGGTAAAATTCTAATAAAATGTCTCAAATTTCTCTCTGATATTATCTTACACAACTCTTATGTGAATTCCCAACAAAAAACATTCTAAAACTGTTCAGAAAATGTCGTGAATTTGCTATAAAAACATTCCAAAAAGTGTTATATGTTCAAATGACAATACATGAGAATATTATGAAAATGTTATCTTGAAACATTTTTAGAATGTTTTCTAGACATGCCCCAATATTTTGCCACAGCATATATCGTAGATGAACTGTAGTTTTATCAATAAAATGTGAGCATCCTGCGAATCCACTTAATTAGTCAAGATGAAACTAAGTCTATCGATGTGTAAATATATTGCATTATAATTATAACATGTATAATTTACACATCATAAAACTTGTGGGTTTGATCTTGACGCATAAAGTGGGTTCGCAGACCGCTCACATTCTATTGATAAAACTACAGTTAACCTACGCCGTAGCAAAACATTGATGAAATTTACCGTTGATATTAATTGAATATATTGTTGATCGAAGTCATCCTGCTGCGAAATGCTCCAAGGATTAACAGCAGAAAAACTCAATGCTGCTAAAGCCAAAACATTCGGAGGCAGTGACAAGAATAGCCCTACATATTTATACATTATAACTGTTGATCGAAGTCATCCTGCTACGAAATGCTCCAAGGATTAACAGCAGAAAAACTTAATGCTGCTAAAGCCAAAACATTCGGAGGCAGTGACAAGAATAGCCCTGCATATTTATACATTATAACTGTTGATCGAAGTCATCCTGCTACGAAATGCTCCACGGATTAACAGCAGAAAAACTCACTGCTGCTAAAACCAAAACATTCGGAGGCAGTGGCAAAGAATCACATAATTTAAAGACTCACCTCATCAGCAGATGTCAGCCTACAGAACTGTCGTAATTGTTCCTCTACCATCAATTGTACTGGTTTGGTCAGTTTCAATCAGTTCCCATTTATGATATCTCTTTGATAGACAATGATATTGCGGTCTGAAATGCACAATAGAGTTTTTGCTGCAAAAAGTATTGAATGTGTTTGACGCACATAAGAGAAGGAATAGGGCATACAGAATATAACATAATTGAAAAATAGTAAGATGACACAGGTTTTGATTGAGCTTCTATTATAAGAATCAATCAGGTGATATTTTTAACTATCTTAGTATCTTTTATCATCCCAATAATTTACAACAGCACGAATTAATCCGTAACACATTTTCGCACGGTGGACAACATATGCCGGTTAAGCAGAAAATCCGATTTGATATTTGATGTCAAATGATTTCCCCATTAACTGAAATCAGTAACAATAACGTACCCTCAAATGTCTTGCACAAATCCAAATTATACAGTGAAGCATTTGACCTATGAAACCACAAAAATTCGTATTTAAAAAATATGCCAACCTTGCATGTAGGCCTGACAAACGACGGTTTAGATGTGCACACAAGCTACATTATCGACAGTATCAATCAGCGAATTAAAAGGAGATTCAATCTTTTTCCATACGACCAGCTGGTACATTGATAATAGTGTGGTCCCAAAGAAGCCCTGTGATCCTGATTTTTAGCACGACCACTTCACTTCAGTCATGTATCTTAGACAGTTTCAATGCCACATTGGTGGACTACTTTTTAGTTATCCCTTTCTCTCTCAAGAATAGATTTTCAGTAGATTCAATGACGCATGGGACGACTGCTGTGCACATTGCTAAGCGGTGCGCGCTGTCATGGTGAGGATTGTCCATAGAATATGGATTCTCTCTCTATACTCGATGCTGATGAATTTCAGAGGAAGTTAACTTTCTTATGATTTGATACGATTTGATGAGGGACCACACTATCATCATCGTACCGACCAGCTCCCAAATGAAACACCCACTGAAAGACAGCCGCAGCTGCGGATTCTAATAGAGAATCCGGAGAACGCTTGCAATTTTTTTATGAAGGAAATTAATGTATATTTACCACTATTTTTGGGAAATATGTCTCATCATCAAGGATCGAAGTCTCCATCTCCTATCATGATGAATCACACGATTAATTCATTAACTGAATGTACATTTTATTTGGTAATTGAAGGACATTATAATTTGAATGGTTGGCTTAGAATGTTTTTTCAAGTCATCTGTTTTTACACCTGATTTACAAATACATTTGCTACTCACATGTCTGAAGTGACGCACTATATACACTCCATCTGGACAATCGACGCTAATGATCTTAAACAAAGGATGGCAACATGCATATTGTCTTCAATGAATAGAGAAAACAGCGCCATCAGTCTTCACTTCGACGAGCGGAATCACACCCACACACTACATGAGGAATCCGTGAACTGATTGGTAGACGTAGAGCGCGGCGAAGAAATGCTTTGCAATGTTCGAAGTCGGGAGACTCGCCATCTTGAAGACATGATAATCCCCTCTCAGAATAGGTCAGAAATATAAATTAGATAATTGCAGAGGTTGGGATGCATTAGAATAAAGTAATGCTTTAGAAATAATCATGAAAACTGATTACTCGTGCAACATGCTCGTGACACACTCGTGAAACATCGGGAATTGATAGCAACTCTCTGAGCGCCTTATACAGACTTCTAAATATAGCACCCAATATAGGATTCTCGTCACGGGAATTCCTATCGTTTCCTGAGAACGATTAGAGCAAGTTCGAAGCGATTACTACAGTTCGATAGGATCTCGGAGTCGGTGAAATTTCACACGACTTAAACTGTTTCTTCGATTTAAAGCTCATATCATGACGTATCGAGTAGTTTTCACAAAGATAATACACAAGATTCATACAAGCAATATGGAAGTAAAACATACAATTTCGAACACAAGATCTGATTGCTACATTCGTGCTGAAACTTATTTTCAAGCTCATTTGAACAAGCATCGAATCACAGGTCTTCAATGAGAGATATTAGTGAATCAATGCCTTTTGTGACAATTTCTCATCGATTCTTGTCAATCAAAAGTTTAATGCTCCTGACAACACACTGCGTTTTGGATAGCATATCAGATCTTATCTGAAAACATGTATTTAGTTAATGTTTTGTTCTGATATTTAGGATAATTTGACTAATATTTCATAAATATTTAACAAAATTAAAAAGTTTTTTATAATTTTATTATTTTGCTTAGAAACTGGTAGGCCTCTAACAAAATTAGCAAACATAGTAGGAATTTATCAAATTTTCTATTTTTCACAAAATTAGCAAACAGCTAGCAAGTTTCTAACAAAATTATTCGGTTTGGTCGTCCCGGGTACTGACACACCTGTTATATCGTGGAAGAGTTCATGCATTACACGCGTGCAGTAACTTACGGCATTTTTGAGCCCAAACGGTAGTCTCCGAAGCTGGTATAAATTGCCGACCGCATAAAATGCGGTTTTCTCCTTATCTGATGGGTGTAGCGGCAGTTGGTAATAGAACTGTGAAAAGTCAAGTGTAGAGAACACACAACAACCTTCTAAACGCTGCAAAAGTTCCTGTACATTTGGAATCGGGTAAGCATCACCTTTAGTCAGGCTATTCACCGGCCTATAATCAATAGCCATTCGATAGCCACCTGAGCGCTTAGGGACAATAACCGGAGCATGCCTCCAAGGGGACCTAGATGCCTCGATGATACCGGCTTCCAATAGCTGTTTCACCTGTTCCTTGCATATTTGATAGTTCCAAGGGCTCATGGACCTTACTTTGCACTGATGTGGGAGCGATTCTGGACTGACCTCAATGACTGGAGACGGCTCTTTTGTATAACAAGCTCTGCCAAGTGGCTTATCAAAAACATCTGGAAACTCAGACAAGGTTTTTGGCAACAAAGTCAGAATCAAATCAGGTCCTTCTTCATTTAGCTGGATTGATCTGAACCTTCCAAGTAAATTCATTCCTATCAAACAGTCACAAGGTAGGCCTACTGACGAAGGTACAACATAAAACAAGATTTCAATACAAATTCCGCTTATTTTCAGAGGGCCGCTAATGGCCTTATCTAACTTCAAAATTCTGCCGTCAGGCAGAAGAGCCTGATGTCTAGCCTTTCGAACTCCCTTCTGAAGTCCTGCCTGATTTACAAACTCTTGTGACAATAAAGATATCGTGGCACCTGTGTCCACTATGCCCCAAACAGATATATCATAAAATTGGCACCCAACTTCCTTCAGCTCTCCTCTCTCAATGTCATCCAAATCCGAAATAATAAAAAGAGAAGCAATACGACTAGTCCCTGGACTGGAATCTCCCTTTGGCTGTTGCATGCGCAACAACTTAAAGCAGTTCCTCTTAATGTGACCGGGTCGCCGGCAGTAATTACAGATGATTCTCTGGTCTTGTTCACTTCGGCGTGGCGAACTAAATCTAACACTTCGCCTAAAGTCACTGGACAACCTTTTCTGTGGTGAATTACTGCGGGATCTAATAGCAAGAATTCCAGAATTTCTCGGCGCATGCTCAGTTGGCTTATCTCTAGATTTCATTTCCTCTATCTTGTCACTGGTACTTTCAAACGTGATTGCATGTGTAACTGCCTGGTCCAATGTCAGGTTGTTAATCGACAAAAGTCTCCGACGAAATTCATCCGAATTGATTCCTAGTATCAACTGGTCCCTTATATTTTGGTTAACTACAGTATCAATTGTCTTGTTTTCAAAATCGCATTTTTTTGCGACAATATGCAACTCATTCACGAACGACGTGACGGTACCGGTACCTTGCTCAAGCTTCCTAAAACGATACCTCTCGTAAGTAAGATTGCACTTGGGAACAAAATATGAGTTCAACGCATCTATAAGCTTTCCATATGGATCTGTGCTAACATCATATGTTAACCCCGCGATTACTCTAACGGCATCTTCCCCGATGCAATGAAGAAGCAACGCGTGTTTCTGTGGAGAATCCAACTTATTTCTACTACACTGAGGTAGTTCTTAAAATTGTCTATCCAACGCTGAAACTCATCTGGGGAACCTGATACTGACAGATCCTTAGGAGGTTTGCCTAAAATTGACATTTTCGAAAACCGGCTGAAGTTATGTCCTTTCTCATAAACAAATAATTCTATGTATATATATATATATATATCCTATATATATCCTATATATGATATAATCAATTGCGCAGCCAGAAAATATATTCCTGCACGTGACGCCACTGTGACTCTTCTATAAAAGGTACATGTTGAAATATACAGAAGTCAAGAGTCCAGTTCGAAAGCTCACTTTTCTATTGAAACACATATTCAAATGTCTACAATCCATGATAACATATATATTTAGCACAGATAAACATCACAGACTTCTTGGTAGCACCACTCTTCTTCGTACTTCTACCCTCATTTGTCTTCATGCTTACGTGATAATGAGGCTCTGTCTAGACACAGCGAGATTTTATACAACGAGGTTAGGCCTAACATGAGCTCAGTGGTCACTACCTTCATCACGTTGTCTTGTCATTGGTTTTCAATCAGTTCAATCATCTTTGTCTAGACATGGACGACACTTCTTCTGCAGCACTGCATACACAATGCTGTCTTAACAGAGCAGCCATTGCACCTACCTTAGAACAGTGATAAATAGATCCGTTAAAAGTTATATCATTAAGCCTAGGCCTATAACAACTTAGATTAGAGGAGGGCCTGAGCGCTACATGTAGATGTGTATGTACATTGTTCATGTATGTGTAGATATGCATGCAGAGCTATATGCAGATAATTATATAGCTTGATAGCATTACAGACCCACAGGGAGTAACGTCAAACATTTTTTTGCGATGGGAATGATCAAATCGCCTCTATTCATGCCAATGACTATTCCTTTTCATGATGTCATTCACAGAGTTATTTATAGAACGTCTACATTATCGGAATTCTACCCTGGTCATGTGACTTGTTTCAGACGGTCACTACCAGAGAAATCACTAACAGGATTTCAGCTTAACAGGGTTTTCGTGAAACGCAAAAGGCACCTTCTAATAGTGATGCTCTTTTAGTGTCACTAACAGCTGTTTCGTAACGGACTTTCTTGCAACTGCCCCCAGGACTGCCAACTAAACTAACTTAATATAGAAGATATTGCAGCAATATCCCGCATAGCCACGGCTGTTTGGGGTCATGTGTAATTACGCGTGGTTCACGCGTGAATTACGCGTGATTGAGCGTGGCATGTCACCTAGTGGTGTCAGGGTTTATTCTAACGTGCAGCCAGGCACAAAATGTGCAGTCACCAATTTTTTTGTGCAGTCACCAAAGTAATTTTGTGCAGTTACCAAACTTAGATTTATCTCGTCAAAAACTTCAGATGTTATTCTTCATTTTTTAATTTTTGAAGTATTTTCTTGTTTTTGCTAAAATTAAATTCAAATTGGATAGATATTTCCGGCATCTGAAAGATGAATTTAAGTATGCTCACTTATATTTACTCTATGAAGAAAAGTACTTGTTTTAATGAAAAAAATTGCCAAGGTTATTTGCTGTAATGAAATTTTCGAAGTTTTTTAAATTTGCATTTGATTTGTGTTGAATTGTAAGGAAAATTTTACGCGTTTGTCATCGTTTCCTCTGCAGGTAAATAGTAGATACATACAATCTGCAACAATGCAAACTTGTGGATAGCTAAAATTTGGCTTACACTAGGCCTACATGTATGGTTGATTACCTGTTTAAATTATTGTAGGCCCCTATTGTAGAATTTGGTGATGAGATACAAGTTAGGCTTAGGCCTAAGTAGGCCTATGGGTAGTCACAAAATACGCGAATTATAGTCTATAAGGGGTCTATATCTATAGGGCAGCGCTAGCCTAACTCGTCAGACCACCCCTCGCTACTGGGCCTGGGCATACATGTATACATGGCAGCATTTACGTACGTACGCATCTACATTTCTTTCAGTGAATGCGGACCACTGCGTGACTACTTGTAATACGCTCGTACAACCTAACCTTTTTCGGTGCTATGAAGAGAATAAATACAAGCAATGAAAGGTAAATTTAAAACACGTTTAACTGTTAGATTATATACATATTAACTGATTGTGATAATTTTTATATTTCAAAGAGAAAAAGAAGTTGAAACAAAGCTGTTTGAATAAGTTTCTACAAAAATCAAACCATTCTTCTGAATCTCCGTCTGCAGACCTGTCTCAAGATACCATTGGCCTACAATCCAATACCAGTACTTCTCCAAAACCTTCGTCTACCAACCTGTCTGAAGATGCCGCTACAGCTATTCAAATCAACATACTTCCTGAATCTTTGGTAAAAAGCGGTCATCCTCAATGCTCCCAACCTGATACTTCCAGTTCTCAAACAAAAGACATTTTTTCGGATGAATCTGTTTTCCGACACACAAGAAAAAATGGACGCCACTACATAAAATGCAAACCATGCGCACAATTTCCTGATATCGTGAAAAAATTCACTGATCACAGCCGATTTCCACAGATAATCACTGCAGATGGGGCAATCTTCCGAAAGGAAACTGCAGCAAACCATTTAGCCCAACCGTACCATAGGGAATGTGTGAAAGCGTGCAGGATCAACACTCTCTCAAACGTTGAGAAATCACATGCCACCGCTATTGGAAATACTATTTCTAAAATGAATGCCGATTTGGCTTATAAAATCGGACGTCTCATGTTGCATACTTAGACGCAAAAAAATTGACCCACAGCGAGTTTTCTTTCCCTGCGAGAGTTGTGACTTGTGAAATTGCGAATTCATATTCGAAACAACATCTGCCTGCGACAGAAACCATTGATTTCCAATATCTTACTCCCAGCAGCCACAAGGAATTTTTAACATTTATAGTGCAGAGTGACAGCAGTGAACTTTCCGATAAACTCACGAACGAAACATTGGCCATGTCCTTACGATGTGATGGAACAGTAGATCGTACCCAGATTGACAAGATCTACGTCATGGCCAAAGTGATTACAAAAGAAGGTGAGAGCGAACTGTACTTTCTGGATGCTAGTGAGCCCAAAGTTCGTGGTGCAAATGGTGTTCTTCAAGCACTGAAGCAAGCCTGCTCTAATACATTGGGACCGAATGGCGCACAACAAATTCTATCGA
Organism: Prostheceraeus crozeri; assembly: GCA_907163375.1. Lineage (NCBI taxonomy): Eukaryota > Metazoa > Platyhelminthes > Polycladida > Euryleptidae > Prostheceraeus > Prostheceraeus crozeri. The sequence continues at coordinate 478,903 of CAJQUW010008201.1, read as the reverse complement.
GATCGACATCCCTTGTAACCGATGGTGCTTCAGTCAATACCGGTGAGAAAGGAGGTTTGTGGACGCTTTTCAGGCAGGAATACAGAGACTCGAACAGCGAGCAACCGCTCCCATTGTTCAACGTTTGGTGCGCAGTGCATCGGTCCAATTTGGCGTGGAAATCAACAAGCGACATTGTGCCTGAGGTGAAAAAGATGTTTCAAGTTATCATTTCGATATCCACCTACTTCCATTCCTCTGGCATCAGAACACGAGAACTGAAGGCTGTTGCCGAGGAAACGAAGTGTCCGCTACTCCATTTGCCCAAACTTTTCGAAGTGAGATGGTCTGAATTTTCGTATGCTCTACTGAATGCACTGCTTGTTTCCTGGAAGGTACTTGTCGAGTACATGAAATCATCGTCTGACTCCGAATGTCGCGGATTTTTGAAATTCCCCTTGACTGAAGACAACCTTCTTCTTTTGTCCTTTCTTGCGGATTGTTTGTTCGTTTTCAAACGGTACCAAAAAAATCCTCAAAGCAATGACATAACACTTGTTGATATGGAACAGGCAACCAAAACAACACAAGTCCGATTGGAAGCCATGCGGGAGACTCCGTTGGTTGGAGGTTGGGTTGAGGCTCTCCAGAGCCATGTACAAAAGCTTCCCGATGATACGGTTCAATTGAACAGTATCAAGCTCAGCACAAATCGCACGAGAAGAGGAAAAGAACATCATCTCTATGTGTCCCAAGAAAGATCGGTTAATGCGATAATAAACGAGATCAGTACAAGCTTGGTTGAATTTTTGAATCAGAGATTCAGTGTCGATAAAGAAATGCTGGATACGATCAAGCCCTTCGTACAACTGCAGCCGTCGGCAAATATCACGAAGATCCACAATTTGTTGGGTACTGATCTTGATTTGGCAACACTGGCACTTGAGTATGAAGAAATTTTGTCGACAGATGACATCGATTCCTTACGCCAGTTGTCTCTTGCTGGTCTTGCGTCTCGCTTCGCGTCCTCATCCTTCAAGAATGTGCTGATCATACTGGCACGTATTTTTGCGGCAAAACCTCACTCTGCAGATGTGGAACGGCTAATAAGCACCAGCAACACCCTGAAGAATGCGATACGCAGCAGATTATCAGTGGATTCAGAAAACGAATATCTTTACATTTAAGTAGTAAGCACATTCCAAAATCAAGGACAAAATGTGAAATGCTGAGTCATCAGGCGGCCGCAAGGACAAAATGTGAAAGGCTGAGTCATCAGGCGTCCGCAAGGACAAAATGTGAAAGGGCGGCGTCATCATGCCAAGGAGTTGGCCAAGGATGTGCTGGGAGGAATGGGTCCGTGAGGAGAAAACCGCCCCCCCCCCAACAACTCAACTGACCAAATTGGTTGAAAAGACCAAAGTTGTTCAGAATCATGTGAAACAAACTTCTATCAAGGTTTCAGGTTGAAATTCGTCCAAAAAATTTTTTCGAAAATTTTCACTACGGTGGTCTCGACACTTAGGATTTTTTCGTGAAAAAAAAAAAAATTTTCAAAATGTTGGAATGGAGCTCCGAGACCCATCCCATCGTGTTTGTCGTCAAAAGTTGGGTCGGTGAAGTTTCGGTGAAAAAACCGCCCCCCCAACGACTCAACTGACCAAATTGGTCGAAAAGACCAAAGTTGTTCAGAATCATGTGAAACAAACTTCTATCAAGGTTTCAGGTTGAAATTCGTCCAAAAAATTTTTTCGAAAATTTTCACTACGGTGGTCTCGACACTTAGGATTTTTTCGTGAAAAAAAAAAAAAAAAATTTTCAAAATGTTGGAATTGAGCTCCGAGACCCATCCCATCGTGTTTGTCGTCAAAAGTTGGGTCGGTGAAGTTTCGGTGAAAAAACCGCCCCCCCAACGACTCAACTGACTAAATTGGTTGAAAAGACCAAGGTTGTTCAGAATCATGTGAAACAAACTTCTATCAAGGTTTCAGGTTGAAATTCGTCCAAAAAATTTTTTCGAAAATTTTCACTACGGTGGTCTCGACACTTAGGATTTTTTCATGAAAAAAAAAAAAAAAAAATTCAAAATGTTGGAATTGAGCTCCGAGACCCATCCCATCGTGTTTGTCGTCAAAAGTTGGGTCGGTGAAGTGTCGGTGAAAAAACCGCCCCCCCCCCCCCAACGACTCAACTGACCAAATTGGTCGAAAAGACCAAAGTTGTTCAGAGTCATGTGAAACAAACTTCTATCAAGGTTTCAGGTTGAAATTCGTCCAAAAATTTTTTTCGAAAATTTTCACTACGGTGGTCTCGACACTTAGGATTTTTTCGTGAAAAAAAAAAAATTTTTAAAATGTTGGAATTGAGCTCCGAGACCCATCCCATCGTGTTTGTCGTCAAAAGTTGGGTCGGTGAAAAAACGACAGAGTTAGAATGTTTATGAAAATCGCTCTAGCGGGTGAAGCAAGCGTCGGACGGAAAAACAGAGACCAGATTTGGCATCAGCGTGCCATGTTGCACCTGAATGTCATTCATGCTATGTCTCCGAAGTGAAAGGAAGAAAGATGACAGAAGCAGTAAAGTTTACGAATGAATTTTGTTCGCTACGTTTTCATCGACAAAGTCTTCGTGGTGTGATTAGGGACTACATCATCTCCTTTCATCATGAAAAGGCAGACTTAGAATTTGCTATCGCTAAAGGTTACTTCGTTTTCCAACAGCTCATGGACAGTTTGATGAATAAAGATGTGAAAGGACGATTAGTTGCAGAGATTGAATTTGAGAAAGTGACTGATGAACATGCAGGTGAACGTGTAGTGTTTCATTTTGCATCCTATTCTGCAGAGACGATACATGATCCCAAAGATTTCTATCAGCGACACATGGCAAAAATTGCATCTCGACTAGATTCATTTCATGAGCATGGATCCAACTTGCTCCTATGTCGCATTAAACACATTCATATTCAACTCAATGTGTTAAACTAGATTCGACTACAAGATTTGGGAAAAGCATTCATGAGTCAGACGTCCGCGTGCCTCTTTTTCCCTGCCGCAACGAAGTCAGGGGAGAAACGGAGGTCTCTGATTGGCTCACATAGTGTCAAATGTGGATTCGCAGGAGATTATAAAAGCAGACGTCTCCCCATTTTCTCTTCATTTCATTCTCTTGACTTGGAAAGCGTGTGTGACTTGCTGAAGCCATTCTCCCCTCTCAACTTTGTCTGATCAATCCTGTTTGCAAATTTACAAGTGAGTGTCATGACTGTCTGGCCTAAACCTTACCAGCATTTTAGAAGAGAGACGCAGGAGAGTGTGTGGCCGATGACTGTACAAGCTTATTTTGTTGAACCATTGCCGCCACCGCCACCTCCACCACCTAGACGCTTTACGTTTAAGTCTTTTAGGGAATTGAAACTCAATTCGGGTCCTAAGCCCAAGACATTTAATTTACTGGACGATGACGAAGACTTAGACTTTGGTGATAAGCTTTAAATCCTGTGAACGCTCCAAAAGGTCCTCTTAAGGGCCACCTCATATGTCACTGCTAAGCTAAGGATTTTCTTTTCTCTGATGATCATGAATGTACTTAGTGGTATTCTTTCGTTACAGACTGCAATGGCCATGAATCCTACTCCAACTGCTGCATCACTGAATCCTCATCATCTCGAGCTTTGGAATCCGAAAATTGAAAAGGTAATTCACGGCTATCCTACCTACAAACAACAAGTGCGCTACAACGGTGTTCGACTCTATCTTCAAACGCCGGCGGTATACTTACCAAAAGTGGATACGCAAGTAAATCGTTGCGGTCAAAACCTGAGTATCCCTATTGATAATTGGTTGCGTCAGCAGCTTGACATTTTAGAAGACTTTGTGAGGCAAAAGGCTCTTATTCCTACTGAACTATTACAGTTGTGGCCAGAAAAGAAAACTTCTTATTATAAACCATTGTATCGCGGCACTCGCTGCTATATTTTACAAAGCAAGTATTGTAAAGTCACTTCAGGTGTGACAGTTGAACAATCAGTTGAAACAGAATTGTCATCGCTAGGTGCTGGCTTTTATTCATTTCATATTGAGGTGCCTGCTGTTTATGTGGGACCTCATCAATCTGACGGGAATTTGATTTCTCTCAATTTGCGCATTGCTCAAATTCATCATCAACCTGAGTTAACAGGACTTGGTCACATTGAGAAAGTCATTGATTCTTGTGTCAAAGAGTGTCAAGAACCTGTCACTAAACCTAAACGTCGTCGCACATCAAAGAAAGATGGTGCTACCACCAAAGAGAAATCTTAAGTATTGTAATCAGTTAGTATGTAGTGAATGTGGAAAACGCGGTCTTGCACGTTATGTTCAAATAAAACATTGTCATCATGTTGTATGTATCTTTTGTTATGTAAAGGACAGACATCCTTGTAAAGTTCCTGCTCAATGTATTATTTTGTAATGAAGTCTTTTTGATATTGTAGGTTGTCATCTTCATAGACAGTGAGGGATCACCCATGAGGGAATTGAGTGCTATTGCAATGAGAGAAAGTGATCAAACTGTTGTTAGTGTACATCATAGATTTGCCTACTGTCCTCTACACAAAGACGAATGGTCACGTCGTCATGTGCATGGACTTGATCCTTCTATTTTGATTCATATTGGATTTGTAAATGAAACGTATTTGATAAGTGATTTCAAACGGTGGCTGTCAGGTTTTCATATTGTTAAAATATTAGGAAATGATTCTGAGCGAGAAGCAACAACACTTCAGTTGCACATTGATAATTTATATTTACCATGTTGGGTAGATCGTGTAAGACAAGACTATCATATGCATTGTGATCAAAAGAAGTTTAGAGATGAAATGATTTTTGACATGGCAATATGCTTCGGTGAGAGACATCACCTTTACAGACCACCATCCCATTGTAATACTAGAAATAAAGCTACCTACATTGCAAAACTCTCTTCACGCTGGCATTGTAGTCTCTATGACGTTTATGAACTGTATCTATATTATTGTCAACAGCATGGGTCTATGTAAAACATGTTTTTGCTCCTTGTGAATGAATGATGATCATTTTATGAAGTGTATTCTGTACTTGTAAATTTTGTCTGGTGTTGAATAAACTTACAGTGGAACATGATTGTTATTTCTGTTTTATTCATAGTGGAAGTCATTGAAGCAATGTGAAATCTATAGTTACATCGTTTATGATGGCGCATCGTACCTTAAGTAACCACACGTGTCATTTGACTCTTGATCAACAAGGATTCGATGGATTTTTACAAGATTGGAAACTTACATTTAAAATGAAGATGAATGATATGAAAGTAGTGCTCACTGAAAGCCTTCCTCTCTTCAAAAGATTGATGGAGAGTTTACAACCTCAAGATGTAAAGGGTAGACTCGTTGCTTATATAGAGTTGAAAGATTTACAAAAACCACTTCGTTTTGGATCTTATTGCACAGAATGGATTACTCTTAGTGATCAATTTTATGGTCGTCATATGGAGAAAATTATGCAGAGAATAGCAGAGACGTTGGAAGGAAATGCGTACGTTGTTAAACATATCATGATTCAACTGAGTGTGTTTACATCCACGACTTTGTTTGATGCGCGACACATTGTGTAGATGCAATAAAGTTTTCTTTTCACTGAGTATTTTGTAATGGTGTATAGAGCAACATGAATCATTGCGCTTTGTGTATTACTATCGGGCTCTTTGTTAGATAAATGAATGCGTCTTTGTTCGAGAAAGGGGGCGTGTCACTCAAGTCTTTGTGAGGACTAGGACGACTTTGTAAGAGGGAAGGTTTCCACCCACGCAGTCAAAAGTTCACGTGCAATAACTCTTTGTCACATAACAAAGACAGGGAAAACGAGAAAAGGGAAACGTATGTGATTGGAGCTAGGTCTGCTTATAAAACGGACGACTGAGCGCATGGCAATCATTTCCGTCCTTGCGCTAACCATGCAGTTGCTCGAAGCCATCAACGCCTCTGCTCTCGCACTGGGTACACTGAACTCCCTTACTTTAGCATCGGATAAAAATGCTTTCAATCAAAAGATAACTCATCATGGAGAAGCCGTAACCATAAAAACTCCAAGTCAACGGATAGATTATCTTAAGATTATGTCAACAAAGCATGGAGTGGCCGTGTGTGTGCCATTAGACTATTGGACACGGTTACAATTCAATACTCTTGAAACATTCCTGAAAGAAAATCTCACCATTCCCAAAGAAATTGTTCGACACAATGGGAAGCGGCCACAAGTTCCCATCATGGAAAGACGATACATGTATGTGCATATGGATAGACACTGTCTCATCATCCATGAAAAGGAGGGCAGCGAATTCGACTTACTCAATTGCAAACCGCTCCCCATTTTGGGAAAAGGATTCTACTCCTTCGAAATTAAAATTCAAACCATCTACATGGGTCCGCGCAGGGACGGAAGGTTGTTTACGTTGAATCCCTATCTTGTCTCCATCACCTTTAAAAATGATGTCCATGTTGATGATGATGATCAACTACAGTAACACTCTCCACACACTGAGAACGCACCATCGGTCTTTATGAGACCACGGCCTAACGGCCACCGTATCAAGAAAGAAAATGTACACTCACCATGCCACACATGAACATGACTCTCTCTCTCTCCTTCTTTCTTAGGCATACCCTTCTTCACTCAAGTTTTAATCATGTGGAAATTATCAGCATGTCTCCATGTATCATGGAAAAGTCAGTGCGTTACATTTCATGATACGAAACGTCAACTTCAGATAACTCTAGAACGCTTTCATCTACGAAGGTTACATCGCGCAATCCTATCCCACTCTTGCCGTGTCATTAACGTAGGAGACGGCATTGTATTTATTCGCATTCAAGAGATGATTCTACATAATGATCACTGCTACATTGTGATTCCAAACCCTCATGGGAAAAGTATAAAAGGGAAGTTCACTCCACCCTCATGTCATTTGTGAGTCATGCTCCCCATCCGCATCATCAACGCCATGCGCGAAATGAATCTCAGAAGAGACATCGATTTAGAACAGTTGCATACCCATCTTCCCGATTCAGTCTATCATCGCGGTCGTCCGCAAATGTTGGTCATTCGCATGAGCAACGGCCGAAATCTTCAAATCTTTCGATGCGGCAAAATCCAAGTCCTAGGAAACCTTTCTCATTTCGTGATGCAGTCCATGTGTTACGAAGTCGTCAAGAAAATGCGAACACTCATGCCTCATCTCCGCCTGAGTCCCCTGACATTGAAGAATATAGTAGTGTCTGTTCAATTGAAGATGTTAGTGAATCTAGCCAACATTAAAACCAGTAATCATTGTATATTTTATGAAACTGAACTCTTTCCTGCTGCTCTGATTCGGAAGTGGCATCCTGTACATATTGCCGTGTTTCACAACGGACATTGTATCATGACTGGTTTACGTGATATCAGTGAAGTAGCTGACATTGTTAAATCTTTAATGCGTTATCTGTATGAGTCACAGTTAATAGAATCGTGTTAATCACATGATGCGTTTTGAATGAGTCATCACAATGAACTATCGTCCACACACTTGTCGGTGAAAAGGTCACGCTGTCTGACGTGAGTCGCCATCGCTTTGTCTGATAAATAACGCCCACACATGTGTCGGTGAAAAGGTTGAACAAGACTAATTAGATTCGTATGACTGACGCCTTGCAACCTCATGAGTCAGAGGTATTTATAGACATGAGTCAGCAAAGTGGTTGATGTTTCCTAAGCAAAAGAAATTGCCATGATGTCACATTCGCTGGTGAAGATGTTAACTTACAAACTCTGACATGGGTATAACTTTGTTTCTAACTTTACCTATCTTGCAAATTGTGAAATACTAATGACTTCATTTTATATTTCACCTATCTTACAAACAGCGACATGATGATAACTTTATTTCTAACTTACAATCAACAACTTTATTTCTAACCCTACCCATCTTACAAAATGATTAAAACTTTTACTTCTGTCTAGAGTGTGAATCCCATCTTTATGTCAAAAGGAAAACAACACAGTATGTACATGATATGTTATTCATCAACACAACCGATTTTCATCACAGCCACATGCAGTTAATACTGATGGTAGTAGAAAACAAAGTTTTTATGGCTCACATCACCGGAGAAAACAAAGTCACTGATATGCAGGGAGAAAACAAAGTCACTCATGTGTAGGGAGAAAACAACGTCAGGAAAAACCAGTTGATATGTAAGTCATGAGATGAAGTGATCAGGAGTTGGACGCATGTTCCAAGGCACTCACTCACAACATCCCATAGAAAAACGCCATGGAGTAAAAAGCAAAACATCAACCACAACAGAGAGGAAGCATTCATCATCAGACATCGCCGGACGGAGGAGGAGAAAGTTTCTGTCTCTTGGGTGGAGGTAGATGAGTGTCTGGATGGCCGTACGGTAATGAGTGGTTAGGACTCATCCAGCATCGCTTGTCTTCCCAAGCTGAGAGACCTCGTTTCCTAAACGTCGTTGTTCTGACTTGATGCGACTGAGATTTTAAAATGGTCATTTCTACTTTTTTAATTTTAAGTGAATCTAAGGCATCTTGATAGTCCCTATGTGTCATTTTTCTAACGATTGACTTCGAGATACCTTTCGCCCGTTTTATAGAAAGCTCTGAGGATTTTAGCTTCATGGAGTACATCTTGGGGCGAAGCAAGATCATCTCCTCTATCTGTTTGCCGGCACACTCATCCTTGAAGCAGCCAAGCTTCGCTTTATTTGAGGTAGAGTAAAGCGGATGGTCAGTGGGATAGTTGGAACTATCAAACTTGGGTGCTAAATATTTTAAAATGTCTTCCTGCTTGACTTGGCTCGTAGTTGTCAAAGCTAGGAAGAAGCTGTCTGTATCACCTCCTACTAATTCCACACGTTGGAGAAGTGGACATGTCTTAAAAGTGTGGTAAAATAACTTGTACATTTCTAACTTGGAGTGATCCAAGACAGCTTGACCGACATAAATGGGCTTACAAAGTTCTACTTTAGATTTTAACATTTTAAAACCAGTGATGTCTTCGGAAATGACATCATGGTGGCAAAACAACGGCGAGCGACATAACTTGATACTCGTTTCCGGATCAGTTACGATGCGATAGTCCATGCGCTTTCTTACATCCTCCATGGTTTTACCGAAGAGGGCATTATTCTTAAATTTAAAGAAGTCCTTTTCGAAAGGATTCTTGGATTCAGCCCGTTTCTTGCTATTAAATTCTATATACGGTTTTAGAAAGGGCTTCTGCTTAAACTGGATAGCGCGATGGACTTTATCAAGTTGCATCCCCATACCTAGATAGAATTTGAGGATGGAATAGTGCACGATGTAATGCTGCTTGTTCAATTGGGTGAGCAACAACTTCCTAGTGGCTTTATACTTTAAGTCATTTTCCGCCTCATACTGCTTATTGTGTTCTTCCATAAAGGGAGAGAACATATCTGGACTGACTATGCCAGATTCGGGTGCGAGAGGAAAATCAACGGTCCTATTCTTAATGCAGTCTGGATAGATGAGGTCGACTTCAAATAAATAACCTATGTCGGCCTCATCTCCCAGTGCCATGATGTGTGCTGGATTGGAGAAGTATTCAATGTCATGGGGCTCTACCCATTGGAAGTCAGACTGTGGCAAAGGCTTGGATAATGCACTCCCATACAAATTGTTTTGGTCTATGTACATTAAATGCGTGGTCGATCCTATGTCTTGGGTGTTGTTGACAACATGTTTGTTGACAAATGTTAAGCCACCCCTAATACCACGTTCAAATAACGTGTACATTTCTGCATCTTGCAGTAAATGAATGCTCTCTTTCGTCATCTTGAAGGCTGACTGATAGGACAGACCCGGCAGACTAACAAAATGGATGGGGTCTAAGGCGTCCTGTTCTAATGTGACTTTCCTAAAAGTCTCAAACACGTCAGCCAACAGATAGACGTCTAATTTTAAGTAGGCAAGCATGTAGTCACCAAAAGTGCGACATCCAAATTCTAACCATGCTTGCTCCGCATGCCCATAATCATCCAGCGAACAGTCCTCACCCGTCAAATCATTTTTAAATTTATCGATGGACGGAAGGGATGTCTCCTTCAATGTATCCATTGAACTAAAATAACTATAAGGAAACACCCCTTTCCGCCGTATCAGACTGTCACTTATGTTGGGATAGTCTTTCTTTAAATGTTGAGTGAGGGGAAGTGTTTCTAAATTATTAGCCAATGCGGCTAAGGAAGAAGACATAAACTGGAAACTGTCTAGAAACTTTATGTCATAGAAGACAGGCTTCCCCTCCTTCGTCTTATCGACTTGGACTTTAGCAGTGATGCACATAAATTTTTCCTTACTTTGTGCAATCACTTTGGATGACCAGGATTTCATTTTACCGAATCCATGGCGAATGATGATGTGAGCATCATAACATTTAAAGTTATGAAAGATGACGGGGAGCGTTCGCCGTTTGAGCCTAAGTCTCATATTGCATTTATTGCATAAGGCAGACCTAAATTTACCACTGAGATGGCAATGGTCCCTCACTTTCTTATGTTGCTGATCATCAAAGGATGAACAGCAGCGGGGACATTCCGTGGTCCTATCAAACTTGATTTTATCGGCTTCTGTGAAGCACATGGGTTTCCTAGTTAGCTCCGTTTCATAGCGTTGATGAAAACGGGCTTTCCTATCTAAAAAGTTGAGGAAGTTTTCAACACACTCCTCGCCTTGCCACACATGCATCTTATTTTGGTTCCTATAATATGGATGCCAGACTTCATAGCAGGCAATGGCTGCTGGCTCATGACTTAGGTCTTCTTGTTCAATATAACATTCAATGTCCGCATAGATGGTACATATGGGACTGAGCTCATTGCCGTTTTCTTCATACCTATAAAATTTATCTTTGGGCATGACTTCCATTTGAAGTTTACCCCGAGAGCACCACTCGTAATGCTCTTCAAAAAATGCTTTTGATGTGAAACGCCGTGTGCAGCGATCACAGTAATAATGTTTGTCATCATAACTTTGTTGGTGGCGATACAACTTTGAAATTTTAGGAATGCCACAATAATGCCATTCTGGGTGGTTGTCGCTATACACTAGGAGGAGATTGACAACCCGGTCGAAGTTACTTTGGCGATTATTATACCTAACGCCCTTCAGACCTTTTTCCCAGAGATGGATGACAATCTTAATATTATTCAATTTTTCAAATTGGGCGATGCCTTTAAAGTCTAATGTATTGACATCTAACCCATCAAACCTAAGCTCATCCTCCCATTCACGATAGTGAGTGATTCGTTCACGATGCACCCTTATATCATTATAGTGAAGAATGGAGAGGACGGCATACTTGAAACACTGGGACTGACACTCTACATTGATGACAGCCTTTTTGTCAGCCAGTGCTTTGGGGAGGGTGAAACAACCGCTCCCTTGTAAATTTTCTAAAAGATTTATTTTGATGTCTACCTTCTCTATCCCATCAAAGACCAGACCGCTGTCTCTTTCATTAAATTTATTTAAGTTGTTGACGAGATAGGTCGCATGTCTTTCTACCCACTCGTTTACATCACCTATGAGATCAGCAGCACAGGAGGCTATCCTAATGGTCACAGTGGACTCTACTTCTCCCGTGCTACTGTCTACCTTATTGAAACGAGCAGTGAGATAGAACATGCCCTTAAGTAAAAATCTATCTAATCTCGCCAACATTTGATGAATTAAGCCTATGTTATTCATCAAGAAAGGATGAATGTCCTGCACAGCTTCAGAGCTTACTAACTCATAATCGCGAACGAGCCTCTCAAGGGAAAACTTGCTCAGCCTTAGAGTGACGTTGTTGTCAGTGTAAAGCTCAGTGGAATGAGTGTGACAGAGTGTGTGCGAAGAAAGAACAAACTCTGTAGGAAAGGTCTTCTGACACGAAGAACAGGAAAAGCCGACGTGTGATGAAGGATGCTTCCTACCTGTTGTTGTGGGTGGTTGCCTCACACTGCCACAGGAACCGCCTTCGATGTGGACTCGCAAGTTGGTGTTGTTGTAGAACGTGCGTCCACAACCTTCACACTTGGGCCGTTGAGGGATCGGTCGCCGCTTTCCTCCCCTGCAGGCACGGCCAGCAGTGTGACGTCTCAAACTGTAAGCTGAGGCGAAGACCCTGTCACACCGCTGGCATTGAAAGTCCTTCTTTTCGACTTCCATCTCCCTCTCCTCTCCGACGATCTCCAACTCCATTTCCTGCTCCTCCAACAATCTCTCCACCGACTTGACTGAGAGGAGAGGGAGGTCGGCCGCTGTAGGTGGTGGTGGCAATGCTGGGATGACGATGGGACGGGAGGGAACGTCACCGTCCAGGAGAACCGTCGCCAGATCTGTTGAGAAAAAGAGAAAAGAGATTAGTAACATGATCAGCATTTCAAGTTTGAAGTCTTAGCCCCCTATTTCCCAATCACGACTACTTACCATCTAAGGACTGTAGCTCCGGCAGCAAGGATGGACGCGGAGGAGGCAGGAGAGGGACACGGGCCGAAGGTGGAAGGGCCCTTGGCTTTGGTGTCGGAGGGATGTGGCGACGGGGAGCAGGGACTGGCACAGGTATCGGTGCTGGCGGCGGTGGAGGTGGGGCAATGCCCGAGGTCGATGGATGGTAGGGTGTTGTTTGGTTGGCAGTGGTGGTGGAGCGGGAAGGTAGGGCCGGAAATTCCTCGCGGTATTTCCGCCTCGCGGCTTCCTCCCACTTCTCCTGCCTTGCCAAATCTGTAGAGAGGAAAAAAGAGATGAGATTAGAGGTTGTGGAGACAACAATGATGGTGAATGAACTATACGGATACAGAAGTGCTAAAACATGACAGCATTAATCCATCAAGATACTTACACATTCCAAGTCGCTCGTAGGCTTGTCCGATTGCTTCTACAGGGACGGACTCCCCATTGACGAACGATTCTTGCACTGAAACGGAAGAAAAGAGGGTGGTGAGAGATTTCACCTAAACACATCACAATGCATTTTTTTTTTTTTTTCGAAATGTTAGTTTCGGTTTTGAAAATCATGGAGTAGGGAGAGGTTAGGGGTCTTGTATTTCATTGAAAATTAATAAGGACATGATTCCTACCCTCTTGATGTTATTTAGAGGTTTATGAAAATTAATTGTTACGTTCAACACACACACACACACATGCAAACCTAATGGTGTTAGTTAAAGAATTTTATTAGCACAACCTGTACCTCATCCTTGCCCCATTGCACAAAAACTTACATTGCTTAATCGTCTTCCTCTCCTTCTCAGCACAGACGCGATACTCTTCGATTTTCGTAAACTCCATTTTGGTAGATAAGGTTTAATTAGACTTTGTCAACGCAGATTTCAATCACTGAAAAGGAAAGATGAGAATCGTTTCATTTGCCTAGTCAACGTTTATCATGGGAACAATCATTGAAGTAACATCTAATGAGTTACATTTCACTCTACTCCATATCATAAAGACTAACCTTTGTCGAATGGCTAAAGTACTCTGACCTGGCGAGAGAAAGCGTCACGTTGAGTATGAAGTCGAACGCCCAACATGAGCAACGGCTCAGAGGTTTCGGTCTAACAAACGACGAACAACCCGTGCAACGCAATCCCTCTACGGCAGTACCCGCCGTCCCGAAGGAACGCTCGAGCAAAGGAGGTATTACAGCGATGATATGTTTTATGAGCAGAAGATGTGATAGCAAGAGACTATTCAACTTGATAGCAAGTCAAAACAACCTGATAGCAGGAGCTCACCGACACTCACCTTGTGAAAGATAAATGTGAAGAGCAGAGCTGGTGCACTGCCTTTTATAAGATTTTCCTAAGCGGTGAATGGATCAGACCTCTCGTCCAATCACAGACGAGCTAGATTTCCCGATGTGCGCACGCACATTTGTAACGCGTTATTGAAATCGTGTTAGGCAAAAATGTTGTTTAGCAATAGACTCAAGCATGGCACCTGAAGTCAATACATTGAAACATGATGATTGCACGATTCGTTTTCATCAAGAGTGCTTTGGAGGCTTAATACAAGATTACATCCTTGAGTTTCAAAGGGAGGAGACAGAATTGGAAGCATGTTTAGACTACACACGAAAAATATTTACGGAGTTGATATCTTATTTCAAAGACAGTCTCATCAAGGCTCATTTAACTGCACATGTCAATTACATTCATTTTCCAGAAGGTGAAGTAGCGGAAAGTGTTGATTTTCAATTTCGTTCCTATGGACAAGAATATGTTACTGATGCTTCTGAGTTTTATACACGACATCTGCGGAAGATTATTTCTCGTATGGACAACTTTCATGGTTACGGCGATCATTTGCTTCTGAATAAAATAAACCATATTGCCATTGCTATTAGTAAAGTGGGTTTCAATGATGTTAAATCAAAGACCAAATAAAGTATTTTTTCATGATATTTGTGTTGTGCTAAACTTTCTAATGCTGCTGTGAGTTCAGTCAGTCATAAAATTTCAATGATCAAACTTTTCTAACTATACATCAACCTGTGTTGTAGTAAAACTTTTACGAACCATGATACACTTTCTGACTAGACTTACGAATACAACGTCAATGATCAAACTTTATTTTCACAAACATGAGTTGTAGTAAAATCTAGTTGACTACACTAACTTTGCTTTTACAAACCATGATGCACTTTCTGATGACACTCACGAATAAACGTCATGATCAAACTTTACTTTCTCAAACGGGTGTCGCGGTAAAGAACTAGTTGACTACACTAACTTTGCTTTTACAAACCATGATACAGTTTCTGACTAGACTTACGAATAAAACGTTGATGATCAAACTTTCTAACTATACATCAACCTGTGTTGCAATAAAACTTTTGTACAATATGATAAAGTTTCTGACGATACTGACAAGAGCTTGTTCACTAGCGAAGAGAGAAGTCTGTTGTGTTGCGTGTGGCGCATGAATGTCCTCCCTTCATTCCATTCATCATTTTTCTTCCCCTCTGCATTCCATATCCGTAGATATGTGGCGGGCTTGGGACCGCTTTAGCTGCATTAGAAGGTTGGCCCTTAAGAGAGCCCATGGGTCGTTCTCGGGACGTGGGATGTGGTGGGCTTATGACTTTTTCAGTTGGCCTGCAATGAAAGAAGTAAGAATGAGAAAGATGGTACAATGTTATGTTCCAGTCATAATACTTACGAAATTTGTGCGGCTTCCTATAATCTACACGGATGTCCTCCTTGTGATGTATTTTGATGTGATAACATCGGACATCCGTGCAGTTAAAACATTCTTGTGATGTATCAGGAGTCACATCTCCATAAATTAATGGCCGCTCCGGGACATAGCCCACCACAGGAATGTGAAGGGCGGTGACCGTTTCAGGCGACACTTCCGACTGCATACTCAACTGACGCTCCAACACTCTCACTCGTTCCATCGCCTCTTCCTTCAACTCACGCTCTCGACAGACCGACTTCTCACAACTCTCCAACTTCGACTCAAGCGTCTCCCTCAACTTTCTCTCATTCACCAACTTCTGCCTCGCCTCAAACAACTCTCTCTTCACACTCGCAAAGTCCTCCGACTCTCTCTTCAAGCGATCCCTTTCCACAGTCACTTCTTTCAACGTACACTTTGCAGCATTCAACTTTCCCTGCAACCTGTCACACTCATTCCTCACATTCCCATACGCCAGCGCATCATTCTTCGTCAACACCACTTTACTCGGCACACTCGACTGACTCACTCTCACAACACAATTAGGCATCACACGCTCATCTCTCGGCGACGATTGAGCCCGTGGCTTTGCCAGTGGCTCAATCGACGCGACAGCTCGCTCAAGCTCAACATCATCACTCAACCTCTCAACACACCCCTTCTTCGTTACAACGCTCTCCATAGCCTCATCGTCATCATCATCATCACTCTCAACAATCAACTTCCTCTTTACTTTATTCACCACTTCATCATCATCCAAATCCACATTCACGACTGGGGAACGTACTGGTTCGCCTTGAACAAATGCGCTCCCCCGCTCACCACTCAACACTTGACTCATCATTTCCTTCCCAATCACACGCAGAGGACAATTGGCATGAGCCTTCACAAACTCGACATCATACGCACTACAACGAACATCACACCACACACAATACATCACCATCAACACATCATCATGCTTCATCTCACCCTTCGTCACTCTCGCCAAGACGTGGCGCCTGAAACGGTCACCGCGGAAGGGCATGCCGCAACTACACTTAAAAATTTGTAATTTTTTATTGCATTCCTTCGTCATTTTCAAACTGAAAAGAGAAGAAATAATGTGTTAAATTGAGACACATTTTAGTGCTCATAAGAGGAGATCGTTAAAGGATCTCATCTAAAGTCACAGCTTGATAAAAACGTTTATGTGAAGCTATTACTGTATCTGCATTAAGACAGAATAATCCTAAGTTCTAAATATTTCAAAGTTTGATAGCAAACTTCGACAGAGCACTCACCGTTCGTCTTACAACTTGAAACAGGAGTGAAGCCTAGAGAGAAGCAGTGACTTATATACCCTCCCGACACAAAGCCTTGCCTTGGTCTTTCTAAATTTAGTCATGCTTTTAACTTGACAACGACGCTTTTACCAAATTTGGACAACACATCGACAGTTACTGGGCTATCAGTCGTGAAGGCCCATGCTATACAAAGACAGAATCGATAGTCGCCCAGTGCTATCACAAAGACAACTTCGCTTAGAGGAAAGACAAGTTAAGCTGATGAATCCGTCACAGGCATTTCTCAGAGGGGATCTTATCCCAACTCCAAGACCTCGACCCACAAATCCAACCTCGAGCGGACAGAGCGTGCGTCATGTCACTGTGTTGGTATCCGGGCCCCGATTTTGACATGAAAATCGGTGGAGTTATTTACATCAGGAAACAAGTCTCGAGCCGAAGCTCGCCTCTGACAACTTTGTAAATGTCTTAGTTGAATTCAGCAGGGTCGAAAACCCCAGAAAACCTCCAAAACTAGTGAATTTAAATTTTTCAACTTTTTAGCACTACTTACAACATTTTATAAGTAGTCTATCACTTAGAGCAGGTCAATAGCAACCGAACCTTTTTTGAATCAAGTCAAACGGACTTGTAGAAGCAAAGTTACAAGCCTTTAAAGTTTTGGAGTCTTTTATGGCCTGGAGACGAAGGCCATCTCCTGGCGAACCTCTAAGTCTGACGCCTTAGCTGAGTTCAGCAATGAAATTTTCTAAGTCGGTTTCTTACAGAAACCGGGGATTTGGAATGTCCGAAGCTATCATCGGAGCTCAGAGAGACGACCTACCTCTGACAATCGCTCTCGTCTTAATGACAAGTCTCTCTCGGTTCCCAGCTTATATAGTGTGTGGCGATCAGCTGATGACGTAACACCCATCATCCAAAAACTTTAAACCCGTCTATCTCCGGTTCTAGTGCTCCGATTGACTCCAAATTTTGAGTGTCACGTTTTCTCGCTCTCCCCTTTCATTTAAGACATCCCTCGACCCTCTACGATGACCAGAAGCCGAGATGAAAAAACTCTGTCGTTTTTTCAAAAAGTTCCAAAATCTTGGAAAATGCACAAAAACTCGATTTTTAACAGGCTCTCATTTGGAAACGGAGCCTGTCACGCATCTGAAAAGAGGAGATCCTAGAGAACAAAGTGAGGTCTTGCCGCTAAAAGAAACCCGAGCTCTTCATTCACTTCCAATCCTCCACAATTCATCGTCCAAGTTGGCAAAAAAAAAAAAAAAGCGACATTTCACATTTGGACTTGAAAAAATCCTAAGTGTCGAGACCACCGTAGTGAAAATTTTCGAAAAAATTTTTTGGACGAATTTCAACCTGAAACCTTGATAGAAGTTTGTTTCACATGATTCTGAACAACTTTGGTCTTTTCGACCAATTTGGTCAGTTGAGTCGTTGGGGGGGGGGGGGCGGTTTTTTCACCGACACTTCACCGACCCAACTTTTGACGACAAACACGATGGGATGGGTCTCGGAGCTCAATTCCAACATTTTGAAAAATTTTTTTTTTTTTTCATGAAAAAATCCTAAGTGTCGAGACCACCGTAGTGAAAATTTTCGAAAAAAATTTTTGGACGAATTTCAACCTGAAACCTTGATAGAAGTTTGTTTCACATGATTCTGAACAACTTTGGTCTTTTCGACCAATTTAGTCAGTTGAGTCGTTGGGGGGGGGGGCGGTTTTTTCACCGAAACTTCACCGACCCAACTTTTGACGACAAACACGATGGGATGGGTCTCGGAGCTCAATTCCAACATTTTGAAAAAAATTTTTTTTTTTTCATGAAAAAATCCTAAGTGTCGAGACCACCACAGTGAAAATTTTCGAAAAAATTTTTTGGACGAATTTCAACCTGAAACCTTGATAGAAGTTTGTTTCACATGATTCTGAACAACTTTGGTCTTTTCGACCAATTTAGTCAGTTGAGTCGTTGGGGGGGGGGGGCGGTTTTTTCACCGAAACTTCACCGACCCAACTTTTGACGACAAACACGATGGGATGGGTCTCGGAGCTCCATTCCAACATTTTGAAAATTTTTTTTTTCACGAAAAAATCCTAAGTGTCGAGACCACCGTAGGGAAAATTTTCGAAAAAATTTTTTGGACGAATTTCAACCTGAAACCTTGATAGAAGTTTGTTTCACATGATTCTGAACAACTTTGGTCTTTTCGACCAATTTGGTCAGTTGAGTCGTTGGGGGGGGGGGGGGCGGTTTTTTCACCGACACTTCACCGACCCAACTTTTGACGACAAACACGATGGGATGGGTCTCGGAGCTCAATTCCAACATTTTGAAAATTTTTTTTTTTCATGAAAAAATCCTAAGTGTCGAGACCACCGTAGTGAAAATTTTCGAAAAAATTTTTTGGACGAATTTCAACCTGAAACCTTGATAGAAGTTTGTTTCACATGATTCTGAACAACTTTGGTCTTTTCGACCAATTTAGTCAGTTGAGTCGTTGGGGGGGGGGCGGTTTTCTCCTCACGGACCCATTCCTCCCAGCACATCCTTGGCCAACTCCTTGGCATGATGACGCCGCCCTTTCACATTTTGTCCTTGCGGACGCCTGATGACTCAGCCTTTCACATTTTGTCCTTGCGGCCGCCTGATGACTCAGCATTTCACATTTTGTCCTTGATTTTGGAATGTGCTTACTACTCATTTATCACAACATGCCGCCGCTGGCACTCTGGAATCCTCGGAAGGCTGTCCTCGCCTGGATATCAAGCAGACAGCATCGTGTGAAAGACACTCCAAAAGCTCCTCAGCAGGCCTGGTTCCGAGGCACTTTGGCTAAAGGGGATCGAGTTGACAATGAGGATGACACAAAACTTGAGTCTGCAGTGAACAAAAAGCGAAAGTTTTGACTTTGTGCCTCGTTTTGAAATTCAGTTGTTCTTGTTGCTCTTGTTTTAATCAGTAAAGGATTTTTTTACTACAACATCAATTTTTGCAGCAATATGTAACTGCAGGACTCCCCCTATTGTAAAAGTCCTATGGTAGAACCTGTTTGGAATTACATGTACAATAATACATTTACAAAGCATTATAGGCCTAAATGTGATGTTAGGCTTTTAAGACATATGAACAGTTGTATTCATTTTTAGACATATGAAAAGCAGTAACAAATATAATGAATAATAAATAATCACATGTATCATCATTCACTCGAACATTATTGTTCCTAAATAAATTGCAGAAATTTATACGCAAATCCCGATGTAACGAGCTCTGAAAGCGTAATGAACTAAACTTGCTCGTTACTATAACCATTGATATACGCTCATAATAGCTCTTACGCTCATAGCAGCTTATTAATAAGAAAATAATTTTGGCAGAACTACATGTAAATCAAACACATGTACTATAGTTTTATAACTGTGTGCTCGCTATAGGCCTACATTGTATACCGTATAATACAGTTCTACATTGTATTGTATTATTAGACCTACTGGAAACCTTCAAACGGTAGGCCTACTAATGAGTCCTTTTTGGTAGACGAAAGTTGGACTTTTTATGCACAGTTATTCAGTTCAGGCCTATGTATGCTTTGATAATGTAGGCCTTTGAATTGTGCCTAATCTGTCTCGTGCACAGGCTTAGACGTGTAGGCCTATATGTAATTGGGGTACAATGGTATGCATGTAAATGCTACAGACCTTTATTGATACACAAAATCATACATGTACATGTGTATATGATACATCTTATCTGTGCAGTCACCAAAAAAGCTTAGAATAAACACTGAGTGGTGTATGTGAATTATCATGTTTCTGACCGACGATGTGCAAGAATGTAGTTCAATATGAATGAAGTGAACTAACATGTTGCCGTTTGCCGACTAGATGCTTGCTACTAATTGGTCGACTACAGATTTTGTTTTGGCAGATTTGCCGCTTCAAATTATTCATTGAGACTAGAGTGTTTTATCTGATGCAACAAACAATAAATAATCTACTGTATGCTCATTTTCTTATGAGATGAAATCAACGAAACTGCTTCATATAGCTTCATGGATATACGCATACTGCACTGAGAGTGTGTCTTAAAAATAAAATTAAACTTTCCCGATTTTCTGATTTTGAGGTATGAATGTTTGTACATACCACTGCTTGCATAATTGTATATCAACAACATTTATACTCGTACTATTATGCAGGGATGCGGTTTCCTATCATTTTTGTAGGACTCCGACTCCGACTCAGGGGGTTGATATGACTCCGATTCCGTCTCCGGGTGGCAAGTATATAAAGTCTAGTTTTTTTAAGGAAACTAATAACCTCCATCACAGATCAGTATAGGCTTACCTGAACCGATAGTTAATGATCATTGCATCAAATATCAATCATTTTCGATGAAAGTTTATGAAATGTCGGTTTCAGTTGGATACGCGCGACTCGGCTCCTATCATCTTGTTGATGTGTGCTTCACACGGTTTTTCTCCGGTCTCTACCAGGCAGGAACCCATTCTTCTTCATTTCAAAAGGATTTTGAGTTTTAGTCATGGTTGTCATGTCGGTAGTTCGAAAATGAAAATACTGTTGAGAAGTATGTTTTTCTGGCCTAAAATGAGCATCGAAATAGATGGATACGTTAGAAATTGTACACATTGCATAAAGTTTTCACCAGAAAGTGTTTCAGCTCCAATGAAAGCAGTCGCGGATGAAGCTCCGGAAGCTTGGCATACAATAGCTATCGATTTTACAGGAAACACAGCTAAACTAATGCATCGTGTCTACTTAACGATTATTGATCATTTTTCTCGATTTCCCATCGCATACCAAGTGCGTTCCAGTTCAACGAATGAAGCACTCAGATGTTTGAAAAATGCATTTTCGTTGTTTGGATTTCCGAAGGTCATTATCTCGGATAATGGTGCTGCCTTTACAAGCCATGAATTTTCTGATTTCATAGCCAATGCACAAATCAAACATAAACATAGTAGCCCATATTATCCCCAGTCTAATGCGGCCATTGAAAGGTTCCATGGTACATTGAAGACGAGGATGATAAAAATGATTGATTCAGGCATTTCACTAGATGATGCATTAACTCAAGCCTTATTCGATATTCGCTCATTGCCTAACAGTTCAACCGGATGTACCCCATTTTTTCTGATGTTCGGAAGAGAGATGTCAAACCAGTATGGGTCTCTGTGGTCAGGGAAAAAGTTGACATGCACCAAAAGAAGTTTGACTCAAGAATATGAAAGAAGAAAGAGTATAAGAGATGGAAAGTCATCCAATTCGCTCCAGGAGATAACGTTTTTCTGCGAAACTACCAAACAGGACTATTCGATATTCCGGCAAAGATAATATGCCAAACCGGACATGGCTGCTGGAAAGTGAGCATTGGTGGGGCAGTTAGAGTCAGGAATCAGAGGTATATACGCGGTATCGAGGATAAAAATGAGTCGGGTATTAATGCGGGTATTGATGAGTCGGGAAATCTCGGGAACGCAAAAGCACGATATGATTTCAGGCCAAATCGCGAGAGGAATTACTCTAAATTTTTCTAGACTGTTGACAAAGTTGTTTCACTATTCAAATATTTCTTTCATGTTTTTTTTATATTTTTTTTTCGTATTTTTTTTGCGACGCGAGAGAATGTGGCGCATTGTGTTATTGTTGTATTGACTGACTAACTGTGCATTGTTTGAGGTGTGAATGTGTGCGCTATTGTTTGCTGCGCGCGTGCTGTGTTGTTGATGACTGGCTGATTACTGTTCGCTGTTGGAACGTACTATGTTTCTGACGCCGTGGTTTCACAAATGTTTCATTATTCATGTCATATGGTTGTCTCTTCACGTTAATGCTATTTCCATTTACAGTTGTGAACTACGAGTAACTGCTACGACGACTTACATACTGCTCGCTCAGATTCGATGCTGCTGCATTGTGTTTACTGACTATTTGTGTTTATTTGTGCTCTGCTCATGGTACAGTTGCAATCTACTGTTCACTATACAGATTACATTTCACGGACTTTGTTTTTCCTACAGTATAACACTAAGTTGCGACATAGGTTGCTATAAGACACTTTGCATGTAGATCTAAGAATCATCAATTTTTAATGAAGAACTTAAAGGAATTTAGAGTTTGTTGACCTTCACCAGACAAACTGCTCAGGATTTATTGATACGCTACATCCTCTTCTCCCAGGCATGCATCATTTGTATACTGATACATTTTGCTATACTGAAGAATCCCACTAGTAAATACTTTATCACTATAATTAATTTTTCAGACAATCATCTGAATACCATCTGTGCATATTTTACCTTCTGAACCCTGTACACCTGCAACGTTGTCCAATTTGGAAATAAAATGTTTTGAATTTTGAAGAAAACTGAAGAGGACTTTGAAGAGGATTTTGAAGAGGAATTTACGTAGCGGATTCCTGTCAAAACAATGAGTTATGCAAAGTATCACATACCGGTAATTTTTGTAGACTATTTTTTGCTCACACTCGCACATTGAGCGAGATTTCTTTCCCTTCATCTCCATTGGTGAAGTGGGATCAAGATTAACCAATAAGAGGCACTGAGGGATCCTTCCACACTGCCCATTCGTTCATGTATTCATTGTGAACAGTGTTGGATTTGAGCATGATAGCAGGAGGGGGAAGCTTTCGAACGTAAGTTTTTGGGTAAACGTTGCAACCAAAGCTGGAAAAAGGGTAATCAAAAGGAAGAGGACATTGATTCATATAGCACCACTATCATCCTCGCACTTAGAACGCCCGAGAATAATTTTGAAATCAGTTGAACCACAGATGGAATAAGGATGAGATAGGCCTATTTGATGCTTGAAATGGACTCTCCAATACATGCATCTGGTGCTACCCGCATTTGGTTAAATAATGCTTCAAATAGGGTGCGTGGGTACCCTTGTGCATCATAAATTCATAGTAGGTCTCGAATGTGAAGATCCACATAAATATTCCTCGGATGATTATTCTGTAATTTATTGCAATTAGACCTATAATGAATTCACAAAAATCGGACTTCTGTCAATATTCACAGAGTGAAAGTTAAACAATGTTCCCAAACCTGATTTTATGGATTGTGAAGAGTTTTATTGCATTAATATGAATAAAATACTATGTGTACGTTGTCATCAAAACCCTGAAAGAAACAATGCAGCATTCTGGATTCCACTCTTTTTGTGATGGTTTTTCTCCCTTCTAATTATTTCATTCAGCATTTTCTGCTTCTTGAATTCATTTGTCATCTTTATGAACATAGAAAGTTAATTATTGATGATTAGACAATTAAGCTTAAGAAGAATCATGAGGAAATTAGGCCGACACCTGTCAACCCTCCCTGTGGGAACGCATCTTGCTAATATCAACAGATTATCTGGCGAGGTGGCGATTTTGTGGATAATTTTTTTAAATGTTCATTTTCGTGTAAAAACTATCTCCGCATGTGAAAATGGTCATAATTTATCCAAAAACATGTGTAAAATTAAAAAACGACAGTTGGCGAAAAAGTTGCTATAATTGGTTGGTAGATATTTGGTTACTAATGCGAGCTGATTTTTCGCCAACCGGCGAAATCGTGGATATTGTAGCAACTAAATTAGTGGTAAGTAGTAATGTTCGTATATTACCTTTACATGAAAATATATTGTATACTCAGTCTGATCTGATAAAAAGGGATCTTTCTTTAATTCACGAAGGCTTAAACTAAAAAAGTATTTATCTTCCATAAATGTCGCAGTAAATACTATTATATTATTCAAATATTTATCATTGTTGTAAATTATTGAATGTCAAGAGATGTTATGAAAATTGATATGAGCGGATTCTCTATATTCTTATCATTATCAAAGAATGATAGTCTGCACTTATTTCTTAGATAGATTAGCCATATGTGGGTGATAGTGAGGAGGTGAGGGAGAGAATAGAGCCTTGGCTGTAGAGGCGGATTACTAAAGAAAATAAGAGAGAAAATCAAAAGTAAAAGGTGACATATAGTGCGCGAATTGTCGCCGGCGAACTTCGCCAGCGAATATCCCGCAAATATGACTGAACTTTAGCATGATATTCTGCAGCTGACATTCGCCCGTTTTTCGCAAAATTCGTTCCCACAGGGCTGTGGGAACGCATCTTGTTAATATCAACAGATTATCTGGCGAGATGGCGATTTTGTGGATAATTTTTTTAAATGTTCATTTTCGTGTAAAAACTATCTCCGCATGTGAAAATGGTCATCTATCCAAAAACATGTGTAAAATTAAAAAACGACAGGTGGCGAAAAAGTTGCTATAATTAGTTGGTAGATATTTGTTTACTCATGCCAGCTGATTTTTCGCCAACCGGCGAAATCATGGATATTGTAGCAACTAATTAGTGTTAAGTAGTAATGTTCGTATATACTCAGTCTGATCTGATAAAAAGGGATCTATTTTTAATTCACGAAGGCTTAAACTAAAAAAGTATTTATCTTCCACAAATGTCGCAGTAAATACTATTATATTATTCAAATATTTATCATTGTTGTAAATTATTGAATGTCAAGAGATGTTATGAAAATTGATATATGCGGATTCTCTATCATTATCAAAGAATGATAGTCTGCACTTATTTCTTAGATAGATTAGCCATATGTGGGTGATGGTGAGGAGGTGAGGGAGAAAATAAAGCCTCGGCTGTACATGCGGGTTACTAAAGAAAATAAGAGAGAAAGTCAAAAGTAAAAGATGACATATAGTGCGCGAATTGTCGCCGGCGAACTTCGCCACCGAATATCCCACAAATATGACTGAACTTTGGCATGATATTCTGCAGCTGACATTCGCCAGTTTTTCGCAAGATTCGTTCCCACAGGGAATGTTGCTTATATTCACAAAAATAATGAATCGATGCTCAATCAATCTGGTTGAGGCAATGTAAGGCCTGTCTATCGGAAATATTCTTCCCCCTCAGGGAGATGAGACGAGGCAGTGCAGAGGAACTTCCCTACTTTTCCTCCCCCAAATCCAACACTGATTGTGAGGGCTGTACGGAATCATTCAACATCTGCTGGGCCCCTTTGGCCCTATTGGACAAGTCGGCACTGTGGCGATTTCCCACGTAGGCTCTGATTTTTATTCTTGCATAGGAATATCTAAGAATTATTACTTTGATAAATTGCCTTAAACAGCATCATAACTAAACAACTCACTTGAATGCTTGCATCAATATCCAAGTATTTATAAGTTTAGTCAACATATAAATTTTAAAGATTATTTTTGGGCAGTTTGTCGATTTATATCATATATTTCTGGAAGAAATTTTTGTGTAGATAGAAATCGTAGAAATCTGACTTTTCACATTGTTTAAGTAAATGGGACTAGGTAATTTCAGTTGCTCGGTCAGACACCGTTCTCAGTTAGTGATCTTAAGAATACTCAAATTACTGGACGTAAGGCGCTATCTTGTAAAT
Organism: Prostheceraeus crozeri; assembly: GCA_907163375.1. NCBI lineage: Eukaryota > Metazoa > Platyhelminthes > Polycladida > Euryleptidae > Prostheceraeus > Prostheceraeus crozeri. Next base: position 452,901 of record CAJQUW010008201.1, on the reverse strand, counting down.
TATTTTAATCAAAATTACTTTATCTCTAAAGGGGATGATAGTGGCCGTGAATCTTCACACAATGCACTGACTAGGTACCTAGCCGTTAGCCACGGTCAACCAATGGAAGCCGTCATCGTTTAGGCAGCGTTGTCGTGATATCGCATGTCCAGGAAGTACCACTGTTCACAATGTGAATGTTCGTCGGATATCTATGGTCAAATCAATACACAAAGTGCCGACGTTTCGAGTCAAAGATTTTTGTTTCATGTTTTAGCTCTGAGAGACTTCACCACGATTGCGTTTTCCAGTTTTCATTCTAATGCATTTCGGTGATTGACAACGAAGGTCTGTCTCTCGTAGTTCATTGAATTTCAAAGAATGACAACGATTCAGCCAATAAAAGCACCAACACCCTTGATTCTCCGACCACACCCACCTGAGCCAGGAATCAAATCGAAGTCAGTGGCGGACGCGAGCTCACACCTTCTTCACTAGACGACGCTGACGGTACAAAAGGAATACGAGTGATGGCAGCTGTCATCTCCAAGCGATATCGACAGTTTATTGTCCTATTATCATTGACAAAATCCTAACAGCATTCATATTCGAGACAGCATATCAGCATGTCATTCGACAACGTCACTCAGCAAGCAGATTGGCAACAAAGGTCTGTCGTAGAATATTGAATATTTAGAGATAACGACAGCTATTAAGTCATTAAAGATAAAACACTAGGAGGTGACAACTGCCTTCACTCGCATTCCTTTTGTACCGTCAGTGTGGCCTAGTGAAGATGGTACGAGCTCATCTCCACCACGGACTTCGGTTTGATTCCTGGCTCAGGCGAGTACGGTCGGGGAATCAAGGGTGTTGGTGTCTTTTATTGATATAGCAGGTTAGATATGCCGTATGGCATTAATCGATATAGTGGAGGTGCTAATTCAAAATGCAATTCATTCAATGAATGCTAAAATGAGTGCGAATTAAGTAATGTGTTTTCGAACTAGAAGAGATGTAAAATGAGTGCCAATATTTTCGAACTCAAAAAGTAGGCCTACTAGATTCTGTGACTCATTTCTTAGTTGTTTCTCAGGTTCAGTACTCTTTTAAACACTCATTTGGGACTTTATGAATAACAGTGTACGGAATACATGCAGATTGATTGCGGATGTATCATGGTGTCAGTTCTGTCAGGAGATAATACCCACCAATTGTAATTTTGAAGGGTACATCTTCTTCTGAGCCGCATAATTCTACGCCTTGCTGATCTGTATGATTACACCACGCGTAGTCACATCGATCAAAAGAAAATGCGTTGTTAACGAAAATTGGGCTAAATATAATATAACTTGTATTGTTTTGACAATTTAGAACAACAAGTGAATAACGCATAAATAATTCTTTATCCGGTGCATTTTCACCCTTTCTCTTTCGTTTCCTTCATTTTTACAGCAATAAGTAGAACAAGGTCAATGCCTTCTAAAAGCGTCAGCAGACTTACTCCAAGATAAAGGCCGAGAATTCCTCCAATATCAGAAAACAAATTGAATACAGGATATGCATCTGTTTCAGACCACAATGTAGACATATCTTCCATAGGTTTTAGAATGACTTTCACAACGTTATCTTCGACAAGGTTTTTCAAATGAGTGTGATTGCTTGTACTCAGCAAATTTCGCCAACCGGGTACAGAAATTCCATTTTTTATTCGACCCTTGTAGCTTTTATAGATAATCTTGCTGACAACGGATTGAATCAGTGGGATTGTCGGCCATTTAGAGTATGACCATTGGGCGTTGTAGGATACAAAATCACATGGATATGACCTACGGCAAGAATTCAGAATGTCTTGCGTCAATCCAGTATTTTGAGTCAACGCGTCAATACAGTTTATGTTGGTAACACTTTGATTGATAGACCACATCGACAAATTTAAACATCGAATTCCCCAATCGCGCAGCTCTGCAGGAATAGGAAATTCCAGTGGAATACAACCACATTTTTGATAATACGTCCACGACCAGTTCTGGAATATACATTGCTTTACGTCCATTATGTAACTCGCATTTTTTCGCTGAAAAGGTGATTTTGTGTGATCCGCATTTGCGACATAGAAGGCTTTTTTAACGCATGGTCGATCCCTCTTGCTGACAAGATTTCGTTTGACCATTGACACTGAGATCTGAGTATTCATACCAGCTGAGACATGAATGTGTACTGCCCCAAAGCCTGGATAGTATCCTCTCTCCGCTAAATATATCAGAAGTCCTGCGGATTTATCAAAATCTGTACCACCGTTGTATGTGAACGTTGCATATTGAGCATTTACATTCTCGGAAAAATATGCATCTGTGTAGAGATATAGCTTCAATTTATCTTTTGGGGATTTCAGTAACGAAGTATTGAGAAATTGAATACAGCTCAAATATTCGTAATTCGGAACAATCTTGAAACTATTTAAATCCACAGCTTCGTCGTTAATCGTAGCAGAGATAATTGTCTGTCCTTTTGGCTGTATGTAATATTTGAGAAACAAATCTTCTTCAATTGTGGAAAAATATGCAGTTGACAACAGGAAGTTGTCTCGAAGCCACTGCTTATTCGATTTGTTTGTTAAATTTGCCTTCAGAATTGTTTCTATTTCGCTTGATTTAGCAAATACCTCAAAACCTCTGTATTCAATCTGCGCTACTTCCTTTTTATTCGCTTCTCGGTTGTGAATCGAAGTGGATGGTGAAATTAGATTTGGATTGCAGATGTACAGACTGGGGAATTCAAACTTAGCAGCTCGATATTTCATCTGAATGTTCAATGGACGAGTTTGGAAGATGGCAATAAGTTGAGATAAATGGTAGAAAAATCCTCCACAAGCGATAAAGAAAATGGTAATCCAAAGAATTCGAACTGTGAGAGAATTAGCCGCTGCTGCTCGCGGTAATCCATGAGCAGATGACGATGCTAGGAAGGTTGTTATCATTGAGGGAGACATTGCCAAAACTGTTGAATCAGAGTAGAGTTGCAGATTTTATCTATCTGTGCTGTCAAATTTACCGGAAATTGAATCAATTTCAGGCAATCATTGAATGTAAGTTACTGATCGTTATATTTTGGTGAAGGCAAAAATTGCTAAGACTCGACGGTCATAAATTTCGTTTTGTTACCGTGTTAATAGGACTTTCACAGATCTTGTAAACTTATGTAGCAAGTTTGACGCTTAAAAATGAATTTGGGAACCAAAGCTCAAACATTCTCTGACGAAAGCAATTTATACCAAAAAGTTATAGTCATCAATACGGAAATTTCCAGACGTCTTCTCAAGGCAGATACTAATGAATAATCACCAAAATTGAATATCTAAAGAGAATTGAAAATAGGTTTGGAAGATAGTCAAGTTATTTATTGTAAATTTATCAAAGTCATGCAAAAAGTTGGTCAGTACATGTACATGTATATTTCGACTATTTACACCATAGCCATTATCAAGAAAAGAATGAGATAAGCAAAATTCATGCTATATGCAAAAGATTTAAAATTTGATGTAGAGAATCATAGAATTAGCACCGCATTGACTTAGAAGCATGAATGATATTCATTATGCGTAGAATGGAAAGATATCTGGCAGCAGAAATGTGCTGCTAACCCATCTCTCGCCATCCTCCCAACAAAAATTCATTATGAAATATATAAAAATTACATGCACAAAAATTCTTTCAACCCTTCACATTCAGCTCGACTATTTATCGAGTACTTAAGCTTCCGCAAAAAGATGGATTCTTTAAGTCTTATATTTGGTTCATCGTCTGCTGTTGTTAATATCTTTATGTTAATTTTTTTATTTTTGCATGTTAACTTGTGGTTAAAAATTGATGAGCGAGAGGACTTCAAATTAAGTACATATATGCAATTTACTTCTAATTACATATAATTCTTTCATACTTACATTTCCGGTTACCATATGATTCTACGTTCACTTCTTGGCATACTTTTATAGATAGCTTGAAATTTTATATGCAATAAAAGTTATTGCACGTAATTTATGCATTGCTGCAATGTGGAAAAAAGAAGGGGCAGCAATGCATCTCGCAGTGATGATATCTGTATCTATGTATGTGAAAGACATTTTTGAAATATCAATCAGTGTACATCTACATGTGTATTCATAGCATTTCAGGCGCTTACGCGCCCTCAGATGTCCTACCTTGTTGCCCTTAAACAAACCACATTAATGCTATATTGCTTTGAAAATGGTCAGCTCTGCTGGACCGAAAAGCGCTTTAGCAAGTAATATGGTTTTCGATCCATCGAACAAATTGGGTGTCCTCAAATCGAAAAATGATGACATCATCCAACCACCTCTCATATCAATTGTTAGTTTTATTAGTCCCTTACCTGTTGCTCACACAGAGAGTTTGTTTCAATCCATACATCTGCTCAGTGTGACAGCTTGCTTGGAGAAGAATTCCGTCTTTAACATCAGTTGTCATGTGATTCTCTAAGAGACTCTAAGGGTACGTTTACACGTGCAACTTTGTTGCTGACACTCTTTGATCCAGTAAAAAATAATCATTTAAAATCTTGTTAGTAAAAAGTGTCAGCTGCAGTTGAACAAGGTGCAAATTTCGCTGCCACTTTTTGCTGACACTCAGATGATAATAAGCTGAAAAGATCAATGTATTTCTTTTTATTGCCATTCATAAAATTGCTATCGTCCTAACTCTGTCTGAAGACGCACGACCCTGTGGGAACGCATCTTGCTAATATCAACAGATTATCTGGCGAGGTAGCGATTTTGTGGATAATTTTTTTAAATGTTCAATTTCGTGTAAAAACTATCTCCGCATGTGAAAATTGTCATCATCTATCCAAAAACATGTGTAAAATTAAAAAACGACAGTTGGCGAAAAAGTTGCTATAATTAGTTGGTAGATATTTGTTTACTAATGCGAGCTGATTTTTCGCCAACCGGCGAAATCGTGGATATTGTAGCAACTAATTAGTGGTAAGTAGTAATGTTCGTATATTACCTTTACATGAAAATATATTGTATACTCAGTCTGATCTGATAAAAAGGGATCCTCTTTAATTCACGAAGGCTTAAACTAAAAAAGTATTTATCTTCCATAAATGTCGCAGTAAATACTATTATATTATTCAAATATTTGTCATAGTTGTAAATTATTGAATGTCAAGAGATGTTATGAAAATTGATATAAGCGGATTCTCTATATTCTTATCATTATCAAAGAATGATAGTCTGCACTTATTTCTTAGATAGATTAGCCATATGTGGGTGATGGTGAGGAGGTGAGGGAGAAAATAAAGCCTCGGATGTTGGGGCGGATTACTACAGAAAATAAGAGAGAAAGGTGGCATACAGAGCGCGAATTCGCGAATTGTCGCCGGCGAACTTCGCCAGAGAATATGCTAAAAATTATTACTGAACTATTGCATGATAATATGTAGCTGACTATGTGCCAGCTTTTCACCAGATTCGTTCCCACAGGGGAAGCACGAATGCTGAAGGCATATCCTTGCTTCATTGCTTTTCCAGTCTTTTCTGACTCATTATGGATCGGAGAGTGTCAGCAATCAAGTTTCAACGTGAAGACGTACCCTAAAAGTGTGTCTGTGATGATATCAGCAACTTGCACCACAATGACTTCGAATAATTTTGACTAACGTGCAATGTGCGACCAAACTGAGAATGCCGAATACAATTGCTTCTCTCCTGACCGATTACGCAGTAAACCAGTGTGCTATTTCTGATGAAGAAGCTTCTCAACTGCAGAGATAGCCTGTGGGTTTCTAGAGCGAACATAGTCATTGCATGCAATGGCAGCGACAGATAGAGTTTGACAGAGATACTCGTCTCTTTGGCTTGTGTGATTGGCCGGGCGATCGCATTGCAGAAGTACCTCGTATCCAAAGACTTTAAAGAATGGACTGGAATCGCTATTGTATTCGCTTGTAGATTCGGTTTGATCAGCTGGCGTATATCAGTTGGCAACGGGTTATTTCCGATATATAGAGGTTGCGTAAATGGGTGCAGAGTCAGGTATTGCGCAGGAACTGGCGGTTCTTTTGTCATGTGAATGAAAAATGTGACTAAAGCTTCATGTTTGAGCATATTTTTAACAAAGACAAAGTATAGTTCAAGTGCTAAAAAATGCGATGAAAAGATGTATTACGGAGACGTGAAGCTATAGAATTGCGTTAGGTCATATTCACGAGTGATGTGGAGCTCTTCTAATTTTTGTTGCGGATATTATTGATATTTCACCATTATTGATCTATGAATGAAGAAAGGCGAACCCGTCTAATACATATAAATCGGTCAAATGTCGATTTCATCTGAGATTGATATCTGAAGAACAACTTTTCGCTTGGTCGGGTTAATCGCCATTCTGCAGCGACAAATATCGCAAGCAAGAGGACATGAATTGCTTCAATGCATATTCGAAGGACTTTTTGTGATTTAGCAACAGATTTTTGAAGACATTGGAAACTCTGTTCTTGAACTAGCCATGATCAAAAGTAAAGCACGGGAATAGACTCCGTGTTTATCAAGTCTCAAAAAATGTGACTACCATGGGTTCGAGCAAGTGATGCTGATTTTAGAGGAAGTGCACGCATGCTCTCTAACCACAAGGCCACCGAAGCATCTGTTAAGAGCGTGAATTAGCCACGAAGGCACTGCTTTAACGCAGAGCGGTGGATGACGGAGACTCCATGTTGTCGTCACCATTTTTCCTACGCTACTATTGGTTCTCTTCGGCTCTCAGCGCGTGGTTTCACTCCCCTCCAGTGAAATTAATTGCGATAGAACCTCTAGAATGGAAGTGAAGCTTCCTGTAAAACACAACAGTAGCACAAAAATCGCACGCGTTTTCACTTAGATACACTTGTCAACGGCTGTATCGTTCGGTTAGAATCAGTCACATGTGAAATTCTAAGCTTTTCATTGGTTCTTCATGCCGCAACTTGCTTCCACCGGATGGGCCGCGACCTTCAGTACATTTCAATTCTAGCCAACTTCAGATAAACAATCTATTTCTATGCTCTCCTCTATACGTGAAGTTTGTCATGACGACGGAATAGCAGCAGCGGCGCTGAATTTCATCGACTGCCTGGAAACGGCCTCGAGTTCACAGCCATCTCACAGCAAGCCAAACCAGAATGATCGGGGTTGTGAAAGTCACACTATAGTAAACAAGATCAATCGATAATAGCCTGACAAAGCTTTGCAAGGCGTGCACCGTTCGCCTGTGCGTGTGCTCGATTGTGTGCGGCCATCGACGCATTTCACCATCGATAAGCGCATCAGGTGATGTTTTTTTTATCTGAATCTGCGATTTAGTGATAGTAACAATGAATATTTGATGATCAAGAACAAGAGATCAACTTGATCACCCTTCGTATTTTAAAGTGTGTCGAATACCTTTGTATCTTAAGGTTAATTGGGATGCCTCTAGGAGGGGACTTCTTTCAGAATTGTCTACCAAATGCAATCGTTGTGACAGTAGTTTTCTGCACTTTGATCGGTTTTGTAAGCTCGGTTTTCTAATATCAAACTGTTTTTCGCAATCCATGTGGTGTTCACTCATTGACCTTGACAGAAGTTTCATAGTTTATCATAGCGAAATTATCAAGTGTTTCCTTTCTTTTGCAACTCTCATTATCATCAAGTATAAGAAATCGAGCTCAAATATTGAACAAAGTTCGCAAGAGCAAGAGGTCAGCTTGCAAGAGGTCGAACATCTTTTTATCTTAAGGTTAAGGGATGCCTGTTGGAGGGGACTTCTTTCAGAATGGTCTATCAAGTACAATCGTTGTAGCAGTAGTCTTCTGCACTTTGATCGGTTTTCTGACATCAAATTGTTTTTCTCAATCCATGTGATGTTCACTCATTGACCTTAACAGAAGTTATCTGTAGGTTAGATTACTCTGTAGACAGAATGCCACTGTGAAGTTGGGCTCTGAATTCTGTCATCATAGAGCATATAATGAGCAGATATCGAGGGAGTGAGGAAGCAGAAAAAGGTGTCAACAGGAATTAAAGCAAGTATAAATGCAAGGAGTAAAATTCACACAGAGGATGAAGTGAAGCCGGCAGGTGTGCACTATGTTCGTTTTTAATGAGCATGCGGCTTGTACAAAAGAATCAAGTAATGAACTTTTACTATGAATGAGAATGCTGCAAATCGCGCTGCTGTTTTGTAGCAGTGAGCATTAAGGTCGCACTCAACTAAGATTCCAAGATAACTTGATGAAAGGTCACATTGCACTTCAATCGGATCCGTGAGTAATCAGGAAATGAAGGCAGCGTCTGGAATTCCTCAAGGCTAAACCCTCGGACCTCGCCATTTCACTATTACCACGCATTACGTTTTTCTGAGCATTCATCTTCTGACAAGTGACAACTTGTATTACATATGAACACGAAAATCATCCGCGACGGTCGGAATCATTGCAGCATAGAAACAGATTGTTTTTCTGAAGTTGACTAGAATGGAAATTGACTCAAGGTCACGGCACATCCGTGGGACTGAGCAGAGGCATGAAACACCAATGAAAAGTCAAGATTTGCGCATGTGACTGATTTTAATCTAATGATTCAGCCGTTGACAAGTGTATCTAAGTGAAAATGTGAGCGATTTTCGTGCCACTATTGTGTATGCACGCAGCTTTACTTTTATTCTAGAGGTTCTATTGATAACAATGCCTATCCATTGGAGCTATCTATAAACCAAGCAAGTCAAATATGGCAGAAATGTCAACTTACCTGACCTACGTGTTCGTATTCGAAACCTTAAACGCACCTGCTGTATTTTCAATACTCGTCAGACCATGTTTCAAAAATTGTTTCAGCTGACTTAACATGTTGAGGACGGAGGACTTGTTATTTTTATTCAACGACGAATTGCGCAAATGAGAAGCAGCCTCAAGTGCCGAAGACTACCAGTGCCCTCGACACTTATGCTTCATAATGTCGTTTTTTATATACAACGTCGAAGAGTCGATTGCTATGTAATTCTTGCAATTCGCCGACCAGTGCTATGTACATTGCATCATCGGGTCACTCCCTTTATCTCAAATTATCTTATAATTTATATATGCTTGCAAGCTTCGCAATTCTGATTTTCGCCGTCTGATACACGAACATTACGAACACACGAACAGTACGAGTAAGTGATTTCAAATAATTTTTACGACAACCGATGGCATTAGGTCTCGTTGATTCTGTCTCCTCGAGTACTAGGCAACCACAGCTTCAGATTTCCATGGAAAATAAGTAGCAGTAGTGGCAGTGTATTTTATTGATGAAATAGAAATCAGGAAATACATCTTGACCTGCAAAGTGATTCAAAGTAGATAAAATCGCTTGTCCAATTAGTACATTTACAGAAATGGAATAGCGTATTAAATGTTAAAAGGTCTGCACATGAAAGGGAAAAATGAATTCACATAGATATTGCAATGGCAAAGAGGAACACGGAACTTTTTAGAAAGATGGAGCACAGGAGGCACACACGAATGAAGCGGGTGAAATTCATCTTTCGATACAAGAGTCCACAGGCTCGTAGCGATATGTACACGTCGGTCAGGAAGAATAGTTCGAGTACAAGAACACGACCAATTTTGACTATCGTATTCCCTGTACATAATACGATGTGCACGGTTATGTATTTTCCTCAGCATCTTGGCTTGCTTGTCATTTAGTCCCACAAATAAAGGGCAATAGTATTCCATCATTGATCTTACAATTGCTATGTACACTCTATGAAGATCGTCAAGCGAAATCACGGGTCTCAACTTACGAAGAATATGAAGTCTCTGACTGCATTTACAGCGTAAGTATTCAAAGTGAGCATCCCAGTTCACTCTATTGTTGAATACTACTCCCAGCAGTTTCATAGTTATAACTTGAAGAATGGTCGTGGGCTTTGGTAAATCAGTTGGGTTACGGGTTACAAGCAAAAATTTTGATTTCTTGGTATTCACCACTAGATTGTTCGCGCTGGACCAACGAATGAAATTCTTAATTTCCAACTCAATTAGTTCGTGAATTTTTTCCTTTGATCTTGAATGCAATGGCAAGACCAGCGTCACGTCATCCGCATATTTGACCACAGCAGTGTTTTGAATTGCCGGAGAAAAATCGCAGATGAAAGAGCAAAATAAGCTCGGCCCGAGGACTGAGACTTGCGGAACACCTATTCTTATTGGTATGCCACGGGACAAGATACTTTCTAGCCTAACGACTGCCTCTCTATCTTCAAAGTAGCTCTGAAGCCAACGCAGAAACCCACTTGGAAATTGAAAGTCTGCAAGTTTTCTAATAATAGCATCGTAAGTAATAGAATCGAATGCATGTGACAAATCGAAACTTAAAATACAAACTCCAAAATAAGACATATCATCGTAGATTTTGGCGGCTGAGTCATAAATGCTAATGAGAACAGTGTGGAAGAAATCCATGCTGCTCATGACCAAAAGACCGCTCGAATAAAGGACGGAGATCATCCAATATAGCACGTTCCAGTAGCTTTGCTGGCAAAGGTAGAAGCGAAATGTAACGCAAGTTATTTATCTCTGCTGGCGATGTCTTGGGAATGGGCGAAATAATGCAAGTTTTCCATACTGTTGGGACTTGTCCAGTTAGTATAGAGTGATTTAAAATAATTGACAAAGGCTTAGCAATAACATTTGCAAGCGAAGAGTAAATTTTTGAGGGTATGCCATCAGTGCCAGAAGATTTTTTCGCCGAATACTTTTGAACCCGTGATTCAGGAATAACAAAGTCCCAATTACTCCCCTCGGAGTCGCTTAATTGAGGCGAATGCATCGAAGTATTCGTTGAATAAAGGTGTTCTACACTATCACTGATTTCATTTAGCACATTAACTTTTTCCTCTTCATTGGAGAATAAAGGAGATAAACGGTGTCTACTTTGCCTTCCAGTGTGCTTTCCAACCAAATCCCATAAACTGTTTGTTGTAGTCATCAGTTTGTCAGCCCAGATTTTCTTTGCCTTTATTACCTCACGCTTCACTTTTTCCTTTAAAGAATTGAATTTGTCCCATTCCTTGCTATGGTAAGCTTTCCACCTATCCATTATCAAGGCTTTGGTGAGAGGAGTTATCCATTCCTTATCATTTGATGTGATTGGCACATACCTAAAAGGTATCGTTCTTAGAATAAGGTTTTCGAGGTAGCTTGAAAATTTAAACCACATGGTGTCAACAGTGTCATCATCATGAAAGAGACCATTCCAATCTATCAAATTCGCAAAATAAAACAACGCATCAATATTTGACTGACGAAAATCATAAAGCTTATGCCTACTTGTAATCCTTGGCAGAGAAATACCATTCACAGGAAAACAGAAGAGCATCATGTGATCGCTGTTACCAATAGGAGCATCATACACAACTTTATCGGGATCATATACGGAAAGAATATCATTCAAAATCAAAATGTGGTCCAACTTATTGTCCTTTCTCGTCGGAAACTTTACAATATCAGTGAGCGTCAAGTCATCACATAAACGGGAAACGTTAAATTGATTGAGATCACCACAAATTATTTGGTGATAATGCGGTTTGCGTGAAATAAAATTGTCAATAATATGCATAATATGGTCATGAACAGCATTTAGGTCAGAAACGGTACATACTGAGGGAGGCACATAGATAGAAATACATATAATAGAGAATGTGCAAATGTCAAGGATCAAACACTCCACATTACTGATATCGTCATACTGAGAAGAAATGTTTTCGAAATGTACTTGGTCTTGTATATACATGGCAACTCCGCCTCCACGTCGTGAACTTCGATCAGCTCTACATATTACATACGAGCCAGGTATGTTGATTAAAAACGAATCCACTGACGAATGAAGCCAAGTCTCCGAGATGCAAATAATGTTTGGTTTCTTTATTTCTGTGGCAACCCTAAATTCGTCGAATTTGGGGAGAAGAGAATAAGACGCATTGTTATTTGAATTAAAATGTTGATATCCGGCAAGTTCAATTTTTATTAAATTGAATATATTAGCGAATGCAGACTCATGATAACAATGATTCATTCACACAATGATTTGTCAAAGTTACGGGTACGTCTTGTATGGAGCTGCAAGTCCTTGAACGGATTTTCTTTCATGCATGACAAAAGCTTTGTATTAGTTCATCCATTCTACGGTATGTCTTTGCAGGTGGTAAATCCTAATTGCAAATGAACGTCAACTAATCGAAGTTTGAAACAATTTCAGAACACTTTGGAGTTATTCTCGGTCATTGCATGAACATTTCACACCATCTTTTGTAAACTCATGAAAAGATGGAGACATCGAAATTGAAAATGTAGTCAAGACATCTGGAACATATCCATCACACGCAGGCAGCCATTTGGCCTCAATCAGCATTTGATAAAGAATAATAAAATGCCCTTTGTCAAGAATTCAGTTAAAATGATACGATGTTTCAAATCATCACTCTTGCTCATTGGGATGCATTTCTTGAGTAACATGGAATTACTCGAGTAATGAAGGCTCGACGAAATCCACGACTCGCCAGGAAATAGATGTAAAAATTTGAAGCATTATTGAATAGTGATAGCATTAACAAACATGAGTTAAGATAAAAATTTTCATACTTTGATAAACTCAAATCCACAAATGAAAGAGACAACGTAACTGTTGAAGGTAGCACCACAATTGACTGAACAATTGCAGCTCCCAGCATCATTTTTGTTGCGTTCAGTGCCCTCAAGTCAGAAGGCTGTAAGGGCGAATTGTGACCGATTCTTCTGCCTGCACTGTGGAGTTTCTGGACAATCAGAATGCAAGGCAAAACTGTCGCAATCGTTGGCAAGAGAACTCGAATGCAAATTTCGAGCAAATTTACTGCTTTCAATGGTTGGATAATGATGTTAAAAACACAGTTTCCTATATCAAATTCAATTGTGTTTGTAAAGATGTAGAGTATGGCTAGCAATATCCCAACAGAACATAACAGTGCAACCGTGCCTTTAACAGAATCGAAAACCGTTCTTTTTACAGGAAACTGAACTAATAGATATCGACTAACACTCATCAGACAAAGAATCCAAGCTGAAAATGCATTCGGCCAGGAAGTAATAAAACTTACAAAAACGCAGAGAGATGGACTGCTTTGATAATGAATTTCATGCATGATGGTTATAAACAGATCATAAATGCCTGTACTGAACAATACAACATTGTCACACAGTGAAAGGGCCAAGAAGATGAGTTTAGTTGTCATCTTCATTGAATGGAAATGATAAAGCGTGAATACAGCAAATCCATTACCCAGAATTCCAAATATGATAACGAAGCAACCAAAAAATAATTGAACTTGTCCAAATATCAAAATAGAATGCCTAATTGTCATATTTAAGCCAGCCATCCGAACCGTGAATATCAAAACACTTTAAGAAAAATCACACAATGTATTTCTTTAAATATATGTATTCATAATTCGAGGAATTTGATTCGCTGCAATCTTCATCAGTCGTGTTTGCTGTAGCTAAAAGCTGGAATATTTGAAATAAACTCTTTACTTGTCTGTGTTTTAATTGCCTTGAATCATCGACAGTCACGTTTCAATTTATCGGCAGTGCGTCAAAATATATAAAAAGCTATATTGTATTGAGTGTCAATAGTGAGCTTTGAAAGACATACAGAACTGTATCGAACATCTAATTTGCTTGTTTTGAAATAAAATACAGCTGTTGACAAAGCGTCGAGATAAAGCTCTAATCATTGCAATCTTGTTGTCTATCTGACAGGGAGCTGAACGCCGACAATCAAAATCAAATAGCTTTCATGCAATTATTTGCTTTAAATATTTGCTTGATCAAATTTGTGAAATGGGAATTATTCAAGATGCATGATATGCCGTGAATATACATGCACACGACTCGTCCAGACGAGGGGCGAGACTATGCGTTTCTTAAATGTTCAAATCGAGTTGAATGAGCGGTACATTGTTGTAGACGAGCTGAGCAGAACATAGCTGAAGTTGCCTCAGCTGAGGCACATCTCTAATATGTCATCATAAGCTGAAGTCAGATGTGAGTATTTCTTGCAGATTTTGCGCAAGGACTTTGTTCGAAGTCTGTTCAGAGTACTCAAGAGCACTCAATTTAGTGACAACCCTCACTGTAAACCGCACGCTACCATACCGATGAAATACTTGCTACCAAATGCTTTATTGCTTTTCATTTGGTAGCGTTGTCTCTGTCTGGTAGCAAAAACCAGGCCTGTATGGTGCCCACCAGATGCTTCTCTTTCTTCTAGTCGCATAAGTATGTTAAGAAAGTATAATTAACTGTAGATCAAATGCCTTTCATAATATTGTATCATGAATGATATCAAACATCTATCAGTAGAAGAGTTGAAATCAATGCTATCGATAATCATTTATCCGATTGTCATCTGAATTCTCCATGATCCATTTCAATTTAGTCTCATTTCAAGTTTTGCTTTGTTGATAACATGTGGTTGATAATGCGGCTGTGTTCAGGCTCTGTGGTGGATTCCTCTCTACCCGAGAAAAAAGTTATTGTTTTCTTTTGACATTGTCTTAAAATATATTACTGTAACTTTGGCAATTTTCAATGCATTGTCGTGAATTACATGGTGATATTCAAAGTTTGCATTGGAATGATTTATGGTATAATTTCAAATTTGGACTTTATTTTCTAGTAACGTTTTGAAGTTATTCTCATGACAATTCAACAGCGGTGCAGCCAACGACTCTTAAAGTTTAAAGTTTTTCATTCTATAAATTTGCTTATATTTTTGAAGCCACGTCTCTGTTGCCTCTTGAATGATGCACATGACAAAACGGAGCATGCATTGCGAATTATCTGAGGTCCTCTCTGTAGGTTATGGACACATTCATACTATGAATTATGTATCATTCCTTAATTATGACAGTCTCAAAAATTATGTTTCCAAACCGCATAGGCCCTATGTCATAGACACATTAGCATTTCAAAATGAAAAGGTTGCAAAGGTAAATTGAGCAATATATTAATCAATATATGAGTGGTTACTCAATAACATTCTTTTAATCTGTATCGTGAATGAGAAAACGCTTGATTGCTAGAAAAAAATATCACACAAATTATATCTATACAAGGCCTGCAGAATAATAAATATATTTTTCTACGATTAATCAAATCTGTCACCCTATTTGACAGATTAACTCCCATGAATGCCAAGCTTTTTAGGGGAATCTTTTCTTTTCTAATTTCATCGGAAAATCATTGCTACCTGTTGAAATTTGATGTTTTTCATTCACAAGAAAAATGGAACTAGGACATTAACTGAAATTAGAACTTTAATATAATTTTAATTGAAATCAATTGATATTGAAATATTGATAGCTAAATTTTCAGAGCTGCTAGCAATAATTTGAAGCAGAATGTTTATTTTTGCGCATTCAAAGAATCATAAAATCTTCGCATTATGAAAAAGATGTCGGCAAGTTCACACTGTCAGCCAATTTTCATCAAAAATCGTATCTATCTTGAAACTCTATAAGTTCACATTCAATTGTTTGCGTGAGGAGTCCTGGACAAAGCAAGCACCAGTTATGAAAGTGAGATATATGCCAATTTAATCTATGAAACATCAGGTTTCTCATAGTATAATCTCTATAGAAATTGAATTGCAACTCCAACGCGAATTTTGCAATTTAAGATATGATGATTTGAGGCAGTATGTGGAAATACATCGCTCATGCGTTGCATGGCACTCATTACTGTGTCATAAGTAGCAAGCTATTGACATTTAAGAGTCAAACTTGCAATATTGAATTCGATTATATTACATGGAAGTCTAGAAGATTTAATTAATAATCAATAAGTTTACAAGTATGAGCTCTGTGCATAACGCAAATTTCAATTGAAGATAGCAATCAATCCGAAATAATGATAATAAGTGTATATATTCAAAGAATAGAAATCGATCATTACAAAATGTGTACAATTCATCGTTTCAAGAGCGCTGGTGATGCAAGTTATAAAAAGAACAGATGAAAGGAATGAAAGACATGCTGCGTCTGAGAGTATGTCTTCTCGGCAACAGAAACCGGCCAGATGATGATATGGAAGGCAATAAAACATGAAGAACGTGGTCCTCACACAAGATAGCAATCAATCCGAAATGACAGTACATGTTAATATATAAAATAGCAAATGCAATGATGTTTGAGATATAGGTTATATAAACTAAAAACCAATAAAAACCAACGATAGAAAATATTGAAAAACTTCATAATTTGTAGCACTAGCGCCTTCATTTATTCAATAAGTTATACATATATATATATATATATATATATATATATATATATATATATATATATATATATACATAATTATATATGGCTGCAGTGAAGCTGTCGTTCACTCCAAATGAATTTAGTCATTTCAGTGATATAATGAATAACATAATAAGCGACTCCCGCTTAAATCTATGCATCAAATGAGCTGCTGTTGATTTATAAGTAGTATGATGTCAATATAAGCTAAATATGAGAAGTTCCAGTAAAATTCAGGACCATGGCAACCACATGACTGCGAAATCGCTGCGAAATGAAGACAAAAGAAATTATATAGAAACCAATAAAACTCAAGGTGAGTTGGCAGCCACATTAAGGTTTGGTAGCAAATTACTTAGGACTGTCGGATTTCACTTAGGCGGCACCTACCATTTGAACACGGTCTGGTAGCCAAAAATGCCAAACCGTCTTCACTTGGAAACCGTCTTCATTTTTTTTGATGAGTTGGTTTAGCAGCGAAATGTATTTCATTTGGTAGCTGACGGTTTACAGTCAGAAGCCAATGAATACCGGACAATTAAATTCAATGACACTTCTTATGTGGGCACTGTACACTTGAACCAAATCAGCTTTTGATAATAGACAATCTGATAATTGATAATAGAGAATTTGATGTAGATAATTTGATAATTCATAAACACAAAAATAGCTATGTTTGAGATATATAAGTCAACATGGTTGCACGAAAGATATCGTGTGAATGAATTGATGGTAATCAACTTGGTTCATAAAGTAGAGCTAACTAAGCGTCCTGTTATTGTTGCTAGACAAGGAGCAACGCCGACATGCTTGTGCAGCATAAAATTCACTATAAACCTAATCTAGTCAAATAACACACTATCAAAAAGAAATTCATGACTGTTATTACTGAAAAAAGTTATTTGACAGCAGTATGATAAATATATATATGGATCTAGTCGTTTTCGTCGACACGTTCATTTCGTCGACATCCATTTTTGAGGAAAACGTTCATATCGTCGACAGGTTCATATCGTCGACAGATTCATTTCGTCGACAATTGCAGCAGTGTACGATAATTTCAGAAATCTCTCAATATATATATATATATATATATATATATATATATATATATACATATTTTGCATAGTGACTTGAGGCTGTACATACCAGAAACGCATGAATGACGACGAATTTGTATGGGGTCTCGTATACAAAACATACCAAGAACTCGTATTTCATTGTAAAACAGCCAATCACAGATAAAATAGTTCGCATCGATGCATACCGATCGCATACGAAAGTAAATGAGATTTCGTATGGAAAGCATATCAAATTTCTGTAAATATTCATATATATATATATATATATATAACCAAAAAAGTACCAGAGAATTTCAAAGTGAAGACCAATACATAAATTAAAGCTGCCGATGCATTTCAAGGCAAAATGCATGCTTTTCAAGGCAAAATGATGCAATTTATAAAGCAGTGTACAAAGGAATGAAATTTCAAACATAATCATAGTTATTTACATAGAATTAAGAGGTGGACTAAATAAATGGATGAACATCGATTCTTTTGATTCCCTTGCAATTTTACTTGCAGATGGAGGTAACTGATAGAAGGGTGCTACGGTAAATGTGCCGCCACAAGAATGTATATGGCGACTAACATTCAGAATCGCGTAATGGGGGTTATTGATTTGTTGCCTATGAACAGTTATCCGTTTCCTCAGAGAATCACCGGTTTGATCTATATAGAATTTATTACATGAGCAAGTGAGTTTGTGGATGATGTTTGATGAGCAGCAGTTTAGATTTTGCTTAATGACAAATTTCTTAATTCCCGTGTCAGTATGAAAAGAGAGATTTTTCCTGTTGTTATAATATCACAGGTCTTGCATCTGCTCTCATTACATCGAGTAATCCCCTTTATTGTTTGTCTGTTGTTGTAGGCTAGACATCGTAACAAAGATTTCGGTTGTCTATACGCTGATATGAATTTGTGATCATCAAAAGGTTTCATCAGTGCTTAAGTATTTGATATTGGACGGATTACTTTAGAAAAAATATCAGGATTTTTCTTATTGAAGTCCTGCACAAAAACGACATTAATATATATATATATATAAATAAATGAAAAGAAAGACAAGGCCAATAAATAAGATCTTATTTATTGGCCTTGTCTTTCTTTTCATTTATTTATTCTACCGGCCAATGGCAAAAGTCATCATCAATATATATATATATATATATATATATATATATATATATATATATATATATATATATATATATATAATATATATATATAGTTTGCGCGTCGTCTACAGTTGCATGCGTTGCAACTTGAACCACGGATGAACCGCTAAGCATGATCTGTCTTCCCTGAGCATGAAATTAAGGTCCTATCACATTGTTCAGCCTCTGATACATGCAGACACATGAGACGCAAAGTCTTATAACAGGACTGCCGACAGATGTTGCAGCAATATCACGCTTAGCCATGGAAGTTTAAGGTCATGTGTAATTGTGCGTGTAGCTTACGCGTGAATTACGCGTAATTGAGCGTGGCATGTCACCTAGTGGCGCGTTGAATATTTGCCTCCCGTTGTGGTCGTAAAAAATACGGACGACGGAAATGATGGAATATCTTGTGGTAATTCATCCAAGAAAAGCCAACGACTACTTTGATGGAAATGAGATGAAAAACTTCTTGATGTCTTTCCATCCCTGCCAGCTCAACTTGGCTTGACCAGGATCTCTCGCGCCCTCGACGGTTCTCTCATAACCCTTAAGCCTTTGATCTCATAGTACCAACGCAATGGAATGCCGCTTCAGTGAAGCAAGAAAGAGCCGATTTTGTGATGTGGTTTCTGCGCGATCGAATGAACCGAGATCTCCGAGTAATATATCGAAAGTGATCCCAAAGGGCGACTATCTGATCCAAGGTATTCAAATAAACTTCAGGGATCATTCCGCTGCCGCGCTGCCGGCATAATTTCACGACAACATCGCTTCAACATTTTACAACGACATGTGGAGGATGTTATGTCCTCCATCTGGCTGTTGAATGCTTTCAGTGGCAAAACAGATCAATCTCATATACTACTCAGTGTTGCTTGGACATGGATGATATCTTTGATTACTTTATCTGAAATGAAGCTACCTTAAAATAGATCAGTCAGTGGGAATTGGCGCAGCACACGACTAGGGAAACACAGCACAATGATCACGTGATGACTAAAGCCGACGGGAAAGAGAAATTGCAAGATATCTTAGTATATAATTACTACATAATCTTTGTTTTGTCGCTGTTTTAGAGGTAATCCATTTTCCTGGCACCATGAGTGGCACCATGAGGCACCAAGAAACCAACTTGCAGAATTTCTCGATTGACTAAGTACTCAACGTTTGAGCTTGGAAAAATAGCAGTAGCAATCACTACATCGTCTGCATATTTATCCATTTTTGAGTTAACCCTTGAAGATACAAAGGCTGGGTCAATCTGACCTACTTTTCAAAATTCATCTTACTAAACACGTATGATTATTGTTTGAACATAAAGATTTCGTGACTTTTACTTTGCAACCTTCAGTTACAAGATCACATTCGATGCGATTTCTTCTGCATTTGTTATCTTCCTGTTACAGATCCTAGTAATGGAGGTCAATTTTACCTCCCTGTGTATTTTGCGTATCATAAAAAAAATTGGCAATTCTGTTTTGTGTTTACAATTGATATTTCATCACAAATTTCATCTAATATGTTTAAATGACTGAAGAAAATGCTAGCTATCTTTCTTTTGAAAATAATAAGTGGCTACCCAGCTTTGTACGTACATAACCCATTGCTCATTACGTAATCCTTATATGAATATATTTCAGCCTCACAGAAAAGCACCAAATTAATCATCGTGTTTCATAGCGAAGCTTCATAGTTTATCACATCGAAATTATCAAGTGTTTCCTCTCCCTTGCAACTCTCATTATCATCAAGTATAAGAAATCGAGCTCAAATATTGAACAAAGTTCGCAAGAGCAAGAGGTCAGCTTGTAAGACGTCGAACACCGTTTTATCTGAAGGGTTAAGGGATGCCTGTTGGAGGGGACTTCTTTCAGAATGGTCTATCAAGTACAATCGTTGTAGCAGTAGTCTTCTGCACTTTGATCGGTTTTCTAACATCAAATTGTTTTTCTCAATCCATGTGATGTTCACTCATTGACCTTAACAGAAGTTATCTGTAGGTTAGATTACTCTGTAGACAGAATGCCACTGTGAAGTTGGGCTCTGAATTCTGTCATCATAGAGCATGTAATGAGCAGATATCGAGGGAGTGAGGAAGCAGAAAAAGGTGTCAACAGGAATTAAAGCAAGTATAAATGCAAGGAGTAAAATTCACACAGAGGATGAAGTGAAGCCGGCAGGTGTGCACTATGTCCGTTTTTAATGAGCATGCGGCTTGTACAAAAGAATCAAGTAATGAACTTTTACTATGAATGAGAATGCTGCAAATCGCGCTGCTGTTTTGTAGCAGTGAGCATTAAGGTCGCACTCAACTAAGATTCCAAGATAACTTGATGAAAGGTCACATTGCACTTCAATCGGATCCGTGAGTAATCAGGAAATGAAGGCAGCGTCTGGAATTCCTCAAGGCTAAACCCTCGGACCTCGCCATTTCACTATTACCACGCATTACGTTTTTCTGAGCATTCATCTTCTGACAAGTGACAACTTGTATTACATATGAACACGAAAATCATCCGCGACGGTCGGAATCATTGCAGCATAGAAACAGATTGTTTTTCTGAAGTTGACTAGAATGGAAATTGACTCAAGGTCACGGCACATCCGTGGGACTGAGCAGAGGCATGAAACACCAATGAAAAGTCAAGATTTGCGCATGTGACTGATTTTAATCTAATGATTCAGCCGTTGACAAGTGTATCTAAGTGAAAATGTGAGCGATTTTCGTGCCACTATTGTGTATGCACGCAGCTTTACTTTTATTCTAGAGGTTCTATTGATAACAATTCCTATCCATTGGAGCTATCTATAAACCAAGCAAGTCAAATATGGCAGAAATGTCAACTTACCTGACCTACATGTTCGTATTCGAAACCTTAAACGCACCTGCTGTATTTTCAATACTCGTCAGACCATGTTTCAAAAATTGTTTCAGCTGACTTAACATGTTGAGGACGGAGGACTTGTTATTTTTATTCAACGACGAATTGCGCAAATGAGAAGCAGCCTCAAGTGCCGAAGACTACCAGTGCCCTCGACACTTATGCTTCATAATGTCGTTTTTTATATACAACGTCGAAGAGTCGATTGCTATGTAATTCTTGCAATTCGCCGACCAGTGCTATGTACATTGCATCATCGGGTCACTCCCTTTATCTCAAATTATCTTATAATTTATATATGCTTGCAAGCTTCGCAATTCTGATTTTCGCCGTCTGATACACGAACATTACGAACACACGAACAGTACGAGTAAGTGATTTCAAATAATTTTTACGTCAACCGATGGCATTAGGTCTCGTTGATTCTGTCTCCTCGAGTACTAGGCAACCACAGCTTCAGATTTCCATGGAAAATAAGTAGCAGTAGTGGCAGTGTATTTTATTGATGAAATAGAAATCAGGAAATACATCTTGACCTGCAAAGTGATTCAAAGTAGATAAAATCGCTTGTCCAATTAGTACATTTACAGAAATGGAATAACGTACTAAATGTTAAAAGGTCTGCACATGAAAGGGAAAAATGAATTCACATAGATATTGCAATGGCAAAGAGGAACACGGAACTTTTTAGAAAGATGGAGCACAGGAGGCACACACGAATGAAGCGGGTGAAATTCATCTTTCGATACAAGAGTCCACAGGCTCGTAGCGATATGTACACGTCGGTCAGGAAGAATAGTTCGAGTACAAGAACACGACCAATTTTGACTATCGTATTCCCTGTACATAATACGATGTGCACGGTTATGTATTTTCCTCAGCATCATGGCTTGCTTGTCATTTAGTCCCACAAATAAAGGGCAATAGTATTCCATCATTGATCTTACAATTGCTATGTACACTCTATGAAGATCGTCAAGCGAAATCACGGGTCTCAACTTACGAAGAATATGAAGTCTCTGACTGCATTTACAGCGTAAGTATTCAACGTGAGCGTCCCAGTTCACTCTATTGTTGAATACTACTCCCAGCAGTTTCATAGTTATAACTTGAGGAATGGTCGTGGGCTTTGGTAAATCAGTTGGGTTACGGGTTACAAGCAAAAATTTTGATTTCTTGGTATTCACCACTAGATTGTTCGCGCTGGACCAACGAATGAAATTCTAATTTCCAACTCAATTAGTTCGTGAATTTTTCCCTTTAATCTTGAATGCAATAGCAAGACCAGCGTCACGTCATCCGCATATTTGACCACAGCAGTGTTTTGAATTGCCGGAGAAAAATCGCAGATGAAAGAGCAAAATAAGCTCGGCCCGAGGACTGAGACTTGCGGAACACCTATTCTTATTGGTATGCCACGGGACAAGATACTTTCTAGCCTAACGACTGCCTCTCTATCTTCAAAGTAGCTGTGAAGCCAACGCAGAAACCCACTTGGAAATTGAAAGTCTGCAAGTTTTCTAATAATAGCATCGTAAGTAATAGAATCGAATGCATGTGACAAATCGAAACTTAAAATACAAACTCCAAAATAAGACATATCATCGTAGATTTTGGCGGCTGAGTCATAAATGCTAATGAGAACAGTGTGGAAGAAATCCATGCTGCTCATGACCAAAAGACCGCTCGAATAAAGGACGGAGATCATCCAATATAGCACGTTCCAGTAGCTTTGCTGGCAAAGGTAGAAGCGAAATGTAACGCAAGTTATTTATCTCTGCTGGCGATGTCTTGGGAATGGGCGAAATAATGCAAGTTTTCCATACTGTTAGGACTTGTCCAGTTAGTATAGAGTGATTTAAAATAATTGACAAAGGCTTAGCAATAACATTTGCAAGCGAAGAGTAAATTTTTGAGGGTATGCCATCAGTGCCAGAAGATTTTTTCGCCGAATACTTTTGAACCCGTGATTCAGGAATAACAAAGTCCCAATTACTCCCCTCGGAGTCGCTTAATTGAGGAGAATGCATCGAAGTATTCGTTGAATAAAGGTGTTCTACACTATCACTGATTTCATTTAGCACATTAACTTATTCCTCTTCATTGGAGAATAAAGGAGATAAACGGTGTCTACTTTGCCTTCCAGTGTACTTTCCAACCAAATCCCATAAACCGTTTGTTGTAGTCATCAGTTTGTCAGCCCAGATTTTCTTTGCCTTTATTACCTCACGCTTCACTTTTTCCTTTAAAGAATTGAATTTGTCCCATTCCTTGCTATGGTAAGCTTTCCACCTATCCATTATCAAGGCTTTGGTGAGAGGAGTTATCCATTCCTTATCATTTGACGTGATTGGCACATACCTAAAAGGTATCGTTCTTAGAATAAGGTTTTCGAGGTAGCTTGAAAATTTAAACCACATGGTGTCAACAGTGTCATCATCATGAAAGAGACCATTCCAATCTATCAAATTCGCAAAATAAAACAACACATCAATATTTGACTGACGAAAATCATAAAGCTTATGCCAACTTGTAATCCTTGGCAGAGAAATACCATTCACAGGAAAACAGAAGAGCATCATGTGATCGCTGTTACCAATAGGAGCATCATACACAACTTTATCGGGATCATATACGGAAAGAATATCATTCAAAATCAAAATGTGGTCCAACTTATTGTCCTTTCTCGTCGGAAACTTTACAACATCAGTGAGCGTCAAGTCATCACATAAACGGGAAACGTTAAATTGATTGAGATCACCACAAATTATTTGGTGATAATGCGGTTTGCGTGAAATAAAATTGTCAATAATATGCATAATATGGTCATGAACAGCATTTAGGTCAGAAACGGTACATACTGAGGGAGGCACATAGATAGAAATACATATAATAGAGAATGTGCAAATGTCAAGGATCAAACACTCCACATTACTGATATCGTCATACTGAGAAGAAATGTTTTCGAAATGTACTTGGTCTTGTATATACATGGCAACTCCGCCTCCACGTCGTGAACTTCGATCAGCTCTATATATTACATACGAGCCAGGTATGTTGATTAAAAACGAATCCACTGACGAATGAAGCCAAGTCTCCTAAATGCAAATAATGTTTGGTTTCTTTATTTCTGTGGCAACCCTAAATTCGTCGAATTTGGGGAGAAGAGAATAAGACGCATTGTTATTTGAATTAAAATGTTGATATCCGGCAAGTTCAATTTTTATTAAATTGAATATATTAGCGAATGCAGACTCATGATAACAATGATTCATTCACACAATGATTTGTCAAAGTTACGGGTACGTCTTGTATGGAGCTGCAAGTCCTTGAACGGATTTTCTTTCATGCATGACAAAAGCTTTGTAATGTATTAGTTCATCCATTCTACGGTATGTCTTTGCAGGTGGTAAATCCTAATTGCAAATGAATGTCAACTAATCGAAGTTTGAAACAATTTCAGAACACTTTGGAGTTATTCTCGATCATTGCATGAACATTTCACACCATCTTTTGTAAGCTCATGAAAAGATGGAGACATCGAAATTGAAAATGTAGTCAAGACATCTGGAACATATCCATCACACGCAAGCAGCCATTTGGCCTCAATCAGCATTTGATAAAGAATAATAAAATGCCCTTTGTCAAGAATTCAGTTAAAATGATACGATGTTTCAAATCATCACTCTTGCTTATTGGGATGCATTTCTTGAGTAACATGGAATTACTCGAGTAATGAAGGCTCCACGAAATCCACGACTCGCTAAGAAATAGATGTAAAAATTTGAAGCATTATTGAATAGTGATAGCATTAACAAACATGAGTTAAGATAAAAATTTTCATACTTTGATAAACTCAAATCCACAAATGAAAGAGACAACGTAACTGTTGAAGGTAGCACCACAATTGACTGAACAATTGCAGCTCCCAGCATCATTTTTGTTGCGTTCAGTGCCCTCAAGTCAGAAGGCTGTAAGGGCGAATTGTGACCGATTCTTCTGCCTGCACTGTGGAGTTTCTGGACAATCAGAATGCAAGGCAAAACTGTCGCAATCGTTGGCAAGAGAACTCGAATGCAAATTTCGAGCAAATTTACTGCTTTCAATGGTTGGATAATGATGTTAAAAACACAGTTTCCTATATCAAATTCAATTGTGTTTGTAAAGATGTAGAGTATGGCTAGCAATATCCCAACAGAACATAACAGTGCAACCGTGCCTTTAACAGAATCGAAAACCGTTCTCTTTACAGGAAACTGAACTGATAGATATCGACTAACACTCATCAGACAAAGAATCCATGCTGAAAATGCATTCGGCCAGGAAGTAATAAAACTTACAAAAACGCAGAGAGATGGACTGCTTTGATAATGAATTTCATGCATGATGGTTATAAACAGATCATAAATGCCTGTACTGAACAATACAACATTGTCACACAGTGAAAGGGCCAAGAAGATGAGTTTAGTTGTCATCTTCATTGAATGGAAATGATAAAGCGTGAATACAGCAAATCCATTACCCAGAATTCCAAATATAATAACGAAGCAACCAAAAAATAATTGAACTTGTCCAAATATCAAAATAGAATGCCTAATTGTCATATTTAAGCCAGCCATCCGAACCGTGAATATCAAAACACTTTAAGAAAAATCACACAATGTATTTCTTTAAATATATGTATTCATAATTCGAGGAATTTGATTCGCTGCAATCTTCATCAGTCGTGTTTGCTGTAGCTAAAAGCTGGAATATTTGAAATAAACTCTTTACTTGTCTGTGTTTTAATTGCCTTGAATCATCGACAGTCACGTTTCAATTTATCGGCAGTGCGTCAAAATATATAAAAAGCTATATTGTATTGAGTGTCAATAGTGAGCTTTGAAAGACATACAGAACTGTATCGACCATCTAATTTGCTTGTTTTGAAATAAAATACAGTTGTTGACAAAGCGTCGAGATAAAGCTCTAATCATTGCAATCTTGTTGTCTATCTGACAGGGAGCTGAACGCCGACAATCAAAATCAAATAGCTTTCATGCAATTATTTGCTTTAAATATTTGCTTGATCAAATTTGTGAAATGGGAATTATTCAAGATGCATGATATGCCGTGAATATACATGCACACGACTCGTCCAGACGAGGGGCGAGACTATGCGTTTCTTAAATGTTCAAATCGAGTTGAATGAGCGGTACATTGTTGTAGACGAGCTGAGCAGAACATAGCTGAAGTTGCCTCAGCTGAGGCACATCTCTAATATGTCATCATAAGCTGAAGTCAGATGTGAGTATTTCTTGCAGATTTTGCGCAAGGACTTTGTTCGAAGTCTGTTCAGAGTACTCAAGAGCACTCAATTTAGTGACAACCCTCACTGTAAACCGCACGCTACCATACCGATGAAATACTTGCTACCAAATGCTTTATTGCTTTTCATTTGGTAGCGTTGTCTCTGTCTGGTAGCAAAAACCAGGCCTGTATGGTGCCCACCAGATGCTTCTCTTTCTTCTAGTCGCATAAGTATGTTAAGAAAGTATAATTAACTGTAGATCAAATGCCTTTCATAATATTGTATCATGAATGATATCAAACATCTATCAGTAGAAGAGTTGAAATCAATGCTATCGATAATCATTTATCCGATTGTCATCTGAATTCTCCATGATCCATTTCAATTTAGTCTCATTTCAAGTTTTGCTTTGTTGATAACATGTGGTTGATAATGCGGCTGTGTTCAGGCTCTGTGGTGGATTCCTCTCTACCCGAGAAAAAAGTTATTGTTTTCTTTTGACATTGTCTTAAAATATATTACTGTAACTTTGGCAATTTTCAATGCATTGTCGTGAATTACATGGTGATATTCAAAGTTTGCATTGGAATGATTTATGGTATAATTTCAAATTTGGACTTTATTTTCTAGTAACGTTTTGAAGTTATTCTCATGACAATTCAACAGCGGTGCAGCCAACGACTCTTAAAGTTTAAAGTTTTTCATTCTATAAATTTGCTTATATTTTTGAAGCCACGTCTCTGTTGCCTCTTGAATGATGCACATGACAAAACGGAGCATGCATTGCGAATTATCTGAGGTCCTCTCTGTAGGTTATGGACACATTCATACTATGAATTATGTATCATTCCTTAATTATGACAGTCTCAAAAATTATGTTTCCAAACCGCATAGGCCCTATGTCATAGACACATTAGCATTTCAAAATGAAAAGGTTGCAAAGGTAAATTGAGCAATATATTAATCAATATATGAGTGGTTACTCAATAACATTCTTTTAATCTGTATCGTGAATGAGAAAACGCTTGATTGCTAAAAAAAAATATCACACAAATTATATCTATACAAGGCCTGCAGAATAATAAATATATTTTTCTACGATTAATCAAATCTGTCACCCTATTTGACAGATTAACTCCCATGAATGCCAAGCTTTTTAGGGGAATCTTTTCTTTTCTAATTTCATCGGAAAATCATTGCTACCTGTTGAAATTTGATGTTTTTCATTCACAAGAAAAATGGAACTAGGACATTAACTGAAATTAGAACTTTAATATAATTTTAATTGAAATCAATTGATATTGAAATGTTGATAGCTAAATTTTCAGAGCTGCTAGCAATAATTTGAAGCAGAATGTTTATTTTTGCGCATTCAAAGAATCATAAAATCTTCGCATTATGAAAAAGATGTCGGCAAGTTCACACTGTCAGCCAATTTTCATCAAAAATCGTATCTATCTTGAAACTCTATAAGTTCACATTCAATTGTTTGCGTGAGGAGTCCTGACAAAGCAAGCACCAGTTATGAAAGTGAGATATATGCCAATTTAATCTATGAAACATCAGGTTTCTCATAGTATAATCTCTATAGAAATTGAATTGCAACTCCAACGCGAATTTTGCAATTTAAGATATGATGATTTGAGGCAGTATGTGGAAATACATCGCTCATGCGTTGCATGGCACTCATTACTGTGTCATAAGTAGCAAGCTATTGACATTTAAGAGTCAAACTTGCAATATTGAATTCGATTATATTACATGGAAGTCTAGAAGATTTAATTAATAATCAATAAGTTTACAAGTATGAGCTCTGTGCATAACGCAAATTTCAATTGAAGATAGCAATCAATCCGAAATAATGATAATAAGTGTATATATTTAAAGAATAGAAATCGATCATTACAAAATGTGTACAATTCATCGTTTCAAGAGCGCTGGTGATGCAAGTTATAAAAAGAACAGATGAAAGGAATGAAAGACATGCTGCGTCTGAGAGTATGTCTTCTCGGCAACAGAAGCCGGCCAGATGATGATATGGAAAGCAATAAACCATGAAGAACGTGGTCCTCACACAAGATAGCAATCAATCCGAAATGACAGTACATGTTAATATATAAAATAGCAAATGCAATGATGTTTGAGATATAGGCTATATAAACTAAAAACCAATAAAAACCAACGATAGAAAATATTGAAAAACTTCATAATTTGTAGCACTAGCGCCTTCATTTATTCAATAAGTTATACACATATATATATATAAATATATATATATATATATATATATATATATATATATATATATATATATATATATACATAATTATATATGGCTGCAGTGAAGCTGTCGTTCACTCCAAATGAATTTAGTCATTTCAGTGATATAATGAATAACATAATAAGCGACTCCCGCTTAAATCTATGCATCAAATGAGCTGCTGTTGATTTATAAGTAGTATGATGTCAATATAAGCTAAATATGAGAAGTTCCAGTAAAATTCAGGACCATGGCAACCACATGACTGCGAAATCGCTGCGAAATGAAGACAAAAGAAATTATATAGAAACCAATAAAAACTCAAGGTGAGTTGGCAGCCACATTAAGGTTTGGTA
The DNA here is from genome assembly GCA_907163375.1 of Prostheceraeus crozeri. Classification (NCBI taxonomy): domain Eukaryota; kingdom Metazoa; phylum Platyhelminthes; order Polycladida; family Euryleptidae; genus Prostheceraeus; species Prostheceraeus crozeri. Next base: position 423,549 of record CAJQUW010008201.1, on the reverse strand, counting down.
GCAAATTACTTAGGACTGTCGGATTTCACTTAGGCGGCACCTACCATTTGAACACGGTCTGGTAGCCAAAAATGCCAAACCGTCTTCACTTGGAAACCGTCTTCATTTTTTTTGATGAGTTGGTTTAGCAGCGAAATGTATTTCATTTGGTAGCTGACGGTTTACAGTCAGAAGCCAATGAATACCGGACAATTAAATTCAATGACACTTCTTATGTGGGCACTGTACACTTGAACCAAATCAGCTTTTGATAATAGACAATCTGATAATTGATAATAGAGAATTTGATGTAGATAATTTGATAATTCATAAACACAAAAATAGCTATGTTTGAGATATATAAGTCAACATGGTTGCACGAAAGATATCGTGTGAATGAATTGATGGTAATCAACTTGGTTCATAAAGTAGAGCTAACTAAGCGTCCTGTTATTGTTGCTAGACAAGGAGCAACGCCGACATGCTTGTGCAGCATAAAATTCACTATAAACCTAATCTAGTCAAATAACACACTATCAAAAAGAAATTCATGACTGTTATTACTGAAAAAAGTTATTTGACAGCAGTATGATAAATATATATATGGATCTAGTCGTTTTCGTCGACACGTTCATTTCGTCGACAACCATTTTTGAGGAAAACGTTCATATCGTCGACAGGTTCATATCGTCGACAGATTCATTTCGTCGACAATTGCAGCAGTGTACGATAATTTCAGAAATCTCTCAATATATATATATATATATACATATTTTGCATAGTGACTTGAGGCGCTACATACCAGAAACGCATGAATGACGACGAATTTGTATGGGGTCTCGTATACAAAACATACCAAGAACTCGTATTTCATTGTAAAACAGCCAATCACAGATAAAATAGTTCGCATCGATGCATACCGATCGCATACGAAAGTAAATGAGATTTCGTATGGAAAGCATATCAAATTTCTGTAAATATTCATATATATATATATATATATATATATATATATATATATATATATATATATATATTTATATATATATATATATATATAACCAAAAAAGTACCAGATAATTTCAAAGTGAAGACCAATACATAAATTAAAGCTGCCGATGCATTTCAAGGCAAAATGCATGCTTTTCAAGGCAAAATGATGCAATTTATAAAGCAGTGTACAAAGGAATGAAATTTCAAACATAATCATAGTTATTTACATAGAATTAAGAGGTGGACTAAATAAATGGATGAACATCGATTCTTTTGATTCCCTTGCAATTTTACTTGCAGATGGAGGTAACTGATAGAAGGGTGCTACGGTAAATGTGCCGCCACAAGAATGTATATGGCGACTAACATTCAGAATCGCGTAATGGGGGTTATTGATTTGTTGCCTATGAACAGTTATCCGTTTCCTCAGAGAATCACCGGTTTGATCTATATAGAATTTATTACATGAGCAAGTGAGTTTGTGGATGATGTTTGATGAGCAGCAGTTTAGATTTTGCTTAATGACAAATTTCTTAATTCCCGTGTCAGTATGAAAAGAGAGATTTTTTCCTGTTGTTATAATATCACAGGTCTTGCATCTGCTCTCATTACATCGAGTAATCCCCTTTATTGTTTGTCTGCTGTTGTAGGCTAGACATCGTAACAAAGATTTCGGTTGTCTATACGCTGATATGAATTTGTGATCATCAAAAGGTTTCATCAGTGCTTAAGTATTTGATATTGGACGGATTACTTTATAAAAAATATCAGTATTTTTCTTATTTAAGTCCAGCACAAAAACGACATTAATATATATATATATATATATATATATATAAATAAATGAAAAGAAAGACAAGGCCAATAAATAAGATCTTATTTATTGGCCTTGTCTTTCTTTTCATTTATTTATTCTACCGGCCAATGGCGAAAGTCATCATCAATATATATATATATATATATATACAGTATATATAAATGTATAAAAATGTATGTATACATATACCTATATATATATATATATACATACATATACATATATATATATATATATATATATATATATATATATATATATATATATACATATTTTGCTATGTGACTTGAGGCTCTACCATAGAAATTGACAACAATAAAACCTCTAGAATGGAAATTAAGCTTCATGCAATGCACAATAACGGCACATAAATCGCACGCATTTTCACTTAGATGCACCTGCCAACGTCTGTATCATTGGGTAAGAATCAGTCACATGAGTAAATCGAAGCTTTTAATTGGTTCTTCATGCCCCAACTTAGTTCCCCCGAATGTGCCGCGACCTTGAGTCAATTTCCATTCTAGCGAACTTCAGATAAACAGTTTAATTCTATGGGCTCTACATACGAGAAACGCATGAATGACGACGAATTTGTATAGGGTCTTGTATACAAAACATACCAACAACTCATATTTCATTGTAAAACAGCCAATCACAGATAAAGTAGCTCGTATCGATACATACCGATCACATACGAAAGTAAATGAGATTTCGTATGAAAAACATATCAAATCTCTGTAAACATACGAGAATCTCGTATCAAGCGCTAGTTTCAAATTTTTTGTGATTTTGGTATATGTTTGTATGTATTTTTCGTATCCAGCGATTTACAGTGTATACTCAATGGTTATCGCGCTGCAGCTGCGTGATGGCCTTTGATGAAAACAATGAAGTGCGATGGCAACTCTATTTTGAACTATCATTGAACGGATTGCAACTTAAATAAGAAACGACTATGAGCTTTGGTTTATCTCTGATGTTTCACATTACGTTGATCATGTCTCGCCGAACATCGAATTTCGATAGACATCATCTGATCAATGCTTATCAAAATGGGCGAGCATTGTAGAATTAGCACGGGAAATTGGGATCAATCGGATGTCTTCCTACCGCATAATCAAATTTTTCTTCGAGAGAGACCACTAGGTGACATGCCACGCGTAATTACGAAGTACCCCAAACATCCGTGGTTAAGGACATTCTATTATTCTAGGCACGTACATACGCGCTGCACTAAGAGTCAGAAATCTCTTGATCTGATGCTGTTAAAACATGGGGAATGTTTATGAATACGCGAGGGCGAGTTTTTATAGTTTGCGCGTCGTCTACAGTTGCATGCGTTGCAACTTGAACCACGGATGAACCGCTAAGCATGATCTGTCTTCCCTGAGCATGAAATTAAGGTCCTATCACATTGTTTAGCCTCTGATACATGCCGACACATGAGACGCAAAGTCTTATAACAGGACTGCCGACAGATGTTGCAGCAATATCACGCTTAGCCATGGAAGTTTAAGGTCATGTGTAATTGTGCGTGTAGCTTACGCGTGAATTACGCGTAATTGAGCGTGGCATGTCACCTAGTGGCGCGTTGAATATTTGCCTCCCGTTGTGGTCGTAAAAAATACGGACGACGGAAATGATGGAATATCTTGTGGTAATTCATCCAAGAAAAGCCAACGACTACTTTGATGGAAATGAGATGAAAAACTTCTTGATGTCTTTCCATCCCTGCCAGCTCAACTTGGCTTGACCAGGATCTCTCGCGCCCTCGACGGTTCTCTCATAACCCTTAAGCCTTTGATCTTATAGTACCAACGCAATGGAATGCCGCTTCAGTGAAGCAAGAAAGAGCCGATTTTGTGATGTGGTTTCTGCGCGATCGAATGAACCGAGATCTCCGAGTAATATATCGAAAGTGATCCCAAAGGGCGACTATCTGATCCAAGGTATTCAAATAAACTTCAGGGATCATTCCGCTGCCGCGCTGCCGGCATAATTTCACGACAACATCGCTTCAAACATTTTACAACGACATGTGGAGGATGTTATGTCCTCCATCTGGCTGTTGAATGCTTTCAGTGGCAAAACAGATCAATCTCATATACTACTCAGTGTTGCTTGGACATGGATGATATCTTTGATTACTTTATCTGAAATGAAGCTACCTTAAAATAGATCAGTCAGTGGGAATTGGCGCAGCACACGACTAGGGAAACACAGCACAATGATCACGTGATGACTAAAGCCGACGGGAAAGAGAAATTGCAAGATATCTTAGTATATAATTACTACATAATCTTTGTTTTGTCGCTGTTTTAGAGGTAATCCATTTTCCTGGCACCATGAGTGGCACCATGAGGCACCAAGAAACCAACTTGCAGAATTTCTCGATTGACTAAGTACTCAACGTTTGAGCTTGGAAAAATAGCAGTAGCAATCACTACATCGTCTGCATATTTATCCATTTTTGAGTTAACCCTGAAGATACAAAGGCTGGGTCAATCTGACCTACTTTTCAAAATTCATCTTACTAAACACGTATGATTATTGTTTGAACATAAAGATTTCGTGAATTTTACTTTGCAACCTTCAGTTACAAGATCACATTCGATGCAATTTCTTCTGCATTTGTTATCTTCCTGTTACAGATCCTAGTAATGGAGGTCAATTTTACCTCCCTGTGTATTTTGCGTATCATAAAAAAAATTGGCAATTCTGTTTTGTGTTTACAATTGATATTTCATCACAAATTTCATCTAATATGTTTAAATGACTGAAGAAAATGCTAGCTATCTTTGTTTTGAAAATAATAAGTGGCTACCCAGCTTTGTACGTACATAACCCATTGCTCATTACGTAATCCTTATATGAATGTATTTCAGCCTCACAGAAAAGCACCAAATTCATCATCGTGTTTCATAGCGAAGCTTCATAGTTCATCACATCGAAATTATCAAGTGTTTCCTCTCCTTTGCAACTCTCATTATCATCAAGTATAAGAAATCGAGCTCAAATATTGAACAAAGTTCGCAAGAGCAAGAGGTCAGCTTGTAAGACGTCGAACACCTTTTTATCTTAAGGTTAAGGGATGCCTGTTGGAGGGGACTTCTTTCAGAATGGTCTATCAAGTACAATCGTTGTAGCAGTAGTCTTCTGCACTTTGATCGGTTTTCTAACATCAAATTGTTTTTCTCAATCCATGTGATGTTCACTCATTGACCTTAACAGAAGTTATCTGTAGGTTAGATTACTCTGTAGACAGAATGCCACTGTGAAGTTGGGCTCTGAATTCTGTCATCATAGAGCATATAATGAGCAGATATCGAGGGAGTGAGGAAGCAGAAAAAGGTGTCAACAGGAATTAAAGCAAGTATAAATGCAAGGAGTAAAATTCACACAGAGGATGAAGTGAAGCCGGCAGGTGTGCACTATGTCCGTTTTTAATGAGCATGCGGCTTGTACAAAAGAATCAAGTAATGAACTTTTACTATGAATGAGAATGCTGCAAATCGCGCTGCTGTTTTGTAGCAGTGAGCATTAAGGTCGCACTCAACTAAGATTCCAAGATAACTTGATGAAAGGTCACATTGCACTTCAATCGGATCCGTGAGTAATCAGGAAATGAAGGCAGCGTCTGGAATTCCTCAAGGCTAAACCCTCGGACCTCGCCATTTCACTATTACCACGCATTACGTTTTTCTGAGCATTCATCTTCTGACAAGTGACAACTTGTATTACATATGAACACGAAAATCATCCGCGACGGTCGGAATCATTGCAGCATAGAAACAGATTGTTTTTCTGAAGTTGACTAGAATGGAAATTGACTCAAGGTCACGGCACATCCGTGGGACTGAGCAGAGGCATGAAACACCAATGAAAAGTCAAGATTTGCGCATGTGACTGATTTTAATCTAATGATTTAGCCGTTGACAAGTGTATCTAAGTGAAAATGTGAGCGATTTTCGTGCCACTATTGTGTATGCACGAAGCTTTACTTTTATTCTAGAGGTTCTATTGATAACAATTCCTATCCATTGGAGCTATCTATAAACCAAGCAAGTCAAATATGGCAGAAATGTCAACTTACCTGACCTACGTGTTCGTATTCGAAACCTTAAACGCACCTGCTGTATTTTCAATACTCGTCAGACCATGTTTCAAAAATTGTTTCAGCTGACTTAACATGTTGAGGACGGAGGACTTGTTATTTTTATTCAACGACGAATTGCGCAAATGAGAAGCAGCCTCAAGTGCCGAAGACTACCAGTGCCCTCGACACTTATGCTTCATAATGTCGTTTTTTATATACAACGTCGAAGAGTCGATTGCTATGTAATTCTTGCAATTCGCCGACCAGTGCTATGTACATTGCATCATCGGGTCACTCCCTTTATCTCAAATTATCTTATAATTTATATATGCTTGCAAGCTTCGCAATTCTGATTTTCGCCGTCTGATACACGAACATTACGAACACACGAACAGTACGAGTAAGTGATTTCAAATAATTTTTACGACAACCGATGGCATTAGGTCTCGTTGATTCTGTCTCCTCGAGTACTAGGCAACCACAGCTTCAGATTTCCATGGAAAATAAGTAGCAGTAGTGGCAGTGTATTTTATTGATGAAATAGAAATCAGGAAATACATCTTGACCTGCAAAGTGATTCAAAGTAGATAAAATCGCTTGTCCAATTAGTACATTTACAGAAATGGAATAACGTACTAAATGTTAAAAGGTCTGCACATGAAAGGGAAAAATGAATTCGCATAGATATTGCAATGGCAAAGAGGAACACGGAACTTTTTAGAAAGATGGAGCACAGGAGGCACACACGAATGAAGCGGGTGAAATTCATCTTTCGATACAAGAGTCCACAGGCTCGTAGCGATATGTACACGTCGGTCAGGAAGAATAGTTCGAGTACAAGAACACGACCAATTTTGACTATCGTATTCCCTGTACATAATACGATGTGCACGGTTATGTATTTTCCTCAGCATCTTGGCTTGCTTGTCATTTAGTCCCACAAATAAAGGGCAATAGTATTCCATCATTGATCTTACAATTGCTATGTACACTCTATGAAGATCGTCAAGCGAAATCACGGGTCTCAACTTACGAAGAATATGAAGTCTCTGACTGCATTTACAGCGTAAGTATTCAACGTGAGCATCCCAGTTCACTCTATTGTTGAATACTACTCCCAGCAGTTTCATAGTTATAACTTGAGGAATGGTCGTGGGCTATGGTAAATCAGTTGGGTTACGGGTTACAAGCAAAAATTTTGATTTCTTGGTATTCACCACTAGATTGTTCGCGCTGGACCAACGAATGAAATTCTTAATTTCCAACTCAATTAGTTCGTGAATTTTTTCCTTTGATCCTGAATGCAATGGCAAGACCAGCGTCACGTCATCCGCATATTTGACCACAGCAGTGTTTTGAATTGCCGGAGAAAAATCGCAGATGAAAGAGCAAAATAAGCTCGGCCCGAGGACTGAGACTTGCGGAACACCTATTCTTATTGGTATGCCACGGGACAAGATACTTTCTAGCCTAACGACTGCCTCTCTATCTTCAAAGTAGCTGTGAAGCCAACGCAGAAACCCACTTGGAAATTGAAAGTCTGCAAGTTTTCTAATAATAGCATCGTAAGTAATAGAATCGAATGCATGTGACAAATCGAAACTTAAAATACAAACTCCAAAATAAGACATATCATCGTAGATTTTGGCGGCTGAGTCATAAATGCTAATGAGAACAGTGTGGAAGAAATCCATGCTGCTCATGACCAAAAGACCGCTCGAATAAAGGACGGAGATCATCCAATATAGCACGTTCCAGTAGCTTTGCTGGCAAAGGTAGAAGCGAAATGTAACGCAAGTTATTTATCTCTGCTGGCGATGTCTTGGGAATGGGCGAAATAATGCAAGTTTTCCATACTGTTAGGATTTGTCCAGTTAGTATAGAGTGATTTAAAATAATTGACAAAGGCTTAGCAATAACATTTGCAAGCGAAGAGTAAATTTTTGAGGGTATGCCATCAGTGCCAGAAGATTTTTTCGCCGAATACTTTTGAAGAAAAACTTTAACCCGTGATTCAGGAATAACAAAGTCCCAATTACTCCCCTCGGAGTCGCTTAATTGAGGAGAATGCATCGAAGTATTCGTTGAATAAAGGTGTTCTACACTATCACTGATTTCATTTAGCACATTAACTTTTTTCTCTTCATTGGAGAATAAAGGAGATAAACGGTGTCTACTTTGCCTTCCAGTGTGCTTTCCAACCAAATCCCATAAACCGTTTGTTGTAGTCATCAGTTTGTCAGCCCAGATTTTCTTTGCCTTTATTACCTCACGCTTCACTTTTTCCTTTAAAGAATTGAATTTGTCCCATTCCTTGCTATGGTAAGCTTTCCACCTATCCATTATCAAGGCTTTGGTGAGAGGAGTTATCCATTCCTTATCATTTGATGTGATTGGCACATACCTAAAAGGTATCGTTCTTAGAATAAGGTTTTCGAGGTAGCTTGAAAATTTAAACCACATGGTGTCAACAGTGTCATCATCATGAAAGAGACCATTCCAATCTATCAAATTCGCAAAATAAAACAACGCATCAATATTTGACTGACGAAAATCATAAAGCTTATGCCAACTTGTAATCCTTGGCAGAGAAATACCATTCACAGGAAAACAGAAGAGCATCATGTGATCGCTGTTACCAATAGGAGCATCATACACAACTTTATCGGGATCATATACGGAAAGAATATCATTCAAAATCAAAATGTGGTCCAACTTATTGTCCTTTCTCGTCGGAAACTTTACAATATCAGTGAGCGTCAAGTCATCACATAAACGGGAAACGTTAAATTGATTGAGATCACCACAAATTATTTGGTGATAATGCGGTTTGCGTGAAATAAAATTGTCAATAATATGCATATTGCATAATATGGTCATGAACAGCATTTAGGTCAGAAACGGTACTTACTGAGGGAGGCACATAGATAGAAATACATATAATAGAGAATGTGCAAATGTCAAGGATCAAACACTCCACATTACTGATATCGTCATACTGAGAAGAAATGTTTTCGAAATGTACTTGGTCTTGTATATACATGGCAACTCCGCCTCCACGTCGTGAACTTCGATCAGCTCTACATATTACATACGAGCCAGGTATGTTGATTAAAAACGAATCCACTGACGAATGAAGCCAAGTCTCCGAGATGCAAATAATGTTTGGTTTCTTTATTTCTGTGGCAACACTAAATTCGTCGAATTTGGGGAGAAGAGAATAAGACGCATTGTTATTTGAATTAAAATGTTGATATCCGACAAGTTCAATTTTTATTAAATTGAATATACTAGCGAATGCAGACTCATGATAACAATGATTCATTCACAATGAAAATTCATTCACACAATGATTTGTCAAAGTTACGGGTACGTCTTGTATGGAGCTGCAAGTCCTTGAACGGATTTTCTTTCATGCATGACAAAAGCTTTGTATTAGTTCATCCATTCTACGGTATGTCTTTGCAGGTGGTAAATCCTAATTGCAAATGAACGTCAACTAATCGAAGTTTGAAACAATTTCAGAACACTTTGGAGTTATTCTCGATCATTGCATGAACATTTCACACCATCTTTTGTAAGCTCATGAAAAGATGGAGACATCGAAATTGAAAATGTAGTCAAGACATCTGGAACATATCCATCACACGCAGGCAGCCATTTGGCCTCAATCAGCATTTGATAAAGAATAATAAAATGCCCTTCGTCAAGAATTCAGTTAAAATGATACGATGTTTCAAATCATCATTCTTGCTCATTGGGATGCATTTCTTGAGTAACATGGAATTACTCGAGTAATGAAGGCTCGACGAAATCCACGACTCGCCAAGAAATAGATGTAAAAATTTGAAGCATTATTGAATAGTGATAGCATGAACAAACATGTGTTAAGATAAAAATTTTCATACTTTGATAAACTCAAATCCACAAATGAAAGAGACAACGTAACTGTTGAAGGTAGCACCACAATTGACTGAACAATTGCAGCTCCCAGCATCATTTTTGTTGCGTTCAGTGCCCTCAAGTCAGAAGGCTGTAAGGGCGAATTGTGACCGATTCTTCTGCCTGCACTGTGGAGTTTCTGGACAATCAGAATGCAAGGCAAAACTGTCGCAATCGTTGGTAAGAGAACTCGAATGCAAATTTCGAGCAAATTTACTGCTTTCAATGGTTGGATAATGATGTTAAAAACACAGTTTCCTATATCAAATTCAATTGTGTTTGTAAAGATGTAGAGTATGGCTAGCAATATCCCAACAGAACATAACAGTGCAACCGTGCCTTTAACAGAATCGAAAACCGTTCTCTTTACAGGAAACTGAACTGATAGATATCGACTAACACTCATCAGACAAAGAATCCAAGCTGAAAATGCATTCGGCCAGGAAGTAATAAAACTTACAAAAACGCAGAGAGATGGACTGCTTTGATAATGAATTTCATGCATGATGGTTATAAACAGATCATAAATGCCTGTACTGAACAATACAACATTGTCACACAGTGAAAGGGCCAAGAAGATGAGTTTAGTTGTCATCTTCATTGAATGGAAATGATAAAGCGTGAATACAGCAAATCCATTACCCAGAATTCCAAATATGATAACGAAGCAACCAAAAAATAATTGAACTTGTCCAAATATCAAAATAGAATGCCTAATTGTCATATTTAAGCCAGCCATCCGAACCGTGAATATCAAAACACTTTAAGAAAAATCACACAATGTATTTCTTTAAATATATGTATTCATAATTCGAGGAATTTGATTCGCTGCAATCTTCATCAGTCGTGTTTGCTGTAGCTAAAAGCTGGAATATTTGAAATAAACTCTTTACTTGTCTGTGTTTTAATTGCCTTGAATCATCGACAGTCACGTTTCAATTTATCGGCAATGCGTCAAAATATATGAAAAGCTATATTGTATTGAGTGTCAATAGTGAGCTTCGAAAGACATACAGAACTGTATCGACCATCTAATTTGCTTGTTTTGAAATAAAATACAGCTGTTGACAAAGCGTCGAGATAAAGCTCTAATCATTGCAATCTTGTTGTCTATCTGACAGGGAGCTGAACGCCGACAATCAAAATCAAATAGCTTTCATGCAATTATTTGCTTTAAATATTTGCTTGATCAAATTTGTGAAATGGGAATTATTCAAGATGCATGATATGCCGTGAATATACATGCACATGACTCGTCCAGACGAGGGGCGAGACTATGCGTTTCTTAAATGTTCAAATCGAGTTGAATGAGCGGTACATTGTTGTAGACGAGCTGAGCAGAACATAGCTGAAGTTGCCTCAGCTGAGGCACATCTCTAATATGTCATCATAAGCTGAAGTCAGATGTGCGTATTTCTTGCAGATTTTGCGCAAGGACTTTGTTCGAAGTCTGTTCAGAGTACTCAAGAGCACTCAATTTAGTGACAACCCTCACTGTAAACCGCACGCTACCATACCGATGAAATACTTGCTACCAAATGCTTTATTGCTTTTCATTTGGTAGCGTTGTCTCTGTCTGGTAGCAAAAACCAGGCCTGTATGGTGCCCACCAGATGCTTCCCTTTCTTCTAGTCGCATAAGTATGTTAAGAAAGCACAGTTACTGCAACTTTGGCTATTTTCAATGCATTGTCATGATTTACATGATGATATTCAAAGTTTGCATTGGAATGATTTATGGTATAATTTCAAATTTGGACTTTATTTTCTAGTAACGTTTTGAAGTTATTCTCATGACAATTCAACAGCGGTGCAGCCAACGACTCTTAAAGTTTAAAGTTTTTCATTCTATAAATTTGTTCATATTTTTGAAGCCACGTCTCTGTTACCTCTTGAATGATGCACATGACAAAACGGAGCATGCATTGCGAATTATCTGAGGTCCTCTCAGTAGGTTATGGACACATTTATTCTATGAATTATACTGTATATCATTCCTTAACCAATTTAGCGCCAGTGTAACGTTTTCGCTACAGCACTTTTCGGAATCTGCTGTCTTCTCCAGCTTGCGACATATGATACAATATTTTGATTACCATACATGATTTATCACATCTTTTCAGGTAAACAATCGCCAATTCAAAAATTATCACTTTTTAGTGCATTTATTAGACACGAAATTAGACAAAAAATGGGCTTAAAATCTGCTTATATACTGAAAGACTCAGTGTATGAACGTAATTTGCTTCCCATATGATTTGCGTGTTCTCATTATCCATCAAATTCCGAAAATAGCAATCAATACTTCCTCGGATATTCATTCATTCATGGCACGTCATTTTTTGAAACCGTAACGTTTTAGTTACACTGGCGCAATATGATATACAAATAGTAAATACAAAAGCAATATAAATGAAGTAAATGGTGGTGAGTACTATCAATATTCTTCAAAACTAATGTTTGTTGAATACTGAAAACGAACAATATCATTGGAATATTGCACTCTTAGTGTATTCTATGAGAGTGTAATGCTTGCTGCTATTTATAGTCTATGGATTTCCCGTCACAAAACCAACCGAAGTCTATTGTCGTAGTATTTTCCTCAATATTAGACTTGTTAGCTCATGTACGGAAGTAAGTCAAAGAGAGATCAAATCTCAAGCATTTCCTTTTATAGCGCAATCATTAACAATGCAGTGTGCCAGTTCGCCTGGGCATAGAATACAAAGATGTCCTCCGACTCGAGCAATTTCAATACAAAACTTCTTTGGCTGTAGACGATGCGTCTCTCCCTACAAGGGCACGCCAGCGGCTCGAGATGGCCCAAACTGGTTTAAAATATCTGTAAAGGCTAAACTTGATTATATCAACCTGTGTAGCTATCTGAAGACAATACCCAAGATGTTGCTAACTATGGATGAAGAAGTTACTGAAATATGCAATAGGCCTAATGCCGACGATGACGGTACATGACTGTTGCCACAAAACCTCCAGAAGTAAATGCTTCATCAGAGTTATGAGACGATGATGAGTTTATGTGTTTAAGATGTTTGTCTGTCAAACGATGTCTCATCAGTTAGTTACATCGCAGGGCAGTGTGAGATTCCAACAAAAGATGACTAGAATGATCATTTCAGTAAACAGAAAAAGCAGTCAATAAAATGGCAAATATCGGCAATTTTCATCTTTGCAGATAGTACAAACATTCTCTGGATGCATTTCAAGGCAAGAATCTTTATGAGATGCTTGATACGCATGCTGATGGTCCTATCGAACTTAGTGGCAGAAACCAATGACTACCCGGGACAAAAGAATTGTTTAGGCCTACATAATGCTAAACAATCTCAAATGCGTTCATTTCTTGGTGTTCTTTATTTATGTGGACATTACGAACTACCGAGGCGTCTCCAACTCTACCATGACTTTGGAGTCGACGCAGTAAGAGAATCAATTTCTCGACATGAATTTCGAAATATAAAAACTTGTTCTCATTTCAACGATAACGATTTCACACCAAACAGCATCGATAAGTAGCATAAAGCAGGCATTTGATTAAATTTGCTAATTCACAGTTTGGACAAATGCCTCTGAAATATGATGGAGAGCTTTTATGATGAAGCCATGACTCATTACTTCGGCAGGAATTGCTTCGAGCAATTCATAAGCTGCATTTGAAAAAAAACATGCTTTTGTATATTTTGACATCATATGACTCCATCGTAGCGAAATCGTTACGGCTTTAATTTCTAAGATAGGGTTATTGTAATGAACTGGTCATCATATATTATTCTTAATTATAAGATTCTGAAATACTTACTACCGTTTTTATAGAAAATTTGCCGATATTTATGTAGGTGGCCTTAAATGGGTTAATAAGTTCCACGAAGCAGGTAATTATTTTCCTGATTGGAAATTATTAACCTGGTGCAGACTTCTATGAAAAAGTCATGCATTATTCGTCACTATAAAGTCATGCAACCTTCGGCTCTCGGTAATTATAGTATATAATGGTAATGGCATATTTATGCAGGACAATGCACCGTGTCATAAAAGCAGAACTGTTATGCAGCATTTGGCTCATCAGCAAATCCAAGTTCTTCCATGGCCAGCGTGTTCACCTGACCTTAATCCCATCGAAAACATGTGGATCATCGTCAAGAGGAGGATTAAGGTCAGGCAGCCAACCACAAAGAACGATCTTATATCGGCATTCATTCAGGTGTGGAATAGAGATACTGAAATCCAGCAAATGTGTCAGAAAATGGTGGATTCCATGCCTGATAGAATTGAAGCCGTCATTTCTGCAAAAGGGTGGCAGACGCGTTATTAGAAACGTAAACTATTCCAATTTGTTCTGAAAAATGTGAATGATGTTGATTATGTTTCATGTAATTGTGCTCATTATGTTATAATAATGTAGGCCTAAATGTTTTTGCAAAATATATCAATATTCAAAGAATTTAGTGCTTGAGTCCAACTTGCTGTCGTCGACTGTGTAGGTGTAAGAATATGAATTATTGTAAAAAATATTGTTATAAAGCTGTTGTGCATTATTCTTCTAAGCGTGCACGCATTTTGTTGCTTTACGAATTTCATTCAATGTAAGATGCAACAGACGTCCATTCTGGGAGGTAATCACTTAGCTGTATATAGCCAACTCTACTGACGTCATGTCATTGTTCTTTGAAGAGTTTCCAAACCATATAATCTACTACACCTTCACATGATTTCTATGATGTGTGATTTTGGAGTAGATTATATGGATAGGAAATTTACATAGGGGTCATATAATCTCCTGAAAAATAGAATATAGAAGATCTCTATTCCGCCAAATTTGTAACAGATTACGTAGTGGTTTGGATGGATCAAGGAAGTCTAGAAAACTATGCAGGTCCAGAAATCCTCAGATGGATGCGAGCATAGATTTCTAAGTTGCATCGTTGGCTATATAATGTTAAGCTACTGATTTGCGGATTTCAATGGTATCAGAATTCACTCGTCCTTCGGACTCGTGGATTCTGACCATTGAATATCCTCAAATCAGTAGCTTATCATATACATAAAAGATCGAAAACAGGCATTCCATGAAGCTAGAAAGTTAGGAAAATGTAGAAATCTGTCCTCGGATTTCTACGATTAACCTCCCTGCTGATCTCATAGAAAAGCTTGTCTTCTAAATCGGTGGCAAATGTCCCATACCATTGTGCATACACAAATATTACTATGAAATTTATCCTGCACTCCCAAAAGGACTAGATTAAGAATGTTGCTCTTCAACATTTTTCATGTCATGATAATTAACCCTCACATATTTAGAGGATAAGGTCATGTTAAATGAATTTAAAACCGAAAGTAAAGTTTTGATTTGAGCTCAAAATATGGAAATTTCAAGAACTTTAGACAAACTTGTATATCACAATAATGTCAAAATTGTTTGTCGCTCTCAGATTCTATTAACAAGATCAATTTTACAGCTTACTGGATATGTTCTTTTGTTGAGATTACAACTAAAGTTGTTCAGACATACATTATACCTCACTTTATCAAGATTGCTGGTGCGAACTATGTTATTTAATTATTATTTGTTCTTACAAATCATGATTTCCTGCTACAGTCACAAGCCTTAGTGCATTTAGTATATTTCTAAAAAAATGTAGAAATGCATTCTAAGTGACTGTTGCACATTTCTTGATTTGGGAGGTGAGATTTTCCGGTGCAGAGACTTTTTGATAGAGTGTTTTCTCTGCGTTCATGAGACCTGGGTTCGAATCTAGATCTGATGAAACCTAAGCTACTATTAAAATGCACTCTACATTCTTGCTGAACACTCAACACAGAAGAATGACAGTGGGACTATTGAAGCTTGTCCACATGAAGGAAGTGGTTTGCTCAATTTAGTTCTATGTATAAAGCAGTTTTATTCATATATTTATTTTCATTTTTTCATTCATTTGATGATAATTATGCGAATATCTAGCAACTTCTGTTACATGAATCAAAGAGCCAAAATGGTGCTGAAGTCTACATTTGTTCTTAAATCACAAGAAAAGGGCAGAGCAATTGTAAAGAGAGACAACATTGTTTGTCGTTCGTGATAAAAACATACCATGTGGTTCCATCACAGAATGAATGTCATGTTTTGGAAGAGTTGCAAACTGCAAACCCGCATGCACCGTAATACTTAAACCCCAACCTGCTGTCGATCATTTCGTGAAGAAATAGACTGATTTTTCGGAATTTTAGTTTTAGCCGGTTTTTACCAGTTTATGCCAATTTTTTTGCTAGTTTTTACCTGGTTTTTACCACTTAGTGGCAAAAACCAGTTTTAGCCGGCAAAAAGCCAACCCTGATTTATATGGTAGCAACATAAGTCTATATTTCTCCTAACATATCTACCGTATTTTGCATAAATAAATTCAAGACAAAAATAGAAAATCCTACGGATCTCTGTCCTAATGAACCTTTGGGATCGCGCATGCATTTGAGTGTGCGCAATTTTCAAAAAAATATTTTTCTTCGCAGTGACAAATAAAGTGGATGGTGATAGGGTGAAGTATTAATTAAATCACAAATGTCAACCATTGTGACGAGCAAATGTTTCCAGCAAATTTGTTCCATATTTTGAATGGTTGATATGAGCTCTACCACTCTTCTCCCATAAGATGGCAAAATCCCTGTGGACAGAGTCG
This sequence comes from Prostheceraeus crozeri, assembly GCA_907163375.1. NCBI lineage: Eukaryota > Metazoa > Platyhelminthes > Polycladida > Euryleptidae > Prostheceraeus > Prostheceraeus crozeri. Next base: position 407,034 of record CAJQUW010008201.1, on the reverse strand, counting down.
CTCTGTTGTTAACTATATTTTCCCAAAGATACTGGCTGGAATCGACAAAATTGAATATTACATGAGCAGCTGTCGTGACGCTGATCCCAAGATCGAAGTTGACAGTTCAGAATTCGGAAATTGAAGTAGCCAAGACTGGTGAGAGGTCTTTTCCAAAGCGAACAAGCTAAATGTTGTTTAGGTTCAACAAGCGAGCGAGTCTATCCACAGGGATTTTGCCACATTATGGGAGAAGTGTGGTAAAGCTCACATCAACCATTCAAAATATGGAACAAATTTGCGGGAAACATTTATTCTTTACAATGGTTGACATTTGTGACTTAGCCTAGTTAAAACCACTTTTTTAACTTATCAACACCCACTTTATTTGACACTGCGTAGAAAAAATTGCGCGCTGTCAAATGTAGGCGCTATCTTAAAGGTTCATTAGGACAAAGATCTACAGGATTTTCTATCTATGTCTTAAATTCATTGATGTAGGATGCGACAGATATTTAGACCTTAAATTTATTTGTTTTCGGGGAAACAGCAGATGTTAGTGATTATGGCGGCCATTTTTAATTAGGCCTATAACGTAATTATTTGACATGTACATGTATGTTCCTTATTGTCTTATCACTAGTCTCAACTAAAAGGAAATGTTCGACTTTATATCTGTTCATAATACATTATTGGGCCTTAAAATCATTCGTTTTTGAGATATAGCCTATTTTTAAAATCATGGCGGCCATTTCAAAAGATGACATCATAATTTGGCAATAGTTCATAGATGATTTCGGTGACTGACATGCATGATATCTGTGACATGCATACTTTCCAAAAATACAAGTGATTTCGCTTGATGGCCGTTCCCGCCGGGTGCGCTCGGCCTCCCTTACTGTTTTTCATTATTAGTTTTGCAACTAAATTTAAAATTTCACCAATTACATTATGAAAGATAATAAGTTATGTTACTCGCTAATTATTATAATCTCATCTATTCCATTCTTTAATTCATAAGCTTACTTACGATGATTTTTTTCTTTCATAAGATGTTTCATTAAAATCCATCCACTCAATGAGTCCCGGTTCAATGAACTGTGAAATCAAGTATTAAGTAAATATCTTTTTTCAGGAAAACATCAATACGATTTCAAAACTTCAGAAGTCTATTTTCCTTTTTGAATTATTAGACAAGTTGGCGGAAAAAGGCAACAGTGCATAAACATTCAGACAAATTAATGATGTGTTGAAATAAGCTATCTTAAGAACTACAGTAGTACAAATAATATTGGACAAAATTAACTTCATACCGAAGGCTCGAGCACGGTATCCCTCCCCCTAATTCCGCCAATGTTCTCACTATCTCATCAAAAATATTCGCGCTTGGTATCTTCATAATCCTTGTGATGCAAGGAACACGAAAATGTAAGTTATATTTATATAAGTTCGATAGTTCTTTTTCAAACTTCTTCAATATTTTTTATCATTACGGAAAACGTACAAAGAAATGAAGGTAAACAATATGCTGTCGTGGTTAGAGAACAGAGACATGTCTTTGCTAATTGTGTTGTTTTGAAACCTTGTTCAGCTTACATAGTGTTTGTGTACTCTTGCAGAAATGAGAAAAATATTGAGGAAGTTTGAGAAATAACCTTTGAATCCATATAAATATAACTTGCATATTCGTATTCCTCACATCGCAAAGATTCAGATGATGCCAAACATGAAAAAGGGAAAACAATATTAAAGCGATCCAAATGTGTCATCAACATTATAAAAACATATTTGAAGATGACGAGTGATGGCACTGGATACTGGCCTATTTTTGTTTTGGAGGATTGTTTTCCATCCTCATAATTTCCACCTATTGTCCATCTACGAGGCATTGTGAATTAAGCGGTCCGCAGCCGACCTTTGTGTTCAGAAAGATATCTTCTTGTTCACTTTACGTCTGCCTCGGGGACTAACTGACTATTGTTCTTTTGTACTAACATCGTCATACCGCAATTTTGTTATTCACTTCCGTGTTCAACATGAAATAGAACGGACGAGAGCACTCGTTGATGAATTTGGTGTTCTTATTTATTTATAATTAAGCAAGGGGTCAAATATCTTTCGGAAACTACAAAGTTACTAGCGTAATTACTAGGAGTCTACAAAGTTATTCAAGTAATTATCAAGATCTTACAAAGCTATTAAAGTAGGGCAATTTCCTAGGGGTTTTCAGCGTAATTAAATGTTTGCTCATGGACAATACTATTGATCGGCGTATCCAGACTTTAAATTCCGAAAGTCAACCCTCCTTAGCCTTATCTCAGTAATTGGTTCTTCATCCCAACACATAAACTGCTGGAAGATTTACTGAAACTCTCTAATGGTAAGGAATGACTTTGCATAATCTTTTAACATCTCGTGGCATTTAGTAATTACCAGAGCAATTTTTTGTGACCTAAAATCGAAAAATTATTATCCATAAAAGCTTAAAATATAACCAAATATGACCTGAAAACTCATAATGAGAACAAAATATGACTTGCGATAAAAAATTTTAAAATGCAATTAAAGGAGATTTATAAATCTTAAAATGTAGCAAAATCATGTCTCCATTTTCAGGCAAAAAGTTGAAAAAACAATTTACGACAAATAAAACGATCTATTTCAAACTTTTACCACAGTATACCCACTTTCAGCAGTAAAAAACTACAGAAAGAATATGACTAAATATGTTGAGACACAGAAAATATGACAACTTTACCTTACCCTAAAAATATGACAAAAATATGACATGTCATAAAAAATTGCTATACTACATGTAATTACCAACAGCTGTAGATATTTGCATTATTTCACAGTATTTTTACAAAAGCTCTAATACATGCACGTATCTATTTAGCGATCACTGCGGTGCATCAACAAGTACTTGGACATTTAAATGACAAGATCCAGTTACGTGTGAATAGTCAAACATACTGACATTACTACTATTAAATACACCCTTTTTGAATACGCAGACAATGGAAGCTTGCTACGTTGCTTCTGGAAGAGGATTTCTATTCTTGTCCAAATTATGATATTTCCTGATGGACCAGAGAAGACGCTGAACTTAAGACACTCTCAACACTTCCTTCAAATGCTTCCTTACAATGACTTCTCTTTTAACATACTTTTATCAATCAGTAGATCATATTATAGATTAATATGCTTTTTTGCAGGAACTTAGAGAGTGTATAAGTTAATTACTTTTCTAAGTTTTTGCTCATTTATCTTGAAAAGTTCGGAAAACGTGCAAGGTAATGTGGATTTTTGAGAGCTTTGATTGTATCTCTATAGTCTGCGAAGTTTAGTGGGTTGTTTTGTCACGGGGACTTCAAATAGAAGCTCACATTATTCCAGTGCGCAGTCAAGGTATAGGGCAGCACTTGCCACCCCTGCCACCTCACTTTCAGCGTCCCTGATGTGCTTGACCTCTCTGATCCTGTATTATTACACAGTACCGGATTTCTATGGTTCTAAACAATGACAGATCGATGACTCAGGTGATGTCAGTGCATCAATGAAGGGGCTATGGTTTGCAGATAGCTTTGATCAAACTGGGTCAAACCTCAGCATTTTTACAAAACACTCAGCACAAAGTACAGAATTAGAATGTTTAAGTCTTTCAGTTTAGTAGAAGGGCAGACTGATTCAAAAACTTAGTAAATGAGCAAAATCAAATTCATAATATAGGGAGGGAAAAGTCGTGCGTCGCTTGCGGATTGCTGTAAATTCCTTCAAATCGTTTCGATTGCCGCGATTTCTTCACATTCGATGAATTCAGATCATTGCGCACAAGTTTTATGTTAGTCGTCAATGTTGTTCCGTCAGATTCTTTGTTTAGAAGTTGGCAGGCGTACGAAAATTAGTTCACTCAGTCCAGTCTCTTCGCACGATTGATCAATAAATGGTTACATGGCAACGATTTGTGATGTTGCAGCACGTTCGCCACTGGTTGGTATCCGAAGCCTGTTGTCTATCCAATGACGACTACTGTTTGAGAGTGGTAGAGTAGACTGTGCGCTGTATGTCATTTTATTATCTCTAGAAAGACGATATGGGTCAATTGATCCATTATCGATATTTGATTATAATTTTTCCTTTAGTTTTGCATCCGAGATGGTGACGTTCATTGACTTTTATTATTTTGTCATTTTCTCTAAAACTTCATGTAGCAAGTGTTTCCTGACCGATAGTTTCGGCTTCACACTATGTTATATCTAGAACTGCTGAACCATGCACCGAAAAATTCATCAAAAGAATTATTTGCTATGAAAGCATCTTTGTTTTACACACGTAAACAAATACTATAGTATTTACTCAGACGGTATATATATATATATATATATATATCAAAAAAATAGCCCAAAGAAGACAATCAAAACTCAAGATTTTATCCCGACCGGTTTACGTCCTATCATAGGACTCTTCAAGGGATTAATGCATATATTTTTTGAAATTATAGCACAAGTACATATACATAGATGTCAAAGTTACATTAAAATAATCGTCTATAGGATATCTTCCGGTCATAGAATGCAGGTTTGTTAGTAAAATTAAGGTAATTGTAGCTGTTACAATAATTATGTCCATTATAAGGATCATTATTCCTATTTGAAGTTCTCCAATTATTTTCATTATGATTCATAAGTTCATTTTCCTCATTATATTGTTGAACCCTCCAATTATAGTTAACATTCCTGCAATGAAGTCAATTTTGACTCATTTTGACTTTCAACTTCACCTTTTTTGATTAAAGGCACCGATCTTTGGCCTGATTCTTTTTGACTTTTCTTTAGTTTTGATATATTTTGAAAAATCATTGAAATATTCTCATGTGCAAGCGTAATTCATGGCAAATGAAATATTTACTCAAGAAAGTCCGAATGAGTCAAAATTGACTCATTGCAAAATCGCGTACACTGCATGTTGTCCTTCAAATTCTAACTATGTTTAGAATGCTATGTTATAATAACGTCATCGAAGCAGAGACAATGTTTCTTATGTTGATGCAGCGGATATCTACTGCTTAATATTGACTGCTAGACTCAGTTTTTCTGTGAGTCATGTGAAAAGCAATTGCAATGATATCTTAGCTATCTGCAGTTCGATTTTTACACCGTCGCTGAGCAACCTACGCTCTGTCAGTTTGACAATATTGGTCACGATGTCAAGACGAAGGTATGCAGCAGAGGAAGCGCTAAAGAGAATGATGGACATCGATTCAACTGATTCTGGAAGCGACAACGATAATGACTCCGACGAAAGTGACCACCCTGATGGAGATGTACTATTCGACGTTGTCGATCATATTGATGAGATGGATTCGGTGAATATCAGTGTATCATCTGATTTACCAACAAGTACTGTGACAGTGGAGCATCGGGGGACAGCTTGAAGTCTCGAAGTGGTGTTCTGTAGCATCTAACTTTGCAAGGATCATCAACATCTGGTCGATTTAGTCATCAAAATATTCTTCGTAGACAACCTGGTGTAAAAAACTTTGTTCGTGCTCGAGTCTCTACTGTTTCTGGGAAAAAATGATCGACTCATCAATTATAGAGAAAGTTGTGACCTACACTAATGCCAATCGGTCTGGTCGGACACCAGAAATAACGTCAGATGATTTGAAGAAGTTAATTGCTTTGCAATATGCTCGAGGATTGTATGGTCGTCATATTCAAAGGGATTTTTTGTGGAGTAAGCAGTACGGAATTCAAATTTTCAAGGACACTATGCCACGTTCAAAATTTCGTCATTTATCAAAAGTACTTCGCTTCGATCAAAAGTCAAGTAAGTCGCAGCGTTCTTCTGATCGTTTTACGCATATTCGTGAAATTTACGAACGCTTTACTTCCTTCCAATTGTGCTACTAGATACACACCTGAAAGTAGTCTAACAGTAGACGAACAGCTTCTACCGCTAAAAAGTAGATGTAAGTGGATCACGTTTATGCTACAAAAACCAGACAAATACGGTGTGAAGTTCTGGACACTAGTCCAAGTTAGCTCAAAGTATATCGTAGCTCAAATTCCTTATCTCGGCAAAGATCCATCGGGTAGCGTTACCAGAGATCTTGCGACTAAGGTCGTTTTGGAACTCGTTGAAAAATCAGGCATTGGACCAGGCTACAACATAACTGGTGATAACTTTTTTACTTCTGTGAACCTAGTACAAAAATTATACTCTAAAGGGATAAGTTGTGTCGGCACATTGAGGAGTAACAGAGTTGGAGTTTGTGATGGAAGAAAAATTTGTATCAATCAGAATTTTTCTTTTGTACGAATCCTAAAGTATTGGTAGCATCATACCAATGCAAGAAAGAAAAAAATGTTCTGTTGATGTCATCCATGCATAACCAACCTGTCACTGGTACTGATAACAAGCAAAAGCCAGAAATCATATCGTATTATAATGCAAATAAATGTGGAGTCGATGTAGTTGATCAGATGACTCGACTCTATTCCACCAAAACACCTTGTCGCCGTTGGCCAATGGCTATCTGGTGTAATATGCTGGACATGGCTGGCATCAATAGTTGGGTTATTTATAAAAAGGTGACTGGTTCTACTATTAGTCGGCGGGCATTCTTATTTGAACTCATATCGGAGCTGATTAGAGTAACGTCTTCCTGTGATGAAACGAACTCTTCTGAGGATCATTTGGCTATGGCGAGACCATCTGTAGTAGGCCTACCAACACCAGTTTTGAGTAAGAGAAAACATTGCTCATCTGATGATTGCAAAAATATGACTTCAACTATTTGTTCAATCTGTCAAAAGTTAATTTGTGGTACATGCACTGCTTCGTCAACCAAGTACGTACTTGCATCATGTAATCGTCATTAATCCCTTTTTGCTGTTTGTTTTTATCGTTCTTTGCTACAAGTGAGTTCTAACTATGAAACTACACACTATTTACGTGTTATGACAAAAGCTTATTCATGATTCTTTCGTTTTTCCTTTGTACTCCTCCAGGGTGAACATTAGACCGAATATATTTTCGAGAGCTTCTATAGTAATCAAGGTGGCGTAGAATATTCAAATTCTTAAAATGTGGCCTTCATCATGAAAATTAAGTACTTCATTAGATTAATATTAAACAGATAAAGAAAAATATCTCTCTTGTGTATAGCGCATAAGAATAATGATATTACGCAGCAAAAATAATCCAAAATGCCAAAGGAGTCAAATTTGACTCAATCGGCGCTTCACGGGGCTTCCATAAATCGGCGCTTCTAATGTTAAAGGTGCATACAAAAGGAATAACGTCATCATTGATAGCAGTCCAGTGGACCGTATATATGTTATATATGTTATTTTTTTGGCTACAGCTGCGAGAAACAGTTGGAAATTGAGTTCTTATGTAATTTTGATGTTTTTCGTATGATTATATAACAATTTTGACTGTATTACATATCATTAATTCCCGGTTTTAGAGCAAAGAAAAAACAATGATCAAAACAAGCAATCTATTTCACTATAAAAATGATGCACTTTTTACAAACACTCACAGCAAGTGAGAAATTTTTTTGAGTTTTCATTGCAAACCGTACGGTTGCACATATAGCAACGTTGACGAGCTTTGCGCTTCCGAGCACGCGGACAAACAAAACAAACATTTTTTTCATGCGTATAATGTAGAGGAAAATCGGCGCAACTCGGATGCCGAATTCGGTTAGTGCAGAGATGGTTGTATTTTTCAATCTATTTGGAAAGCCAGAACGATTTGTCATGTTTGGTCAACTTAGGGACTCACCAATGCTTACAAGGAAGTCGAATCTTTTGTTACATTGCGTATTGGTCCGCTTGTTCCTCATATTGAACAGCACAAATCCGTTGTACGCAGCAATATCAATGATATCAGCAAAGAGAGCCATAGGCCAACGATGTGACTTCCGATAACAGGTGTAGTATCTAACTTTCTGATCCAATGCGTCGACTCCACTTTTTGTGCAATTATAATATTGTGCAATTTCGGGCTTTCCATCGATCATATCATCTTCATGGTGGAGAGTTGATAGAAGAAGTACAGTTTTCGACTTCTTTGGTTTGAAGGAAACCATAGTCAGCTTCTCCTTCTGATAAGCGAAGAGAGCGGATCCAACTTCACGTCTACTCGCGGCTTTCGGCAAAAGATTGCTGGGAAGACCACGGCGATTGCTCATCACTGTTCCCACGGTAGTCAACTTATTTTGAAGCAAATGATGGCATAAAAAATCGATCCATCGTTATATTGCGTCCGGAATTGTACAGCGGCTGAACTACGTGTAGCTGCTTAACTACTGAGGAGCCTAGACCTCCAGGGCCGGTCTGATTTTGCTTTCCGAGGTAAACACTAGCATTGTAACAGTAATGGGTGGTAGAGTCAGCAACAACCCAAATTTTTATGCCGTATTTACCTGGCTTACTCGGAATAAACTGACGAAACGAGCACCGACCCCTGAACTTGAGTAGCTGCTCATCCACTGTCACACACGAAGTTGGATTATATAAAAATTTGCATTGTTCAGTAAAAGAATCCCACAGTTGGCGTATCGCTGCTAATCGATCCGTTGACTGTCTTCGCGATCTTGTAGATTTATCATCAAAGCGGCAATAGAGACAATTGAAATCGATCTCTTGAAAGTGTAGCTCGAAAATGAGGAAGAAAAGTCGGTTTGTATAATTCTTTTAGTGGAAGATTTGAGCACTTGTATGCACCTTGAATTATCATAAGGCCAATAAATGCCTCAACTTCTTCTTTTGAAAATGGATGATATCCATGAAATCTCAAAACTATCCTGGTTCGTTGATTGGCAGAGCAATACTTTTCATAATGAAGATTAGTATATTTCAAAATAATATCCATCATTTCATCCGGAAATGTTGTTCTAAATGCATCAACGGTATTGGGGAAGTTGTTGGGTACCCTCCTTGTTGGACCTGGAGATGGATTTATTATATTTGCTGCGACAGTTCTTCCTCTAATAACATGATGTTGTTCAGTCCATGTATCGTCTTGACTTTCAATTGCATCTTCATGGGGATCATTTTCGTCATCGAATAATCCATCTTCATCGTCGGAGACACCAGATTCGTAGGCATCTGATTCATGATCACTCAAAAAAGTTTGATCTCCCACGTCCGAATCCTCATCTTGAAAGCTGAAATCACTTAGTTCATCCTCATCGTTCATAACCGCAGCTGCAGCTTGTTCAACGGTAAAGCGCGCACGTCGAGACATCGTCGATACAATGAAATTCATTTTCCTCATTCTCTATTATATTGTGCGATCATATATCTGTGCACAGGCTGTAGCCGTATCACGTGACTGCTGAAGATCCTTTGTAAATGAATGCCAAGCAACAATGAGAGTGATCGCAATAGTTGTTTTGACTTGTGACATTTGCCTCACGCAAATTTCTCAGCTTCCATACGTCCTCTACTCTTTCCACCAAATAGTAGGGGAAGTCAGTGCAGGATGGGACAGCGAGGCAGGATGGGACAGTGCAGTTCTCGCTTATCTTGAGTGATTTAGCAGATTGCTATCTATCCACTTGAACCACCACTGGCTGTTACTACCAGCCAGTAGGAAGCACTCGGTTCATCACGTGTTATGCCGGAGATACAATGAGATTGTAAAAACGACCATGTTCAAAATCTATCTCGTCAATTGATGCTTGCATGATCCTCTCACTGTTACACCAACTTCTGCATCTGATCTCTTCACCGATCCCGAGGTAAGTGAAACCATTTATCACATGCACAAGCATTAGCAAAAGTAATCACGGCTAGATGTTCTCAACTTTGAGTTTTTTCATTGATAACTGATGGGGCAGGTCGGGACAGTTATGTCCCATCTTGCCCCATATAGAAATGTACCGAAAACTTCATGCTCTTGTTTCATATGCATTACAAGCTCAGTGCTTAGAATACAGCTTATTAAGATATTTTTTGGCAGACTAGAACTAATGTGTCTAATGAGGGCTTTCATGCTTCGGCCTTTTTCATTTTTCAAAAGAGGCTTATTTTAAATTATTTCACTTTCAGGTTGCAAGATGGCTCGAAGCTACAGAAGAAAATCCAATCGATTCCAGTGGTCAAATGAAGATCTAAAAAGTGCGAAGGATGCCGTGGAGTCTGGATCTCTGTCCATAAGAAAAGCGGCTGTTCAATATTCCATCCCCAAGTCAACTCTCCAGAGAGCTCTAAAAGGCAAAGTCGAAAGTGGTCGACGCGGAAGGTTTTCAACTGTCTTTTTGGAGGATCAAGAGCAGGAGATTGAGGATCACTCAAAGAGACTGGCAAGTCTTATGCATGGATTAACTCCGCAGAAACTAAGGTCATTAGTTTATGATTATGCTGTCGTCAACAAAATTCAACACCCGTTCTCCAACATCAAGCGTGAGGCAGGGAGGGATTGGCTGGTAGGATTTTTAAAGCGACATCCCACGCTCTCTCGGCGAACAGCGGAGAACACTAGTTTGACTAGAATAACCGGCTTTAATAGACAGAAAGTGGACGAATTTTTCAAAAATTTGGAAGCCGTCATGCAGAAGCACAAATTTATGCCTACTGAAATTTACAACATGGATGAATGTTGACTATCAAACGTTCCACAAAGAAATCCAATAGTCATAGGCTCAAAAGGAACTAGGCAGGTCGGCATTGTAACCTCGGCCGAAAAGGGACAAACCACGACAATAGTCTGTGCAATGAGCTCCGCTGGGTACTTCATTCCTCCAACAATCATTTTCAAGAGGAAAAATAAGTTGGATAAGCTAATGCGAGGAGCGCCATCAGGCTCTATACAGCTTGTTTCTGACAACGGTTGGATGACGGTAGATTTGTTCACGCAATGGCTTCAACACTTTGCAAACTCAACTGGTGCCTCGCCCTCATCTAAAAGGCTTTTAGTCATGGACAATCATGTGAGCCATGTATCACTACAAGCTGTTTCTAGAGCCGAAGAACTAGGAATAGTTCTTTTAACCATTCCCCTCATACAAGCCATAAGTTGCAGCCTCTCGACCGCAGCTTCTTCGGACCTCTGAAGGCTCAGTACGAAAAAGTTTGCATTGAGTGGCAATTGTCTCATCCTGGAAGGAGAATCTCTGAAGACTATATTGCAGAACTATTTGGTAAAGCATTCGTGAAGGCTGCTTCGATTGAAAAAGCCATTAATGGATTTAGAGCAACAGGGATATCGCCTCTAGACTCGCAAGTTTTCACCGATGATGATTTTGCGCCATCCACGATCACCGAAAGGTCACACGTCGAGTCAGATGGGCCTACTCAATTGGACTCCACAGCTGCAGTAGCAAATCATCATCCGAACTCAACCGCTTCAAACATGCCTCTTGGTCAGGACTCTGTCACAGTCAGGCCTCCAGTTCAAGACTCAACCACTTCAACCACACCTCTTCGGGACTCCACTGCCTCAGCCATGCCTCTTGGTCAGGACTCTGTCACAGTCAGGCCTCCAGTTCAAGACTCAACCACTTCAACCACACCTCTTCGGGACTCCACTGCCTCAGCCATGCCTCTTGGTCAGGACTCTGTCACAGTCAGGCCTCCAGTTCAAGACTCAACCACTTCAACCACACCTCTTCGGGACTCCACTGCCTCAGCCATGCCTCTTGGTCAGGACTCTGTCACAGTCAGGCCTCCAGTTCAAGACTCAACCACTTCAACCACACCTCTTCGGGACTCCATTGCCTCAGCCATGCCTCTTGGTCAGGACTCTGTCACAGTCAGGCCTCCAGTTCAAGACTCAACCACTTCAACCACACCTCTTCGGGACTCCATTGCCTCATCCATGCCTCTTGGTCAGTATTGCACCTCTTCAGCCATGCCTCTTGGTCAGGACTCTGCCACTTCGGCAAGGACTTTTAATCGAGAATTTGCAGGTCCAGACTGAATCAGACACTCTGCGACAGAAGTCCTCCACTTCAACCATCTATCCTCAACGCAAATTAGTGCCAATATCAGCACTATCAAAGATACCGATAGTAGACCGATTGACTTCGTCTAATGGACGAAAGCGAAAAGCAGGAAAATCGATGATATTAACATCCAGCCCAGTTAAGAGAGCTCTTCTGGAGAAACAAACACACACTGGCAAACAGAGGAAGCCAAAGAAATCAGCCAAGAACTCTAAAAAAGCAGGACCAACAAAGAGCAAAAGTGACTGGCATGAAAAGGAGAATTTGAACATGAAGTATTTTTGTCTATTTTGTAGTGAAGAGTTTATCAATCCGCCAACTGAAGACTGGATAATGTGCCAACTCTGCCGAGGATGGTGTCATGAGGCCTGTTCGAATGGCCAACCAAGTTCCGGTGACTTTATATGTGACTTTTGCCACTGAAGCTCTTTGATTAATAGATTTGATGATTCAATCAATTTTATTGCACCATGTAATTTTCTAAACCACTTGTTGTCGTTTTGACATAGTCTGACTAGAAAAAAGAGTCATATTGTGTTCATAACTGACGTTCTTTCTTTTTTATTACGGTCTGAGCATGTCAATCATTTTAGATTAGCTTAAGCTGGCTCTACATTCTCTTTTGCGTCAATTCGATTTCTTTTTGAAGTCATTCTATATTGGATATCATTCAAAGAACAACAGTTGTTTTTATTATTGACATTATTTAAAAAAATTGTCTGACCCATCCTGCCCCAACCGTTGGGGCAGGATGGACCACTCGAACATATTTTTTGATTCCTTCTAGCGAGATAAAAAATCGATAAACTAGGCTACAACTTCTCAAAACACTTCCTCTAACATAAAGATAGTAAAATATCTCTAAAATGCGGGAAGAATCGCTTGTTTGCAGTGGTTTCTATGGCATCTTAGAAATGAGGCCCATCCTGCCCCGACTTCCCCTACATGTAAACTGCGCTTTGAATTCATACATGTATCTTGAATCAAAGACCATTCAATTTTGACCTTTCTATAACAAAAGAAGGCCTCAATGAATGTCAAGAAGTATCATCGATGCTTATTTCTTGAAAAAACTACCTTTGCGGAGCAATAAAAAGGATAATGATGAAATAATGAAATTGGGAATTTCTACACCCTGAGGGGGTACCCCAGTGGACCCCTGGGCCCTGTTCCCTTAGTTATTGTAATTCGATTTTGATGAAATATCATACACACATAAAGTGTCAAAAATAAAGATTTCACATGGACTCGATTTACTCATAACTTGCCAAATATAAAAATTAGACAAAAAAATGACGTCGCGGGGTCCACTGGACCCTCCCTCAGGTCTCTGAAGGTTAAACGAAAAGTCCTAAGCCCAGAGCCATAATTTTTAAATGGAATGTCTTCCAGTCATTTTCTAAGGCGTGCATGTGTTATTATTATGTTTCTGATCGGCAATGCATGAGAAAATGCAGTTAAATGTGAATTAAATTCCTCAAGATTTTTTGTGTTTACCGACATTCGGATGCAGTCACTTTTGAAATATGTTCGGTCAATTTTTCAATTTTAGGAGCTGGATCTTTGAGACAGCACCACAAGCATCTCTTGAAGGTCCCAAGATTGCCAAAATCCAAGATCCACCTCTCCTAAAAATGTTCGAGCTGACCACAATTCATCGGTGTCATGGTACATCGCGTGACTCAACGACGATGGATCGTGGAAATGCTTTCCTAAATACCACCAACTAGTGCATTCGTCAACTTTCTTATTAGTTATCTCATTACTACGTTTTGTTAGTTCTTATCAGGATGCTCAAGTTCTTTAGTACTCGAACTTTCGCCTCTGATGCTGAAGAAATCTTCACTCTCTGCTTTAAGTTATACAAACTCATCAATTCCTATGAGAAAGGGATAAAAAATTCATTGAAGCTTTTGATTTGAAAAAGTTTTGACAACTTATTGTAGTACTTCATTCATTTCACAACATTTATTCATAAGCGTTAGTGGTATAGCCTGCACGTATTTATTTTTGACATTTTTCTGAATAAAAGGAAACAAGAAAATATTAACTCTCGCCTCACTGGGGTATTTTTGCGATCGCCCCCAATGGGGGAAGGAATCCCCCCTGCTGATCTCTCAAACTATTGCACCAATTTTGCCAAACCACGCATCATTCGAAAGGGCATTGAAAGAGGATTCAGAAAAACGGTGTTATTTCTATTTATTAAAGTCATCCCTGGGCTGAGGCGAAGGTCAAAAGTCAAAAAATGCCAAATTTAACAAATATCCATTACATCACTGTTTGAAATGGCAAATGACAACAAAAGCTAGTAAACCTTACCTGTTGCTTCCTACGCCGACTGACGCAAAGGGCTTTGGTGAAATTACTCCATGCATGCGCTTCTGTCCTGCGTTCGTCCCTCGATGTTCTCCCAACATTCCGTAGCTTCCTTCTTCATCGTCCGCAGCCAAGTGGGCATAGGTCGACCTCTTCTCTTTGACCAGTGTGGTTTCCACTTATATGTTGTCCGTAGTATGCTTTGTGACTCTCGTCTCAAGGTGTGTCCAAACCATCGCCATCTCCAGTTCATTAGCACTTCATCCACATTGTGCCACATATGACAGCCTTGTACAATTCATTTTTCCGTTGACATTATTTTTTCGATCATGCTTTTGTGTATTTATGATTTCCATTCATTTGAAAATATACGCTTTTTATTATTATTATTATTATTATTATTATTATTATCCAATCATATCACTTTCGTTGTTTCACGGATATTAACATTTTTTACTTTGTCCTGTCATTTCACTCCCAGGATCCTTCGTAAGGCTTTATTTTCGAACACAAACGTCGGGAAATGGTCGCACCCACTTTCACAGCCACATGTCAGTACATATCTCACTAACGTCTTGTACAGTGACACTTTTGTATGGATCATCAATCAGTGTGATCGTCACACTTTCCTAACAGATCCATAACTTGATTTGCTTTCATGAGACGGGCCGATAATTCTTCTTCGAGAGATCTACTTTTCTGAACAACAGAGCCGAGATACTTGAATTTGTCGCACTCCTTGATGTGTATTCCATTCAAGCTTACATGTCCGGTACATGCTTCTTCAGTTCGCATTACTTCTGTCTTCCTGAAGTTGATCTTCAGTCCAATACTCTTTCCAACAGTTGCTAACTTGTCAATCATGGTTTGCATTTCCTCTATTTTCTGAGGCAGAAGTACAACATCGTCAGCTTACTCTAGGTCAGCCAAGCATTTACCCTATGTCTACTGTAAACCGTTTGTATGCATCTCAATTGTATTCTTCATCAAAAAGTCAATCACGATGGTAAACAGCATAGGAGGCAATACACTGCCCTGCATCACCCCTGAGCTAACTGGGAACTCATCGGACAGGTCTCCATCAACATCGACTTTACAGACAGTTCCTTCATCCAGATTACGGATAATTCGCACATATTTGTCAGGTATACCATACACTGTAAATCGCTCAATACCAATTACATACGAAGGACGCATCCTGTATAATACGCATTTCTGTATTCTCTTGGTATAT
Source organism: Prostheceraeus crozeri (assembly GCA_907163375.1). Classification (NCBI taxonomy): domain Eukaryota; kingdom Metazoa; phylum Platyhelminthes; order Polycladida; family Euryleptidae; genus Prostheceraeus; species Prostheceraeus crozeri. The sequence continues at coordinate 391,540 of CAJQUW010008201.1, read as the reverse complement.
ATTTGTATGCTTTTCGTATCCTTTTTCAAATGTGGGATGCTTTACATACTAAAGCCATACCAGCACAATATTAAAGGAAAGCATCAATGATTTCTAATATATGTCGATTTAAGTCCTTTTGTCAATAAAGATCACACTTATGTTACTACTGTTTTGTAAGTAGTAAGATAATGACATTTAATAGTCAACCTTACAATATTGAATTCGATTTTAATACACGCAAGTCTAAGGCATTTCATGACTAATCAATAAGTATTCAGCCATCAGCAATTATGTAGTTTTTAAATCAAGCATATTATCAATCCGAAATAAAAACACATTATAATTCATAAACGCAAAAGTAGTTATGTTTGAGATATATAAGTCAACATGATTGCACGGAAAATATCGTTTGAATGAATTGATGTTTATCTACTTGGTTCATAAAGTAGAGGTAACTAAACGTCCTAAACGGTATCTAAATGTTGCTAGACAATTAGCAACGACGGCAATCTCGGGGAGCGTAAAATAAACAATAAATCTAATATACTTGAATAACCCATTATCAAAAAATATATATTCACGACTGGTATCACTGAAAAATGTTATTTGACAGTAGTATCTAATATATACATATTTTTTGCTATGTGACTTAAAGCTGCTCATACGAAAGACATACCAATTTGCATCGGGTCTCGTATATAAAACATACCAACAACTCGTACTTCAGTGTAAAACAGCCAATCACAGATAGAATAGTTCGTATCGCTACATACCAATCACATACGAAAGTAAGTGAGATGTGGTATGAAAAAGATACCAGATCTCTGTAAGCATACCAGAATCTCGTATCAGATGTTAGTTTCAAATTGTATGTAATTTTGGTATATGTTTGTATGTAATTTTCGTATCCAGCGATTTACAGTGTACGATCGCAAGATGCTCATGTCTTAATACATAAATCTGATCACAGCAACCTCTACACGGTCTGAGACCACCTTGTTTGTCTCGACGTGTCTCGTCCACGGCCTGATGTAATCTACTCAAAATTACGAGACAGAGTACTTTATACACAGATTCCAACAATATGATGCCGCGCCAGTTGATGCATTCCTTTAGATCACCATTCTTTACCAGCTTAAATACGATCCCCATCAACCAAATTCTCGGAATTCGCTCGGTTTTCCATTTCTGATTGAAAAGCTTAGTTAGGACTCCATCCCCTTTCAGTATCTCTGCTGTTATTCCATCGTGTCCTGGTGCTTTCCAATTCTTCATTTACGCAAGTGCTCCAAACAGCCTCCTCTTAAGTGATGTCTCCGTCTCGTATTTGTAAGTCCACTTCCGCCACCGGAATGTCTAGTCTCTTTTCTGCTGATACCGGGGCCTATTCATGACTTCTGCGAAGTGCTCTCGACCTGATTTCGGTCTCTCCTGTAACCACGTGCCCGTCTTTGTCTTTCACTGGCATTTTATTTCATTTCGTCTTAATTCCTATAATCTCTTTCACAATTTTGTATGCAGTACTCACACCAGTGCCTCTTCCCGACTCGTCGCGACGACATTTCTCTCTCCACTTCTGCTGCCATCTGTTCTAAATACTCTCTCTTGTCGCGACGAGCACAGCGCTTCACTGCTTTATGCAGGTTCCAATATTTCATCCATTCAATTCGATTATCTGCCTTACCTGATGTTTTTCGTTCGGCCCATAATCAACTCCCAAGTTTCATCAGTAATCCACTTATTCCTTTTCGCATCTTTCCCAGCGTCTTGGTATATGTTCCGAATCTCAGTTCGCAGAGTGTTTGGATCTTCTTTGCTTTCCTCATATGTATCTTCCAACAACCCAAGCTTCACAAATCTATTCCGACATTCCACAAAGAATTCATCCATTTTCTTCTTATTTGTAAATCGTAGCGTGTCGTAGCGTGTCACTTGATTTACTTTCTGCTTTGCTTTTAATTTCAACTATATGTGGGCCACTAAGAACTGATGATCACTTCCAACATATGCCCCTCTGTATGTTTTAACATCCAATAAGGATCCTCTTCTGTTGCCAGATATTATACAGTAATATGATCAATTTGGTTGCGTGTCTTATCCTCAGGAGATGTCCAGGTGCCAGGTGTATTTGTGAATGTCTTTATGTTCAAACAAAGTACCACCAATAACCATGTCATTTGCGGCGCAGAAACTCACCAGTCGTTCGCCATTATCATTACTTCCGGGAAAACCATGTTCTCCAAAAACTCGCTCACACCCTGAGTTGACGCAGCCAACTTTCGCATTCATGTCGACTAAATATATCTTCATATTATTCTTCGGAATGTTGTTCATAATACGCTGTACACTTTCGTAAAAATGATCCTCCACATCATCATTGACTTCATTTGTTGGTGCAGAGCATACTATTACACTGACATTACAGTACGCGCCATATTACTTGGGACACCTGCTTTTTCACAATTAGTATCGCCTATATTTTACAATGTTACTTCAATTTTAACTAAATGTTGCTTGATTGTGACTTGGGTCATAAGCTACTTGGCCTGCAGTTTTCGGCTCTGTTATTTATAATGAAAGGCACTAAATATAGTCGCATGTATAAATATTGCGCGCCAAATTACTTGGGATGGTTAGAAAAGACGGCTTTATCGCAAGATAAAACAAATTTTTAGTTTTAAGCAAAACCAAAGTTATGCAATTGGATAATTTCATTGATAGCACACTCAAAAAATAACTATCCAATCGTCAGAATTTTGTATGGCCAAATTACTTGGGACACTTGCTTTTTTTTATAATCCTTCTGGTCTAGATGTTAAACGTCTTCCTCAACTGGAGTGAAATATTACATACTTGTGGATTGGGTTTTCACTTACTTGATCTGCATTTACAGCATTTACTTGACTTGCATTGTATGAGCTCTGTTTTTCATTTTCAGCGGCACTAAGTTTGGTCATTTGTTAGATTATTGCGAGTCAAATTGCTTGGGACAGCTATGGTTGTTTTATTGAGACATAGCGTCGAATAAATAGGCGGTACGAACAGATTTCTACATTAATGTAGAAATCTTATTTAAAAAATTAAATCATCTTTAATGCTAAATACAGTAACATTTATAAACGCTTGCATAGCTTGAAGTTTAACAATCTTTTTCAACGAACGTTCATAAGACACCCTTTTCGTGCGGAATGCCTGGACCAGATCTGAGTTCGAAAAAAAGACTGAAATTGTAATATTGCTTCGTCTGAAGACATTATCGTTACATTGCACTGACTTGAAACGAGCATGAATCTATCGGCTGGAAATGGGGTTGCAATCGGGCAGGGCCTTAGCTGCATTGGCGGTGATCATTAGTCCGACACCTTCGCGTTTGAGTGTCATGCCGTCCTGAATAAAGTAAAAATCTCCCACTGTCAGTTTCATTTTCTCTGCTCCACTCCATCTCATCTTGCTCAAATCTAGTAACTCCATACTTTTCCATCTCCCTCTGCACTTGCTCTAAATTACTCTCTTGCGTTAGGATTCTCATGTTCCAAGATTCGATTTTTAATGCTTTTTTAACATTAACAAATTTTGACCGGGTGATTCCTAGCGATTCCACCAAAGGATTCCTTGGCAAAGAATGGGGAACTAGCTAGTGACGTCGACAAAATCACGTAGCATGCGCAGTATCATCTTTCGAATGGCGAGTAACGCTCGACATTCTGCCGACCGCTATATCCCCGGGCAGTTGATTACGAATAATGAAGTTCCTCCCCAAAGGATCACCGAAACCTTGCTGCCAGCTGTGATTACATCATTGCATCAGATGGGGTCAAAGGTCAAATAATTCAAACTTTTAGTTCAACTCAAATAGCACAAGAATCGCACATTTTGGTATTTAGTTTCTGCAAGTGAAGAAGCGACCCAATTCGATGAACTTTAATCGAGACACTGAGGCCAAATGCAAAATGATTCTGAAAATTTTCAATAATTGCTGTTTGGATGCATAACTAAAAGTACAAATAAATGATAAATAATCATATTTGAAATTTGAATTTCAAACTTCAAACATGCATACATAATAAGCAGATAATTTCAAATTCAAAACTGTCCATTTTGAATATCTTTATAGGTGGAATTCTCTATGTGATATCAACTTATTTCATCAGGAACTGTTGCCGTAGCATGCATTAGAAGTGAATTTCCCGAAATCAGTCAAAATATGCCAAACATTAAAATTATAAAATGTATCTCACACCAAAAGTAATGTGTCACATTTATTTTCCTTCCGTCAAAAGTTGCACAATGTGTAGAAAGTAAGCTATTAGAAACTTGGTGGTCATAGCTTGCTTTGTTTAAAAGATATTCAAAATATTCGACAATGGGGGCGAAAGGCGTCTAGTGGGGCGGCGGTTGCGCAGTGCGCACATGCCTTGCTATTTATAAATACACTAATGATAAGCTTGACGTTGTACATGTATATTTCACTGGGTTGTAGTGAGCAGAGAATATCATTTTGTTCCTCAATCAAAGCACAATAATTGTTCATTAATTCACATAATACTCATTTGATGAATTCCAAAACCATAAGTTTTTGACGATTATGACTGCTAAAATGCACAAATGCTTTTGATGCAAATGATGCTTTAATACTATATCAGAGAGGACATCTTGGATTATCTGAACAAGCACTGTTGCCAAGATACGTGGAATGTCTTGCTTGTTCATGTATGTGTGTTGCATCTGATTCATTTGCTTGTTCGCTTACTAAGAATTTGTTGGTTTATTCTTTCGAATTCTTTTATACTTTTAACCTCCGAATGATTTCTTATGAATTTCTTATCGTCGGCAGTAACAGAATTGACATCACATGACTATTTAGGCATAGTTCAAGCCTGTTGGCTAAAACCTCATTCTTTTTACAGAGACAATCATAATGAATTCCACTATTTCATCATTTTATGATAACCTCTTCATTTTTAGTAACCTAGAATAGGAGCAATGTTTCATTCTGACTGAGATACTTCTGATTAACCTATTGATCCACAACGATGCAAATATTCAGGCATGATGTCGATGTCCAAATTAAAAGTAGAAAAATGCAGGCGGCCGTGAATCACCCCTTACATTCAAAACCTGACTACACAGCAAATTAGACACATTTTCAACATGAGGTGATTTGAAAGTTGCAGTATGGAGAAAACTGCTTACAAAGGAGATCAACTTATTTTCTAGTTACAAGCTCCTTGGGAATAACTTTTATAAAGAGAAGCTTTTCTTCTTTTCATGCAATGCCGACAGACTTTTTAGAAATTGTTAAGTTTTGAGAGTGCAGCTTTCCTCGGAATACTACTGCAAGGTGGCAACACTTCCCGGTGTCCTAAATAGTAAGCTAGATATCGAAGGATTAATGATTTAGTATCAAAAGCGCTGAAAGCCTTGGTCGTTGTGGTGATATGCAATGTGTAAACAATGGCAGCCTTCAAATCCTATGCATGCAATGATAGGATATTCTCTCAGTATTTTCAAGATTATATTCCGATACCTTATTAGTCCATGGTATTGCAGACTTTTCTCACCTTTTTAAGATAAAGTTCCCGGAATAAAGTGAATACCTTACACAATAATCTACTACTGCCGCATGCTTCAAGGAAATTGGTTCATTCAAAAAGTACTCCGTGTTTGTTATCAGTCGAATTTCTAAGTATAAGAAGGTGGCCTCAACAATCACGCGAACTTACGTAGCCTGTTAGGCTCTCGCCACATTCAAAGTGATCTAGTGCTCATTTTATACATCCTTCTCTATACGGTTAAAAAAAGTAATTATCCAAAACCGGTCATCGCTATTGAAAGTGTCCATAGTGTGCGCTGCTACCGCTGGACTTTTGTCTGACCTATCAGTGTGTGTGCCTGACCTATCCCTGTGATAGTCTCACTACTACACGCTTCAGGAAATCGCTCTGTCAACCATTGTCGAATTCTGGTCTCAACCAACTTCGTATTTCTATGAAACCAATTCGATTTGTACTTGCTTCGTCCTTGCGACTTACTTCGAAGATAACTGTTATTTCCTGTTGGATATCACTTGTTCTCATATTGGGTAATGCCATAGAGTAGGGATATATATAGGTAGAGTGTCGACTCAAAAGAGTATCTGTATACAGTAAACATTTTTACATGAAAAGATTCAGTTTTTCTGCGGAGATTATGTTTCCGTGGTCCAAAAAATTATTCGAGCTGTTTGAAAAAAGTCAAAAATTTGCCAATTTATGTACTACCGAGATGACTCTCCTATATAAGTAGTACGCAACAAGTTCGGCATCAAAAGGAATGAATATTTGCTGATAAATATCCTAACTAAGCGGAAATTAAGCTGATTATCAAAGGAATTTCATAAACCGCATTATAATGGAAGTCTTCATGAAAAAGTCGCGATATTATTCGTGCTTTCTTGGCTGAAATTTCAAGTTTCTAATTCAATTTTCATCGGCATGATTTAATGATTCACTAAATTCATGTTTCATTTCTTGAATCTGAATAGTGATGTGAACCCATATACATCTTTCAAAGTTAATTGAAATCATTGTCTTTGATCATTATCTTTGTATGTGATTTTGCTCTGCCAGTCGCAGGTTGCCTGTGATATGATCACGCTTAAGAAGATACTCTTGAGTTTAAGCATGAAAGTCATATAGAAATAGGAACATATCGAATGGCTAATTTAGCAAACATTGAATCTCCAAGGCTGTCATGACACTGAGAATCTGTGAAATACCATCATTCCTTCTGCATTACAATCATGATCACTCAATTCCGTTGTAATTTCTGCAAAACTGCAAAAATTCGCATATCTCACATTTGGTGACAATACCACCTGTATCCCCTACGAGTTAATTTAATAAATTCGAAAGTGTATACACATTGGGGATTAAACAAATGCGGAGTTACCACTCTACCTATTATACTTACTCTATGAGTAATGCCATACTGTTATACCGGAGCAGCTCTTACAACTTGACGGCCAATGAGGTTGACTTTAGATCTTCCAATTCGGTGCCGTCTTCTCGTTCAATTATATATCAAGCAGTATAGTTCAAGCAGTATTATCTCTATAATTTTGGACGATCCGTTGATTCTTGCACCATGAAGACTATTGTCGTCGGTGTCGCCTTGATCTTTCAAATAATTTTACCAGCAATTCATTTACAAGAATAGGAGGATGTTGATGGATTCCCAATAGGTGTTATGTTTTCTGCATTGTTATTAAATTTGCATCTTATCTTTGCAATTATAAAAATAACAATTCACATTCTTAAGGTAGTCATAGCATGTCCGCGTGGAGAATGTGCAAACGCTACATTCTAGAATATTGTTCAGTGCGCCACACTCCATCTAAAACATGGATATCAAAAGAAACTACTTTTAATTGCTTGGAATAGTTATGGAATTAGAACAAATATTATGACAAAAACTGTTTTCTGCTTTTCAATTGTGTTTTCAAATGAACATTTCAATATTTTCAAGACATTTATTGTACATTTCTGCAATGGTTTTGAAATCAACGTTGGCTGTATGGATAATTTATTTATATTGATATCTCATCATATTAGTCCTCATTTAGTACTTAATGCATATTGAAGTACTACTGTGAATTTAAGCTCGGTAATTTTAGGATTCTTCCGCCAAGTACTCAGATTGATACTTAAATCGGACTTTATGATTTACAGTGGATTGAATAATGAGGATTTCCGGGTATTGAGCGACATTTTCCCTCGGATACATGCATATAAATTGGCGTGAAATCAAACGTTGAAGTATTTAATTGATGAACAAAATGGTGTGTCTACAATTAAACGTCAAAAAGCTGCATTTATTTTTATGATTTTTATGGTATTTTAGAGCGCGCAGCAATTTTCTCGATCCCAATGTATGTCACAATATAACATTAACATGGATGTTTGAGAGCAACAATGGAGTTTTGAGGCTTTCGCGCCCTCAAATGTCCTACATTGTTGCCCGAAAAGATATATATTAACAATATTGTGCGTAATTGAAACGCACTGGGCAGCAATGCTGTTAATAGATATGGAGATAAAATTGTATACGCCAACTGAGATTTCTGAAATATCTTTCACATGTATAGATAGATATCATCATCACGCATATGTCATCATTACGCATTATCACAGTTAATCCAGTAGAGCCAACGGCAGTATCGTAATGACGTTTTCTAAATAGTATTTCATGCTTATCATGTTGTCTGAATTTTTTATCCCTTCCTCAGTCCAAATCAACTCAGTCAATCAATCTTTTCTAATGATGCCGACAAGAATATTGACTAATTTGACTCCAATATCTAAAGAGAATGACAGCTATTAAGTCAGTACAAAATACCAACACCTTGATTCCCCGACCGCACTCGCCCGACCTAGGAATCGAACCGAAGTCCGCGGTGGAGACGAGCTCGCACCTTCTTCACTAGGCCACGCTCACGGTACAAAAGGAATGCGAGTGAAGGCAGAAATCATCTCTAAATGATATCGACAGCATTGTCCTGTAACTATTGACAGAACGCTACCAGCGTTCATATTGTAGCGAGACAGCATATCAGCATGTCATACGACTGCGTCACAGTGTAAATTGAAAAGAAAGGTCTGTTAATATGACTTCATCGGATTAAATTACTGTAGTGATGTCTTAGCAAGTAAACGAATGTTATTGAATCCTAGGAGGTTTGGGATCGAGATTGTTAGCCTATGATTGATATCGTTAAGTTGAGGATGAAATCTGTCGCAGTCATTGTTGAAAAATTGCGCTGTGTTGGATGCGAAGATACAAAAACAATTTGGATTTGAATCGGACACGAAACATTGAGAATCAAATTCAGAGTGGGATTTTCAAAAGAAGCAACGGATCAGACTGAAGTCGGATTATCCGACAGACAGCTCATTGACATCACTGATGTAATAAGTAATATTACTAGCAGTGTAATATCATAAGCATTAATCTCCAACTTTGACAAATTGCGAAATCGGACAAGCCTAAACCGAGTTGCCGGGCCGCTTTGCACTCTTTCATCTGAAGTTAGCAGTGCTCTTGTAGCAGAGAGTGTTGAAGTAAATGAAGATAACGTATTTTCAATGCTTCGTCGTCAAATAAATTAAATTTTAAATTGTTATCCAATGCACAAAAACTGATTTTCAAGACAAATAAGACTTCTAGATTCACGGAGATCCACGATGAAGTGAAGAGGCTTTAAGCCCCTTGTTTTTTATTCAACCTGTGGCAACTGTTCTAAACCGAATTATGCATTTCACTAACAAACATTTTTCTTGATAGATGGCGGGGAACAGTTGCTCACTGAACTGCAGAGGAGGCTACTTCCAAAGACGTAAGTCCAAAATTGAATGCCCTTAACCATCTAAACATGTCAGGTGAAAAGTACAGCTATGTTCTAATTCATGAGGAAGGACAGTTTCCGAGCAGCGAGCGAGGGTAAGGTAACTGTGTACAAGATGGCCATAGTTAATGTAAAACAATATTGTGACGAGAATATTGAATATTTATTCTTCGTTCTTTTGCTAAAATATCAGAAAATACCCATAGTTTCACATTTTTCTTGTAATTTTTTTCAGACATCCTAGTTTTTCCTCTAGAGTGATTTTAGTAAAAGCTAAAAAAATACACCAAAAAAAAAGTGCTGGCAACATGGCCATCCTTTCCAAATTTGAATTAAATGAAAAACTACGACATTATAAAACATTCTCTGTTTACATAAACGTCATGAGGTATAAAAACAACTAAAAATGTGCCGAAACAGTGCTTATGGTCTAAATTGACACATAAACCAGCAATAAAAATTGCATAAAAATATTACTCATAAAATCTGTCACAGTAGCTTATTGGTGAAAGGTAGGATCACAGTCGCAGCAGATGAATGTCTCATTGTCGGATTTTGTGAAGCCAATACATTCGTCGTGAAAATATTCTTCGCAAGACATGCACATCCGCATGTCTTTTACACAGTCCTCGTCACAAATCGAACAATACCATCCTGTGTTTGACTGATTGATCGGTGCCGGTCTCGCTGATTCTTTCCTTTTGCGTTTGATCTCGACTTTCTTTTTCATTTTCAATGGCTTGTCAGAGGTGTCATCGCATTTCTCTTGAAACAGTGACTGAGTCAATAGCTGAGCTTTGTAATTTATACTCTTTCGCCTTGGTGTGGTCTTCCGCTTCTCAAGTCTCGGAGAGCTCAACAGTTCTTTGAAGCTCGTGTTGGGAGATTCTAGTGATGTCCTTAACGGCGCGTGCTGATCACTTGATGTCGTTGGTTCGTCCTCATGGAGGGCACTTCATTCACTGTAGGTTCTCGGGATGTTGTCGGCTGATGCTCGATCTGATCGCAATTCATCAGAGTATCAGTGACTGTCTGTCTGTCACTTCACTAGGGCAAGATGCCTCAATGGGAATAACCGACTTGTCGAATGGATCTCCCAGTGACGCGAAACCCGCTCATGATGTTTTCAAGTGTAAGCGACCGATTCCAGCAAGGTGTGAACAGTTTTTCGAATCGCTCCTTGGTAATGTTTCGTCCAGGGAATGTTCTCCAGAATTTCAAGACTTCCTCATCCCAGTGGTATTCAAAGGATCTGAATACGGATCGATCCAGCGGCTGCAACTCATGAGTTGTGTTTGATGGCAAGCAATACAAGCTGATTTCATACAGGTCAGCGACGTCGACGATCTTCGGACTTAAGTGACATGCAGCTCCGTCAAATATCAAGAGAACTCTTCCTTTAGTTCCAACCACCTGATGAATATATCATTGGTCATGCAACCTTTTTCAGACATGGCGAATATAGACATCGGTGGAAGATCGTCTCCAAACGTTGGGTTGGACCTTATTCCCTTGAAGATAATCATCGGCGGCGGTTACAGATCCTGCAGCGCTGACACAAGCCACGATAGTTACGTTTTCACCATGTTCTTGACCCATCAGATGAGCCCTCTTCGCTCCTTTCTTTGCGAGAACTTTCTGTTGCTTGTGAATTGTCAAGCGGCAAGCCTTTTCGTCCAAATTGAAAATGCGATTCGGTTTGTTGTGTAATTCGTGTTCATCCATAAAAGCTTTCAATTTGGCGAAATGGTCATTCACTATCATCGGGTTCAGCTTCTGAGCTCGAGCTGCATTTAGTGTTTGGGCTCTCCTAGTCGAGATTTCCGGGTGTCTTTCAAGAAAGCCATCAACCCAAGAACGTCCGGCAATCTGTTTTCTTTCCGAGAATTGATGTCTCTTGTTGTTTTGCGTCAAATGATGATATACATACAGTTGAATCATCTTCTTACTCAAAGGGAATCCGAGATCACAGAATCGGATAATCCTTCTCACTAAGTCCTCTTCTTCATCGTTATCCAATGTCATTCGTCTTCCCGTAGATTTGGTTCTAGTACCCTTCTTGATGTGATTTCTCAGCGTTCGGCGTGGAATTTTGTAAGTCTCTGCAGCCTTCTTCACCGACATTCCCTTGGTAACAGACTCAATTGCATTTCCTAGCTGTTCTTCTGACCACGATTGACCTCGAAGTCCCTTTGATCGACATCTCTGCCCCATGACACAGCCTGAAAAAATAAGAAAATGTTTAAGGTTCAAATTTATGCCACAAGAATAGTTTCAGTTATTACGATTGCTTACAAAATTACGTGCATTCAATTGAAATGACTGAGCTATTCTCTATTAAGTGAATCAATTTCAAGCAGCAAGAACAGACACTTAAGCTTACGTATATTCAAATCCAAGAATGATAGAATAAGTGTAAGCTTAAGCCTAATAGAAATTAGCCTACCTATGAGCGAAACAGGGTTTAATGTATGATGGTGCTTGTTGCAGAAAGGATCACTTTAAAGGCACATACCGGTACTTCTAGTGGATTTTGACTGGTAAAATCCTAAGACTCTAGGATTCAAGAAAAAAAATTCGAAGGAGGGGTTTTTAGGAGAGCCTTTTTAATTTCATAAGGAAAACTTTTTTTTGAAAAGACTTAGGTCTACTGTAGGCCTATTTTAAGTAATTATTACTAAAAGTAGGATTCATAGACCTAATAGAAGCGTACTTCATTCCTCGGTATACACTTATTATCGCTATTGTGGCTCATGGTAACAAAGCAGTACGGATAATAGCAGCTTAATTACTATATTTACCGATTTTGGTTGTAGAATGTAAAGATGGCCATGTTGTCAGCATTTAGATCACCATATAAAAATCCCAATAATAGAAAATGCAGTGAAAGTTAACGAAACTCGCTAATCGACATTGTAGCTGGATGGTATTTACTCTAGATTTATGCCGGTGGAATCATTTATAAGAATGATAACTGTGGTAGACAAAGCTTTAACCTTAAGCAGAAAATAACTATTGGTCTCGTGAACTCACCTTGAATTCTTTCGCAGCTGACGAAATGACAAGATGAACGCCGACGAGTGGCTTTATGTGTGTTATTGTCCTCATTGGGGTAGTAGATCATCGTGTGAAATCACCGTCGTCAAACTGCTAGCGTAAGTGTTATTTTTAGACACATGGCCATCTTGCAAGCATGGCCATCTTGTACACAGTTACCTTATTCTCTGGGATAATAAAATGACATTAACTCTTTGGCGACCAATGTAGTCCGGCAGCCAGAACTAGTTTCTGCAGGGAACGAGGCCGAAAGTGAGACTTTCACAGAATAATGTACACCCTATGCCTACTACGAATCGGCACGTCTGCCGAGTTCTAGTGAGTTCCTCTTCTTGTCAGACGAGATTAAAGAAAAACACATGTAGATCCAATGGGACGCAGATTGCAGTTTTTAGCTGAAATGAAATTTTCTATTCTGTGATATTTTCTAACACATTTAGATTTGGTGAGCCTCTAAATGTCGGCAAACACAAACAGTTTGAGCAACTTCATCCACATTTAACCACATTCTTGCATACGTTCCCGATTAGATGCATGATAAAAGCACATGCACATGATAGGAAATGACCTGAAGACATTACATGCCAAAAATTATGACTCTGGGCTTATTACTTTTTGTTTAATCAGAGAAAACATACAAAATTTCATTTCAGCTAAAAACTGCAATCTGCGTCCCATTGGATTTGCATGTGTTTTTCTTTGATCTCGTCTGACAAGAAGCGGAACTCACTAGAACTCGGCAGACGTGCCGATTCGTAGTAGGTATAGGGTGTACATTATTCTGTGAAAGTCTCACTTTCGGTCTCGTTCCCTGCAGAAAGTGGTTCTGGCTGCCGGACTGATGCGTGCGCACTGCACTGAACGTCATGGGTGAATAGCTCAAAGTCACCACGATTAGTAAGACATCATTGGAGCATATTGAAACTGCGAATGCAGAGCACTTCATGGTGACTTCTGACGATGTGATGAACTTCACTTCGGTATCGAAAAGGTTTAAAGTGTGTTCTTCCATGCTCTGTGTGTATCCTCACTGCAATCACTTTAAAAAATAAAATTTCAATTTAATAAAATTGCTCCCTTCTTGCGAGGGATTGGTCATAGACTACTGACCCTTGCTGTGGCAATGCGCTAAGAGCCCTCGGATTTGTTGTTTATTACGGACCAACCTCTAGGTCCATAATACTATTGTTAACACCACATTAGCAATCTCACTTCTCTTTGCTTTCTGTTCCGCAAAATGTTCATCAATAATAACAGCAAAGAAATTTACATATCGAGTAGATATCAATGGGGCATTGTCTGACGGAAATCATAGTAATCTTAAGACATGGATTAAGCATCAACTTCGATGTGGTTGTCTATCGTTGGAACAGATGCCCGCAGTCGTGAACTGTGAAGAACTATGGCTTGGCTATACTATTGATGCTGTGATAGATAGCTGTGAATTCGTGCTATCACGGGCCCATGTTCAAAGCAATTTACCATTGTATTGCGGCACTTCTAGCCATGCCGCAGTTCTTAGTAAGTACCGGTAGTTGTTGTGTTGCTTAGTATTTTTTATCAGCCAATATTTAGACTGTCTTTTATCTATGAAAGTCGGTCAACAGATTGTTTCATAAAAAATGGATCACCTTTAAACATCGCCTTAACTTCAACTTTGTCTAACTCCGCCAAACTTGAACGAATTTCTCTGAAATTTGGAAGATATGTCAGCTGTGCTTACTAATATCATTGTTGGAAATTTCAAGCATGAATATTGAGTTGTTTTCCTGTTATAGATAAAAAAGTAGTAGATAATTTGATCTTCATTTAGCAATGTTACAGAAAATCATACCTCACTCTTATAAAATTACATTTGTTTCCTTTGTTATGTAATATGTTGTTCTACAAGCCAAAAGCTATCAAGCAAAACAAAAATAAAGAAAATCGGTCAATCAGAGCCAGTATAGCACCATTATTCATCAGCAATAATGTAACTGCTACATGTGATTAACTACTGTAGACTTCATGTTCCATACCTTCCTGACTTCGTTGCGGTGGTGTTGGCAGCACTCCTGATACTTTCAGCTAGAAATCTGTCTCTTACCGGTTGAAAACAATACAAAGCAGAAATGAACAATAACGAGATCGCATTCACAAAAGGCAAAGTGTCAGCCTTGCTAGAACTAGGGTTTTCTTTGCGAGTCACAAGCAAGCGACTAAATGTCCCTTACACAAATGTGCATCGATGGCATAATGATGATTTTCGACTCTGTCGTAAAGAGGGCTCTGGCCGTCCACGCAAAACATCCAAACGTAGAGACCGCCTAATTTTGAGATTTGTTAAAGTTGATCCAAGTCTCTCGTTAACTGAGATGGCTGCACTAGTCTCGTTTATTTCTAAGTCCACTATTCGTAGAAGACTTATTGAGTCGAATTTCAAGAGCTGTAAGAGGCCCTCTCAGATCGAATTATCAGATCAGCATACAAAAAGATGGGCATCTCAGATGGGCAATGAGTCATTGTCACTGGCGAAATCAATGGAATCGGGTTGTCTGGTCTGATGAGGCATCAGAATCAGACCGTCTGAAGGATAGTGATGGTCGATTGAGATTATGGATAAAATCTGATCAGGAAATTCCGAGACATTTACATCGTCCCCGGGTACAAGGTGGTGCGACTCTACTGATTTGGGCTGGCATTTGGACCAATGGCCGCTCTGAACTTCACATACAGCAAGGAACCATGAATTCTGAACGCTATGTGAATGTTTTACGAATGAACATTGGCCAAATGACAGATCAACTTGGTGATCCATCGACTTGGTTATTTACGGATGATAATGCTACGTGTCACAGGAGTAGTAGAGTTAACTTATGTAAGTCTCAATTAGGGCTTAGGACATTATCTTGGCCAGCTCGTTCTCCTGATCTGAATCCCATAGAAAATGTATGGAGTATTCTAAAACGTAACGTTCGTCGTTCACTGCTACCTACAGATGGCGTATCACAACTTACGTCACTGTTAAAAAAAGAGTGGAGAAAGTTAGATCAGTCAAAAATCAACGATATCATCGAATCAATGCCTAGACGAATTGGTAATGTCATTGACAATAAGGGTAGGGCCACAAAATATTAGCTTCTTAAGAACCGTTACTGTATCATAGCTTATCAGATTATATAAGGACATTTAAATATATTAGGGACATGAAATAAGATGAAAAATGCTTTCTGTATCATACTTATGTTCTATTTAGTCAAATTTTAGGATGATCCACTTTTTATGAAACGGACTGTACCTTCAGAACCAAAACAGACGGCCTTAAATACAGGATGATGGTCGTATAGTTTGAAAATGATTGTAATGCTCTTGAGGTAGGAGTATTTCACCATTCATCTTCGCATTTCCAGTGAAGATGGCATTGAAGCGATTTCTATGACTCATCATTTGATCTCATGGATGTCTAAAGCATGACGTAATTTTATGGCTCTCTGCTATATTGGATGTATAGAAAGAGTCATTATAGATATGAGTCTTTCATATACATATGTAGTATCGAAATCTGAGATGTCTTATGTCAAAATAAGTCAAAAATCACAAGTCAAAGATATTTATTTCCAAGAACATCGGAAAACAGGAGCATACATGTATGCTCACATATATGCATAAAGCACATCTTGTTGAGAGGAAACTGCGTGCGATCGGTGCTGCTGAAAAAAATTTCCAGATCTCATACTTATTGGTTAGAGGTTTCTTCAGTCATCGTTCGTAAATCATTTGCTTTTTAGAGAAACTTATCGATGGATTTTACTAGTTTTGGAGTCAAAATATTCATCAATTCGCAATTGAATTATGTTACATTGCTACCTTTGCATGTCAAAGGCGATGATTGTGCTGCAGATATCCATTTTTATGTGATGCAATAAATCACTCGACTTATTGTAATTCTCAAATATACTCTTTTATCAGCCCTCAACAGTTCGTTCCATAGATTTGGTAGGCTGAGTTTTGTAAGTAACTGCCCTATTCGCCAGCACCATGTGTATCTACTATATCATGGCTATTTAAGTCATATTGAGATTAATTGCATCATATTTCTTTTATCAAACTTCTTTCATTACTCGTAATTACTTTTATCCAATAACATATAGCTGTCTTTGAGAAATGAACATCCACAGGACATTCCAAATTCACCCATGAGACCATAATTTGGTGTAGTCTGCTTTAAATGATTAATATGTTTTAGGAAATGGATATTGAATTTGATCTAAACTTTTTAGATTATTAAAGAAGCAGAAATCGGCACAGTATTTCATTTTTGATAACGCAATCATCTTAGATGTATTCTTTAAAATATCTCCAATAAATTATCCAAATTGTTTTAGTAGTTGTTTAGCTGCTGGATAAGAGGCTTGCTTTCCTTTAACCGTCAATTTTTCCGTATGAAATTTGTAGATTTTTGATATCCACATTCCTAAATACTTATTTTTGTCAACTACTGCACAAGTACGGACTATGGATATCACTTCTTTATCAAGAACGGTGTCTATCTTAGCAGCAACAACAGTGTGAGTCATGATTTTAGTTTTTATCATAATTCATGTTAAGGACATTATCTGTGCAATATTTGTGAAGATATTTATTCGGTTACTAAACATGCTGTTTTGCGTCAGCTATCGGAACCTAAAGACATTCGCATATGTTCGCTTGATAAATGAAACGGTCTGGCGATCGTCAATACAGAAGACTATAATTCAAAAATGATGAAATTCTGAATGACAGGAGCAAATTTGAATTTGTTCAGGTAGACACTGATATTAGTAAAAATCCATCGTCTAAAGAAGAGAGTCGAGTGTACCGATTTTTGTATAAATATGTAGTAGAGAGCGTTTATTCAAATTCAAATGGGAATCGTAGCATTACATCAGATCAGAATACATCAAAAGAGAGAAAAAAAGGAATATGCAGTGCATAATCTAAATCAGAAAGTTATCAAAGTTATTGGCAATTAAACATGAGTACGGAACAAAGGAATGCATACGTCTTGAAGTCGCACAACACGGAAGGAAAATTTTCCACTTCTTGGTAGACGCGTCGGGATCAAATCATGTAGAACATGGTCAACTTGAATCTCGCATTTGTGTAAGAACTTAAGTACACGAGATTTACGAAGGGATGACAAGTCAGGTAAAAGAGAACAATCACAATGACTACCACATATAAGTCTGTGTAAAGATGTATGTGGATGATAAGATGAATGAATATATTATGCCTTCTGGTAGTGAACCTTTTAAAATGTACGGAGCACTAAAAATACTACAAAGTTGATAAGCCGATGCGACCAATTATTAGTACCATTGGCTCAGTTATAGTTATAAGTTAGAAAATAATTGTGCAATATCATCAAAAAAACACATTGATTTTACGTACATGCTAAAATCAACACAACACTTAATTGACAACATAAAACGTTGTTCAATGATAAAAATATCCTAGTAAGTTTTGATGTAGTTTCACTTTTTACAAATATGCCAGTCGACGGAGCTGTTCACTAAGCAGCTGATTTAGTCTATAGAGAGAACTCCCTCAACAGACCTAGATATAATAAAATGAAATTTTATGAAATTATGTAAATTTGCAATAGAAGGAAATTTTCTTTTTGACAGCAAAATATTCCGACCGGTGAATGGTGTAAGCATGGGGTCACTCCTTGCTCCCACTCTGCAAACTTCTTCCTTTCAGAGGTGGAACGTGATTGGTTTAAAGTGGACTGTGGTACCTTCTATCATTGTAGAGATAGATGACTCTATATGTATTTTTGATAATTTAGGTAAAATAAGTTTGAAAAATTTCTGAACCGGCAACCTCTGGAATTTACCTCTGAAGTTGGATCCTGAAATACTTCTTTTTTAGATGTAGACATAAATATGTCAAAAACAGTAGAACTAACGTGTGTTCCGAAAGGAGACGTATACTGTGCTGTTATTTAACTTTGGAGCCAATTGCTAATGCAGATCTAATGTAGATTTTAATGTAGATCTCATGCCAAAAGTATTGCGCCAAATTTATTTTCCTTCAGTCAAAAGTTGCATGGTACGTAGAAAGTACCTAAGCTATTAGAAATCTTGTGGCCATAGTTTGCTTGGTTTGAAAGATATTCAAAAAAATTCTCCAGTGGGGCGAATGATAAAGTCTATAACATCTAAATCTTACCCTTTAAGATTTTGGTAATTATTTGACTATCGCGGTAGTAGCATTGCCAACTTTTTATTTACATGTAGTCTCAGTGATGTTAACTGGGCGAGTTTTTATCGATTTAATTACGGCGTCCAACAAAATTGTGATATGTTCTATTCTATTGTCGAACAATCTTTGAAGAAAATACTTTTCAGAATCGTAGAAATGTCAAACAAAGACAAACAACAGATAACTCCCATCCTGAAACAATTGATAGCTCAACGTTGCAATGCGTTTCGCTCATAAGATTTTTCTTCTATAAAAAAGTCTCTGCTTCTATCCGTGATTGAATCATCGATTTCAGTGAATGGTCCAAGTCAGTTTGAATTCAGGAGAGGCTCTTCTTTTCTTTCAGCCAACATCGCTATTCATGATTATATAACGAGACAGCTTGATCCAATACACATTGAGGAACTGCAAGAATCGCAGTTGACCTTATCCCTCCATTCGATTGTTTGAATCACAGGAATTTATTTCTGTTTCGATGCAATAGTCTACAACCATGGAATTTCGCTCTTTGATGTATGATTTTTTCCGAGATCAGACTCAACGTGTGCGCCTTAATGGTTCGGTACTCAGCAAAGTTTGGGAGGTCACTCCTGGGGTCCCACAAGGGTCAATCCTGTCACCTCATCTTTTTGCTGCCTACCTTGGTGCGCTCCATACGGCGTCAATGGAAAATCTAGAGATAAAGTGTGCTTATAGCATCTTCACATTTGTTCCCTACAGCAATTAAACATTTGCGATAGCATCTATTGACTCTGAGGTTCATGAAATTTAGAGATGGTGTCAATCAAATGGCCATTTATGAACAGCAAACAATACAGCAGCAATTATGCGTATTGATAGGGACGATCATGTTCCTACTTCACAATCAACAAAATTGCGCATTCTCGGAGTAATGTACCCAATACACTCTAAACTGGGATGATCACATCGATGTGGTCTCTGCAAAAGGGCTTGTCAACGAATACATCCTCTCAAGAAGTTGAAGAAATTAGGGTGCACTACAAAACATGACTTGGTGGAAGCACATGATGCCCATATTCTTGGTGTCATCGAGTAAAATGCCCCTTTGTTGATCGAACTTAATGAAAAATTCAAATAGACTCGGAAAAATAAGACTATAAGATCCGATGCCATCGTATCATATGTATGGATTGGACTGTTCACTAATTCTCGCCAATTTCCATTAGAAGACATTACCGAGCCATCACTGTTTCAAGTCAACAATGAATCCATTCCATATACATGTGCTCCATGAACTATCTCTGGATAAGATGTTAACAACCAGATCCTCTTGTTCATTAATTTTTCCACAATGTTCAATTATATGCAATCGTTTGTATATCTGATACGTTGCTTGGCCACAGTTCATTTTATTCAACCGCTCCACGTACTGTGATTGCACGTTCAATTGACACTGATATCATTTTGCAAGTTTTGTCTTGTACAATGCAATTACATGTATGTCTTGATTTTTATTCACAAAAATATGCGCTTGTTCTATTCTATCGTTTTCTAAGTGAATCCTATCGGTGAAAATTTTTATGTGGAAAATCTATCATCAGCAGCTTGGCTTCTAATTTTCATGATTATAATCTTCTGAATTATGCTGCTTAAAGAGAATTCATATTTTACTACTTCTGTCTTTCAGGCCTGTCCCAAAAATTGATGAACGGCCAAAACGAGAGAGTTATGAAAGACTCAGACAAAGATTATTTGAAAAGGGTGTTCTTTCCAAGAAGGCTTTATTGCACAATAATAAATAAAAAGCACATTTTGAAATTTTTGCCATTTTCTTGGGAATGACACTTTGCTGGGTGTTGCGTAAGGAACATAGTGGGAACCATGGCTTCACTATTGCATATTTTGAAGTGTCATCATCGTATGAAACATTGACACACCTCGTTCGCAGATTCGCAGTCAATTGGATGCTGTTTAACCCTAATTGCTTCAGGCTTTTTCTTGTCAGTGATATATTACAGGGGTCGGGGCATTTCGGCCTCCTAAGATCTTCTAAACCAGTGGTTCTCAACCAGGGGCCCGTGGTGGCCACAGGACAATTTGCTGGAGGCCACGAGAGGACCTCGGAATATAGTATGTAAGGCCTACATAGCAAGTATGTTTTCTTTTGTACTTAATCAGTAGATCAATCAACTGATTTTATGCTCGTGAAACACATGTGCAGCCACGCCGCCGTAAATTAAGTGAGGAAATTCCGTGAATAGCATTGGACAAGAGCTCACTAAGAGATATATTTTACAGATGTGTGTATCCGTGTATCTACTTCAAACACAAAACCAAATATCAAAAGGGACAAGAACAGAAATCCAATTGAATCATTGGTGTCACTTTTTCTGTGTAATTTTTCTATCATATTTATCTCAGACTATTGTTCATAATAATTTGCTTATATTAAAAGCGGATATTTGATTTGTCTAGCCTGCGACTTGCAAATTTAACGAAAAGACGAAAAACTCGAATGGTCCTTTGGCTTGCAGTATTGTTTCAAAATCCAAGTCTCTTCAAAATATAGTACTTACATGCAAATCAACTTAGAAATGAAAAGACAGCATCAATTGTAAAATATAAATCGAACATTGACATGAGGTGATAAATCAAGGAATCAAAGTATCAAGGAAATAATGAAGACATACAATTTGATAGTACCGCAAC
This sequence comes from Prostheceraeus crozeri, assembly GCA_907163375.1. Taxonomy (NCBI): domain Eukaryota; kingdom Metazoa; phylum Platyhelminthes; order Polycladida; family Euryleptidae; genus Prostheceraeus; species Prostheceraeus crozeri. The sequence continues at coordinate 370,224 of CAJQUW010008201.1, read as the reverse complement.
AAAGAAATTGAAGGAAGAAATAATTAACTATCAAATCAAGTAGGGCCTAGCCTATAGAAAAAGGGGGCCACAGTAAAATTATCAACTTGGAAGGGGCCATGGAACACAAAAGGTTGAGAACCACCGTGAGTCAAAATCATGCTTTCCTGTCCCGATGATAGCTCAAGTGTACGATAGAGCGATGAACTAGGTAACCAGAAGATGATGGTTTAAATTTGCCATGAAATACCATCTGGAAGTGAGTTTATTCACATTAATTGCTTCGCACTCATCGAGATGCCCGAATCTGATGACTGCACTAAGACTGATGCAAAATATCCGAATCTAAAATGGTCATAGGACTAAAGATGTCACTATTTGATGAAAAATGCATGCAAATGGCCGCATTCTGTTCTATCTGACAACGTAGTCATTCTAATTTTACTATCCGAGGCATTATGCAGCGAAGAAATTATCGCTGCGTATTGCGAGTTCTCTCAAAAAGCATAGTAACTGGATCGCCACCTTGATTGTATAATGATTCAAAAACACACGGACGTCATGTCATCTGAAATATACTTAGCTCACCCATGACAGAAGGCTTAATGAAAAGTATTCAATCCCGTGATCCTGAAGTTCGGATGCTTCGGAGTTTTGGAATGCCAATCTGCTGGTAAAATACACGGAGCAAATAGTTGCAATTTTGAATCAGTGGGATCAAGACACTTTTGGATTTTACACGATCTAATCCCGTGTTTTTACTCCATCCGTCCCGATTTTCGTGTTTATCAGAAGTCGGGAATCTGTCCAGTAATGTACGGTGATTCAGACAGAGCATTGATAGAAGTATTGAATGTCTAGACGTATTGAACAAGTTCTAAATCAAAATGGTGGTCAAACTGAAAATTGACAGTTTCAAATTAATCCTGAAATAATACTGAGCTTTTTTGAACATCGTGATATAAACTTACTCTGAATAATAGCTTATTTTGCATTAATATGTAAAAATATAGAAAATTCGTAGGGATTTCCAATATTTTGCCTGCTGTGCGATATTGCACGCAAACATGGAAATGAGCAACTATTAAGCCTCCTCTTGATTGGAAGTTCAATTTCATACAATGAACAATAATGGCAGAAAAGTCGCAAGCATTTCCCGTTGACCCACTTGTCAACGACCGCATCATCAGACGACCACTAGAATCAGTCACAGTTGTAATCCTAGGCTTTTCATTGGTCATTCATGCCCCAACTCAGCTCCCCCGGCTGTGCCGCGACCTTGAGTCAGTTTCCATTAATCAAAGTAAGATAATCAATTCATTCCTTTGACCTCAAATGCCCGTAAGCTTAATAAATATTTCCATGAACTTCAAAGTCATGGAACGCAAAACATTACGACAAACATAAAACGGCTTAGAAAATCAAGATGTAGTCTATTCACAAAAATCACATGTTTACGACTTCCATAATGAATGGATTTTACGTTATCCTCAGGATTATATGATAGGAATTCTGAATGACGGAATATATCAATGAAATAAATATACCGATAGTGCGCATCAAATCAAAATAAGTGTTTCTTTACACGAATTAAAACACGAATCACATTACACGATCTGTTCCAAAAATACAACAAAATCTATAAACTTAAAGTTGCATTTTAAAGACTCCACAATGAGTTATGCCGGTCACGCTAGTTTTGTATCAAGTAGAATACAGCGTCAACAGCTTTGTAAGTGATGAAACTTCAAATAAACTCCGTCGATTCCAGCACCTAAAATGAGAAGTATAGTTGATTAGAGATTTTTATAGATTTTTAGATTGCCACTGTTGTCCAAATCAAGCTCAGCAACTCCCATCGCTCTCTATGATAATGAAAGCAGCGTTGCGAGCATATTTTAATTCTATTGCAGTTATAGCTACTGAACAAAATATAGAAATCCACACTATACAATAGTGAAGGACTAGAAAGTACACGCACGCTGAAAGAATTTTTGAATGAATTTGAAGACCTGAATTGATTTTTTTTTAAAATTTGTATTTAATATTCGATGACTCTAAGATACATATCAGTCCGTGAAAAACCATAAGACATGCAGGACATCGAATTCTGATTAATCTATATAGAAATCATAAATATTAACAAAAGAAATAAAATCATGTTACAATCATGCAGATATTCTTTACACGACTAAAAGTTCTGCATGTTATACCCTGATGCGATTCCTACATTGCATAGATTCACAATTATTGCCACTTCTCTATGAAAATAATATCAGATTATAAAATAACTTAATGCACCGCTTCACGTCGCCACGAATCTGCAATTTTTCCATGCTTGATAGCCTACTGCAATTCTTCTCAAGATCTAGCAGCATTGACCTTGATCGCTCCCAATCCAGGGGTTAAAATGACCGCCAAAGTCTGATTTCCATGATTTTTCTACCTTTGTTTTGGTCTGGGCGGTATAGATGTCGCGTTAGCTTTAGTATGTGAACTCTCAAAAGCGCAGTGAGTCACAATGTGAATTTTCGATCATTTATCTGTACACTGGTGGTGGTTTTCTTTGTTGGTCATCTGATTTACGCATAACCAAGTTGAACGTTTTATAGCATTTGAGAAAATCTATGAAACTATAATCCTCGTAATATCATCTTCCATACTGTTCATCATGTGCGTCTCCAATTTTAGACTGTCTTCAATAGGAAATGCACTCCACAGAATCACCACAAAACTTACATTAAGGATCACCTTTTGCGGCATCAGCTTGGCTAACTGCTTCATCATCCAAATTCGTCCACTCTGAAATGTTAGAGGAACACCTTCTTTGCTTGCTAAATTTTGTGATAGGATTCCTCATTTTTATTGTCATTTGATTACTTGAAAATTGAAATTTACAATTTTCATTATGTAGGCCTATAAATGAATGTCGTTGATTGTCAACAATGAATGGTCCACATGTTTATCATGAATTTCTAATGAAAGAACGAAAACTTCTCCGGAAACTTTCAATGAGCAATCATTCCACAACTATCAGCCACAGTCTGACTTCAATTAGTATTTGAAGAAAGTAGATAGTGGCCAGTTGCTACACAACTCATCTGAAAACCTCTATAGAAACCTATATGAAAGCCCAAACCTTACAAAATGAAATAACTGATTTCATTGTCTATCAAATCCAAATAAAAGTTATAATATCAACATAGAGTGCAAACGAGGTCTGCAAAGAGTTGAAAATTCACTCAGAACTCCCTAACTTTATGGATTTTGATCGGCGATGACCGGATAGCAGTGGAACATGGATGTTTCACGTTAGCCACCATTGACTTCAATATGGCTTCACTTACCCGTTTCCATGTTATTCTTCAGATTTGCACTGAAATGAAAAACGCTAAATTACGAGCATTGAAGCAATTTTGAATGCAAAAGAGAGAAAATTCTCAATAAATTTACAGGTCATGATGGTATTCAATTGCAGTTTGTGCACCACAGTTCTGGATGCAAATAAGTCAATAGCAATACTCAATGATGAATCGTTTTTCAGCGTAATTTAGGACCTATACAGACAAGAGGGATCAAGCATTTTTAAAATCTTTTCCAACTGCCACAGACTTTCAAAGAATTATTGTTATGAATCATGAAACATCGTAAGTTAAGTTGTCGGACTTTGGAATGACAAACACGTTGGGTGCGGCTGAGAAGACTAATTTGTCAGTTTACAGGCGGTCATGTTTCTGATGGTCAGTGCGTGATCCTGTTATTCCTATTTGAGTTTGAAGCGCCATGCCATACGATTGCACTGACTGCATGCTGACTGCATACGAATGCACATTGTGGTCCTCGAAACCTTATGTGGCTGAGATGCGAAGTCAAATGCATCAAATGCAAAACATTCTAGTTGTGTTTCAATTGACGCACTTGTATATGTGGAAGCCGCGCTTATCTGCTTAGAAGCCATACTTAGGTTTGTTACTGACAATTGCTGTTTATATGACTAAGTATTATGGAGAAAATATATGATTGCATTTCTCCGAAATGAACGCAAAGAGATAAACAACATTCATTCTTGCACATATAGCGAACTTTCTATCATTAAAGTTGTGGCATCCCAACAAAGATCGTATTGTAAAAGCTTCAGACATGAAGAAGCCCCTGAAGCGTGTTCGAATGGAAATGATCTTCGAAATTCACGAATCAGCAGACTTGTAGATCGACATAGCTATATCACGCTCCAACATCTATCAATGAGCTAAACCGCTAACATTTGAAACGTGAAGACAAACGGGTGATTGATCGCATGTACATGCGGAGACTTAAGGGTGTACGCACTGCTTGCTTTCACTTTGTGTGGACGACGCACAGAGGAGACGATCCACATTCACGGAGTGCTGCATGACGTTTCTCTGATTGAACAACTCGTTGAGGTGTCATAGATAGTGTCTCTCAACCACTGGGAAGTGTCTCCATTTCCTGTTTTGATAATCGACACATCTCCCACCTCAACAAGTGTCGCTCTCTTGGTTAGTGTCGATGGTTTCTGCACCGTTGATGGAGTCGAGCGGCAGGAAGCTACTTTATATTGAATTTAGGATATTCCAGTGACAGAATATAATTCCTGCATGCTTCAGAATGCACTCAGCCTCTTTTGGGTCTCTGCAGATGCGATGCAGAATCTGATGGAAGTTGCATAGTCCAACTGCAACAACCACAGGTGGTTTATCGCGCAGTGACGCTCGGGAAGAAAATGAAAAATTGAACCCGTACGCATTGTCCATTTGACAGTAGCGCGACGAAGCGACGAAGCGATTTTTAAGGAAATCAGACTTAGTAGTGTTCTCATGTTTGCTGCCAATTGTCAGACGCAGGTATCCACGCTTCAACAGTTATCGTAAACTTGTCATCATGCTACGACACTCCCAAAAGGAACTGTAGTGCCTATCTCCACTTTCTCCATGGTTACTTAGAGCTCTGAAAATCCGAATCAGTCGCTCTCGAAATTTTATTACAAGACAATTTGCGCATGCTCGCTCCACTGATGGTATCAGTATTTGCCGACTCGGTCATTTTGCAATGGCAGACAGCAGTTTGAAAGATGAATTCCAACTTTTTTTAAGAAACTTTATTTATTGAAAGCAATACGTTGAAAACTGATAGAAGACGGCTTTGACAGACGGCACAGTTTAAGTAGTTATCCCAGGAAAGCGTCTTAAGACAGTGATGAGAGTATATTTGTCTTCATTGGGATGGTTTAGCAGTGCTGTACAAAACTCAGAGAAATTTTGAAAATGCATTTAAATTGCTTATGTCTGTAGCTTTCGAGAACTGCCTATCTACATATAGCATGACAATTTGCCCATTTTTAACTTGTGATCCACTTTTTGTATCATGAAATTGACAATACTACTTACTATTCTGTTGCGAGTAGTGTTTAAAGGTTATTACCACTTTGCATTTCATAGTTGCAAGGATGTATTATTTTTTTATGAATGAACATGCTGATCATAGCTTCATATGTACTTATTTAATAGTCATAAGTAGCCTGAATTGGTTAAGATGCTAAATGATCAAGAAATTGACGACAAGGTTAGATTATTAAAACGTGCTTATAAAATGAAGATCAAAATGCTGATGCTCTCATTCATCAAAGGTGACACAATTTGAATTGATTATCAGAGGCAAGTAGAAACTAAAAGTCTAAAGCACCGGAGTCGCAGGTATTATAATGTTGGAGTTAGATCAAAAAATGTCTATGGACTCCACAAGCTCCTCCTCGGTCAGTCATTGTAAAATGAGTTCGCTCAGACTTACCGTGCTTCGTCCTCGATTCTTTCGAAACATGTTCGACAGAAGTAGCAGCTGGCTACAATAACTGCTTCCGCTGCAACTATCATTGCCACCAAAGTCAGCACCAATGATAATGTTGTCTTGTGCAAATGTCTGTTTTCTCTATCATATCTCCACAGCCAAATTTTTCCAACAGGGAAAGTGCTGAAATGACGACTAAGAAGAACTTTGCTTGGTTTCCCATCCGCCCTTTGACGCCAGTATACGATGAGATCATCCGCACTGATAAACGTTTTTGCAAGATCTTCTGCAAAATCCACTGATGAGTTTTTCACCACGTATACACAGCCTATGGAGTGTTTTCTAAAAAAAGAAAAAACAAAAAGGCACAGTTGATCTGCTCGGAATTTAACAAATGTTTGAAAATGCGTTTAGAATTCCGGAAAATTCCGGTTTAGATATTTATCTAGCATAAAGTGCTATATTTTGTCTAGAATCATGACACCACTTAATGGGTTTTGATAGCGGATGCGTAGCCTCTGCTACAGCCAGATGTTCACTGAGTTCCTTATCAACAGCCGTCAGGATCTTCGGACTCCTTAATTTCACACATCAAGGATTTTTTTCTTTTGTAGAAGAGCATGCGCAATGCATTTGCCTTGTATTATAACCCTTTACATATGCAATACATTCTCTTGCCAGCATGAGTCCTTACATACGCAGTCCTTTCTCATGACTGTCCCTTCTCATACACTTCTTCACTTGCGCTTGTGTGAAGAGGTTGGTGCAGCTAGCGCTCGTGTGAGGTCTGTTCACATTAGTCGTTGCTGATAGTTAGCCTGCGTGGAAAGAACCAAGTCTGATTAATGCATGTGTCAAGATTACATTATTCAAGGGATGCCATTCTCAGCATTAAGTCTATTCAAGCTTTGCCAAGGGAAGTCAGGCGTCGTTTCCGGTACCTCGGAATCCTAAGAAGACCTGCACATCGAAGTCATTCTGACATCAAGACCAAAGAAAAACAGATACCTGTACGAATCACTGAATTTCCTCGTCAAGTTGCCATCATCAATGATCCTCGCTCTCGTGTTTTGATCCCACTGAAACGTGCCGACCGACATATAGTTCGACCACCTATCCCATTATCGATGGGTCTTCTTAATATACGATCTCTACAGAACAAAGTCGACAATGTATTGGAGTTGTGTCGTGATTCATCTGTTGACATCGTGTGTCTGACTGAAACATGGCATGATTCAGAGTCAGTATGCATATCCCGTATTCGTCAAATGGGTAATTTGGTGGTTGAGAGTGCTCGTAATCGTGGTATGAACAATGATAATCTCAAGGTAAACCATGGTTGAGTGGCAGTAATGTCTTTGATAAAGTCGATATCTTTAACCAAGATATTTCTCTCATTGAATTCTTTGTCCTTCGAATATATATGTGTGCGTGTCTCCTCGTGCTCCTCGTCGACTATAATTCTTCTAATTTATCGAACTGGAAATGTGACCAATGCATTCTACAATGAATTATCTAATCTTTTGGATGAATTGATGGTGCTCCGAGTTCCCATTATTGTAGCAGGAGACTTGAATATACATGTTGAACGTGCCGATGATCACAATGCGTGTAAATTAATCGATTTGTTTCATGGTTATGGTTTGGTTAATCGAGTTAGTGGTCAGACTCATCGACTCGGCGGTGCTTTAGATGTTGTTTTTACATCTACTGACTTTCCTTCTCATATGGTAACCATTCATGAAACTGGATTATCTGATCACTCATTGTTACGATGGAATATTTACCTGTCACGACCACCTCTGATCTTTGAGTCTTATACTTATCGGCCGTGGAAACAACTAGACATCAATGACTTTAATGATGCGTTTGCCTCATCTCAAATTTGTGATCCTTTGTCATGGGAGACTCTCGATGTTCATGAGTTGGTACGAACTCTAGATTCGACCATATGTGCTATTCTTGATGTGTTGGTACCGCTAAAGACATCCAAAAGACCAAAGCGTAATTCAGAGAATTGGTTTAATGAAGATTGTCGCATGGCTAAACGTTCTGTGAGATGGTTGGAACGCTTTCTACAATTAGTTAGATCAGTTAATCCTGCCGCGTCGGCTGATGCACTACATGCTTGGAGATCATGAGACATCACGTCTTAAACATTACCATTCCATACTAAGGGATAAGAAGGCATTGTTTTGGCGAAAGAAGATTCATGATGCTAATCGCAATGTCAAAGAATTGTGGCACGCACTCAATTCACTTGCGGGGAAAACAAGTTTCTTGTCCAATGATTCATTCATGGCTGATGATTTCTTGGATTTTTTTCGCGACAAGGTTTCCTTAATTCGATTACAGACTGCTAATTCGGTGACTCCTGAGTTTTCAGAGGCTCCTGATTATGTTTGCTTTTCGACCTTTGAGCTGCTTGACTCTCAGTCAGTGTTGTCAGCGATCAAAAGACTTCCCACAAAAGTTCCTCGAGTGACGCAATTCCTATAAATGTCATCAAGGTCTGTGCCGAAACGTTCACTCATTTTCTACTGAATCTTTTTAATCGTTGTCTCAGAGAAGGAATTTTTCCTGTCAATTGGAAGAAATTGTTTATGAGACCGATACCAAAATCGCAATCTGCTGATCTAGAACATCTATCCTCATTCAGAATGATAAGTATGATTCCAGTCTTTTCGAAGCTTTTAGAGAGAACCGTTGCCTCACAACTTTGGAAGCACGTCAATGATAATCGGCTCTTGCCTGCTACTCAGTCCGCTTACCACACTGCGCATTCAACGGAGACGACATTGAATGCAATCATCTCCGATCTACTCACTGCAATGGATAGAGGTCTGGTGTCTCTAGTGGCAACTCTTGACCTCAGCGCTGCATTTGACTGTGTCGAAACGGTATCCTACTTCGTCGTCTCCGATTGTCAGTTGGTCTGTCGGGAGTAGTTTTGAAGTTCTTCGATTCATTTCTCAATGATCGCTATACTGGTGTTAATCACAAGTCATCCTTCTCAGCATTGAAGCGAAGTGTGTGTGGAGTGCCACAAGGCTCAGTACTAGGGCCTCTTCTATTTTTAATATACACTTCTGACATTTTTACAACAACTCAGACCTTTGGACTCAGTCTTCATGCTTTTGCTGATGACATTTTCATTTACGGCTCCTCTTCGATCTCAAACGTGAATGTCCTGCGAGATAATGTTTCATCCTGCATTGATTCGGTGAATGTATGGCTATCTTCAAATCGATTGCTCCTAAATGCATCAAAATCACATGTCATGTGGTGTGTATCTCCTAGGCGGAAAGCCATATTGGAATCTGTGAGAGTGTGCGATGTACTTGTGGCCCCAGTACAAAGTATTCGCTGTTTGGGAACTGTCATCGATTCTGGACTGTCAATGAGACAGAGCATTTCCCAAGCAAGTTCTACCTGCTTCTCGGCAATGAGACGCATACGGAGTATTCGATATTGCCTGACAACGTCTGCCACTAAAGTCATGGTGAATGCTCTTGTACTTTCAATGGTAGATTATTGTGTTTCCTGCTATGTAGAGTTGCCATCAATGACGCTACATCGACTTCAGAGGATTATCCATGCGGCAGCTCGACTTGTTACCAACCGCGGTTATTTTTGCCACATCACACCGATACTTCGTCAACTCCAGTGGTTACCAATATGTGGAAAGATCGAGAAGAGAATTGGAGTACTCACCTTCCTTTGCTTACAAGGCAAAGCTCCATCCTACCTATCTTCGAAATTGACAGAGGTGGCATCCATCCCGAACCGAAGACGTCTGCGGTCTAGCGAGGCTAGAATGCTTCGGATACCTGTGTATCGACGGCCTATGTTCGGTGGGCATTCTTTTCCGATAGCTGCATCTCGAATATGGAATTCACTTCCCGTTGACATTCGGACATCAGACTCGTTTTTGACTTTTAAAAGGCTTTACAATGAATTTCTTTTAGAAAAGTTTTTTTGGTTGCTGTAAATTTATTTGTACAGCGGCCTTGAAGTCATCTGTGACGAAACGCCCTTATGTAAAAAGTTCTTAAATACATACATACATGACAGCAGGATTCGCTACATAAACAGTCCCTTCTGTTGGCAGCATGTCTTTGTAGATGCAGTCCTTTCTCGTGACAATGTGACTACTTACATAGCAAGCTCCGCTTCTTGGCAGTATGACTCTCTACATTTAAAGTCTCTTTTCTTGGCGGTATGATGCAGTATACAACATTCAGACACATACAGATATGGTGATTCTTTCACAGCATGTGATGTGAATCCTTATGTCGCTTGATTTTATAAAAGCAGAATCAGTGACTAACTTTATCGGACAGAGATACACTTTTTTCAATGATTGTGAGAGTGCTAGCGGCAAAGATTCCGATGCAAAGTTGATATTGTGAGTGGAGTCTTATGGTTTATTTTATCTCGCTGAATTGATCAGGAAAAACAAGGACTTAATCACTTTCAGAAGTAAGAAATCGATTTTCCCTCCATGACCTCGCTTGTTTTCTTGGTAGCAGTACATCAGGGAATGGCGAAATGATAACAGCATGACATCAATTAAAATCAGGTTATATATTTGGATGCCATTAAAAGCAGCTTGTTTGATACAGTAATGATGCACTGCTACGGTATTATGCATGTATCTGTTAATGGCATTCAAATATGTAACCTGATAGTTGACATCTTGCAAACCTGTTATCATGTTGTCATACCCTGATTGCTGCCAGCAAGAGAAACATTGAGGCCGTGGACAGACAATTGACATTTTTCTTCTGAAGTTTATTTACAAAACTGCCATGAGTTAGTCACGATCATGAATAAGTTGAATGAGTTATCGAAAATGAACGAACGTACCTTGTTGTGGGAATTATTTTCCACATTACAGCCCGGCAGTGTGGATGAATCGTTTGAATGCTTTGACTAAGGGCAATGGCGATTGCATCACTTCTGAATTTTATCCACTTCATCGTCAGATTGAAGGAGATACACACTACTGTGTCCACAGGTTGAAAGACATCTACACGGACTCGAGACTGCGCTGATCGCGGAGAAATCCCGCTATCCGTGGCGCTGACAGTCAGAAGAAATCGATCACCGGGTAGATATGGAGGTACGGAAGCATGTCGGAAGATTTCCCCACTCTGGTTGTTAATGTAGAAAAATTTGTTTTCAGACAGGTGATAATGAATGATATTCCCAGTCATATCTCCGTCATTGGCCCAGACGCGATTGACAGGAAGGACAGTTGAATCTTCCCTATAACACAACAACAATGATGTCAACGTAGCAATAAACATCTAGTCTTAAAACATAGTTTATAATTTTGAAATTCGGGCAAATCTGTCTGTAATTTTGTCAATTCACAGAATGAATGTTGAATGAAGATAAGTAGCTTCTCATACTCGTACTTCAGCATTTACTTTGATCAATACAACCTTTTTTTATAGCATTTCCGCAATATGTGCAATTGCTCAAGAATTTTTGATTCAATGCTCAAAACTAAGCAAAGTGAATCACGCAAGATATCCATACTAGATGCAGATGTCCATACTACTGATATCCGCAGCAATCTGATGAGACAAATACTTGTAAGCATCACAGAAATGTTATGCCATGAAAGGAATTTCATGAAAGGGTACTTCTTGGAAAGAAGGCGATCAAAAGGAAATCTGTGTTTTATCGGATTTGACCTTTCTATTTCGCTTTTGTTTGATGCGCTGCAATTGTCTCCGCTTCCGTGTTTTTTCTTGTTTTCGCTAGCACCTCTCTTTTTTGAGCGATCCAATTCAGCAAATCCAGAACAGTAATCAAATGAATCCGTGTTTTGCTTCGCAATGTAATAATAAATATTGACATGCATCTCATGCATGTCAGTTTTTATGGGGATGCTTCTAATAAGAACGTTATTTCGTCAATTCTTATTAAAGACCAATAATTCGGTAGATTGCACCTCTTTCCGTTTCATCCAACTGTCCTGTGTGAATGAGCGAGTAGCCTATGACATCTCAGTTCTTGGGTAAATAGTGAACTTCAATGTCGACATCAGAAGAATGAACGTTTTGTTATATATCAAGACTGCGTTATGAAAACTTATTTTCTCTAACCATTGTTTTCCTAAAGTCTTTGTGTTTTGAAAATCCGTGGTTCAGTTAAAATCTTTTTCTTAATATCAGAAGCGATTATTCTTTGCCGATTATGGACGCATAAGCCCCTATGGATGGTGAAAATCCATGTAATTCGCTTTAAACCCATAATTTACTTAATTATCTTTCTTGTACATCAGTAACCCCGGATAAGCTATCCAAAACTCATAGCAGGCTTAAAGCCTTTTCCAAACCCAATGTTTTCAACAGAGTACAATTGAATATCAGAAACTTAGTTATAATTGAATCTTACCCAAAGGCCAACTCTCCGCTGTACACATCTTGATTGAATACAGGAACCATGTCGTTTTCATCCTCTACCAACAATAAAGCATCTGATGAACACGATGACCCGAAACTCTCCTTTGCAATGACTGAAAATCTGTAGAAAATTTCGAAATGGCAAGTCAGTGCTTGAGAGCACAAAACTACTCTCGAAAACAAGTGGTAAATTGACAAACAGAGAGAATTATCAGAACCTCCTTAATTAAATGTAACACAATAATGTCGTCATACATGAATACAATGTCCTTTCTCTTCATTGCTATTTGAACTCGTGTCTCATCGTCATGCATGTTTGCAATGCCAATTCCATGGACCAGGAACGCTGTCTCTCGACGATGTCATCGTCACCTAGATGTACACCCTATCTATAGAGTGCTGCACGACTTCTTCCTCGCACGTATATCACAGGCTGATGCAGGACATCGTAGATATGAAGCAACGAATCGCAAAAGTCTCCATGTGGTGACTGATATCATGAAATCATCAAATGTCAAGCAGCGCCTTTGAGCGCAGCGGTCATCATGTCGCTATCCACGACGAAAGGCGACACCTTAAATGCTAAATATTATTTGCTATATGTTACAATACTTCCATCTTTCAAAAGGTTACTTGATTTGTTCTTCTTAGAGCTTTTATATGTAAACCTTGAATATTCTAAAGGAGAAAATTCATTTGAACAGTTTTGATGCTATCAATGATAGTCATAGATATAAGTTCCCCACAAAAGGATCAGTTTTTAATTATAAAGTGTTCTAGTGATCACATTTCAGGCAGCAGTAACTAATGCAAGCATAAACAATTCATAAATCTAAGTTGAGCTTTTAGTTGGTATATTCTGCATAATAAATGTAGTAGATTGAGTCGTATGAACAGTATGAACTTTCGTAATGTTCCGAAATGAAAGGAAGCGAAGTAGACGAGATAAGCACACATTCAAATTGCTATTAGTTTAAAAGAAAAGTCGCATGACGACAAGTAGAGTTTGACGGTTAGCACCTCTGCAAGCTGGAGCACAAAGATATTGGTTTCACGATGATAATGCATGGCGTAGAAGGTGATTCATGATGTGTTTTTTGTCGTGAAGCACTTGTAGAAAAAGTTTCTTTGCTACGGTTTCACGTCTTGTACGCAATGTTGATTTTGTACAAGCACAGTAGCAACATCCATTTATTTGACTGCATAATGAAATATGCTTTTCGTAACTACCTTGCTAATTTTGAATTGAGCCCAACCAAACCGGGGCAAGCATCTTCAATAATTGAGAAATTATCAGAGTTTCAAATATTTTAAAGATATCTAATCTTTTGTTGGCTAAACTTGAGACCTGGTTGTTGTAACGGTCCCACTTGAGATAGGCAGTGATACTGAGTCCGAGGACTTTCACTCATTTGATACACTTCAGTGTGCAAATACTGCTTTGCCTGAGAGGAAGAATTTTTCCTTTTACATAAAACCAAACTATACTTGTCTATGTTGACACCAGTCCTTGAAACACAGAATTTCCTCGTTTATTGAATTTCCATTGACTGAATGAAGATCACTTGCGCTCATTAGCCTTGTTTCTAAAATATGTGTCTTTCAATTCATCAGGTAAGACTCTATGAAATTTATATCTTTCATGTGATGTGTTCTGAAGGATGTGATTCTTGAAATTCATTCTTAGTGCCCAATAGGCTGAGTTTGGGACATCTGTGAAACACCATCAGTTATAGTACATCAAAAATGTCGACACTTCACAGGATTGCAGCGTCATAGCAGCGTCATGAATGATGTCAGGTGGAGTTTGTTCAGTCATTTGACACCGCTGATGATGTTAGTCAAGTGTTGAAGGAACATCATTGTAATTTTCAGAGTCTACACGCAACGATGGTCATATGGATCGAATGAGGAGTATAACACCAGCTCCTTCATATAGGCCTACTCAAGATCAAAGAAACAATAAAATCGTGGTGCAGTTTGCTGTGCATCTATTGATGGAATTTCAATGACTGCCGGTACATAAAGTTGTTTTCAGAAATCATGATTTAGTTTGCCTTTATTCTTTTGATCAGTCATGTTTCATCGAACATCTGTGGGCACTTATGATGCGCACAACTTAACAAAATACTTGAAAATCAACATACAGGTTACATGAAAGTGCAAGTGTTGCCGTATTAGATTCATAAAGAGCAATGTTGCAAAAATGATTGAGGTACAATGTTTTCTATCTATAAATTTATAAGGCTGGAGTCATACTATAATGGGATTTGCTGTATTTGACAACATGCATGATTCTTAATCGTGCACTATGCGAACGTTGGACGAAATTGGCCGCGACACATACACTCATATCATGGAATAAGAGATAGGACTTATGCTTACCTGAAGTATGGAATCATTTCGCGGTCAATCTTCCCTTTGACATAAATTTTGCCGGACTTTGCATCAATTCGCAAATATTTCTGGGCCAGCTTGCCTTCTTTACTTGTTGTGTTTATGAAGTATTGAATTGGCTGTTCTCCGTGGCGAGCCCTTGCCTGTATGGTCATTACATGCATCCCGGTTGGAGAATTTTCAACCACTGACCAACCAACATTGTAAACTCCTGTGAAGATAGGACCATCGCAACTTCTCTTCACAACACTGACTACGACACGTACAGATTCGTTGGAGGTGTTTGACAGATTTCGAGCTAAAACGAAGAACTCATACCGATGTGACATTTTCCCTCGCGCATTCCATCGTAATTGTCCAGTTGTCTTGTTAATCGTGAATGGTAGGCTATCATTTTTACGCTGGAAATACAAGGCTGAATGTTTATCGTCTGCCACAGTTGTTTTCATAAAAATGTATGCTCAAAACTGGTCTACGCTTGATCATACATGGCAGGTATTTGTTACAGCAAGAGTCCATCTTGGAATTGGAGCAACTTCTTATTATATTACACGTATAATGCAAATTATACAAATGATGCAGGGATTTGTAAATTAGAATGCAATTAAGATGAAAACTATAAAAATCAATCGTTCTAGCACTTGAAGAAAAATACAAGCAAATGAAAGCTTCTGTAATAATCACAAAATAATAATAAATCTTTTATAAACAAGTTTATTGCACTTTGCTTGGACATATATAGGCCTACAAGTTAAGTTACAAGTCTTCTGAATTATGTTTCAGTTAAGGTTGTTTTTAATTTTACTGTAACAAGTTCGCTTCATATTGCAATCGCAAGTTCACTTACACTATTGCTAGACTTAATTATATGAGCAGAGGAAAAAACAGCTGAACATTTAAAATCGTAGGAGAGGCAGAACAAAGAAATGGGAAAAGTGAAGTAATAGTCTACAAAATGATATAAATCAGTTCCCCTCATAAGATGGTAGCGAAAGGAAATGTGGTGTGTACCCAAAGGCACGGTTTAAATTACCTACACTGTACATGAATACAGACAACTCTTGTCCCACAAGTTATACCGATTAGTCGACTGCACAACACCTCTAACCATTTGGTCGCCGACAATTTTTGGCAGGCGCCAAATGCATCTACGGTGATTGACAAGAAAGCATGAGTATGATCAAGTTTTTCATACTTTGATATTCTTTTACGATTCAGTTTGTTCGCCACATCTACGGCTCTGTAAAGGCGAAACTTCTATATGATAGTTTCAAACCAGACACAAAGTTTGCTCTCTTTTCAAGAGGGTTAGGTTGACCGTCAGATTGTTTTTTATACGAACAGATCAAACCCAGTGGGTCAGTAGTATTGAATAGTCCCATTACCACAAGAGCACGAGAAAAAACATTGCCCGCAGCAGTTTGATGTTGGCATCGGCCTGCATCTTCTTGCATACCAGCAGCCATTACAATTGTTAAGATGATGAACAGAATGGAGACGAGTAATTTTCCGATGCTCTTATAGGAGCGGTTTAAGGAATCACAAAAGTCCAAGAATCTGCTTTGGTGGAGAAGGATATCAAAGAAGTTCTCATCAACGCTCTCTTGTAAATTGAGTTTTTAACTTTAGAAGAAACCCACATTAAGAAAAAGTTTGTCTAAAATACGGATACGGAGTACCATCCTACAATTTCGACTTTGACTCCGGGTAGGCTTGTAGTGAGGCATATAAAAATGTGAAAATTAAGAACCTGGCCTTCTCTTCGCGTTAATCGCTAGTGTCAAATCATTTTTGATTAAATGAGCCAAACAATGCAAGACTACGCGATTAACATGAATGCTAACGTGTAAGCTGTGCATCATCAGTTTCTATTAATAATAGGCCTACACACGTGTGACACGTGAGATCGGCATTGCTCCTTTGTACATTGTGCAGTATGTTAGTAACATTACACAAGTTGCAACATGCAGTGTAGCACTGAAATCAGTAGAATCTATGTCCCACTGCGTCAATAGAGTGCCCATCATAATTCCACATGATTTTAGGGAGCGTCGATAATCGCGGGGACGACCATCCTGACCATGTGGCTACAGAGCAGCGTCTGGTCACTATAGAAGTAGTTTATTGATTCAAATAAGCTCCCAGCGGAGCTAAGTATACAATTATCAAAGTCAAAGTGATTCTCTCATAAAGAAGTCAAGTTTTCGTATGAAGCAAGTGATCGTGCGAGCATCAACACAGAAAGCAGGTAAATCATTCCACCTCGGAACGACAAGATGAGTGAAAAAGTTACGCCGATTAATCAAGCGAGTGGGGCGACGTAGCACGCGATGTGCATGTCCACGTATGGGCCTGTTACAAAAATAGTCGCACTTCTAAAGAAAAAAATATTTGAGCTTTTATCCATTCCGAATACGTTTCCTGAAAGTGGATTTCATATATCGTCGGAAATTAAAGTTGATTTGACCCCAGATAAGTTCATTTTATCACAAGGATGACTTGAACTCTACATGTTGAATAATTATTATGTCGGATGGACACCTTGTATCATCTTCTTAGGGATGTGACTTATTGATTTAGTTTTTTTATGACAGACAGATAATCTGCTGTGAGCCAGATCATGTCTTCATGAAACTTCAAGAATAATATAGAGAGCTTGCTGCACATTTAAGTGTAGAATTCGGATGTAGTTCTTACAGGATGAGAAAATATTCGATATTTGAAGGCAGACAACAATGGACAAAAGTCAATCCGGCTTTTTAGTTATTGGAAATCTCTATTCGGTTTCCGACTCAAACTGAATCTTATAATTCAGTTCTCAAATGCACTGGAGACAGATCTCTGGACAGTGTCAAATGGTCCACTGAATCCTCGCTATTGTAATCGTTATCAATTTGTTATTAAGATCACAACCATATCCATTAAATACTAATCCGGAAAATAATGTTGGGGACATCCACAACATAGACTGAGAATGCAATATGATTATATGCAACTGAGAGCGACTGTCAGACCTTTCTAAGAATGATAACAATAAATCGTCGGCAATCAATGATTTTCAGCTAAAGGAAATTCATAGACCCTACTTCAACAGAACGCATGAAATAGGGATCAAAATGAAGCAAATGAAAAGATGGTAAATTCATGATGCGGTATTGCGTTCGGAAGCAATTAACAATAAAAGATAATACATGTAATTCCTTCACTTCACGTTCTGACTTTACGCTGTTGACTAGACCTTTGTTTGAAGGAGTCACGAGTTGAGATGAAGACAGCGACAGTTATTCCCGAGGACAAATTATTTCCATGTCTCTTATTTCGGTTCAGTGCAAGTGTATATAGATTGGAGTCTGGAGTCATCATTTGTTGGTAGGATTCCGACACCGGCTAAAATGATAGGACTCCAGGACTCCGACTCCGCATCCCTGGAATTCATGGAATACCTGGCATCCATGAAATTACCTTCAGAATGGAGAAGATCAGGCCACTTGGTTTGTAGATCAAAGGTTCACCGACAGGATCACCTGTCTTGGTCGTGTCATTGACACTTCGGTTGATGATTGTTGTTGGGAAGATCGTTGTTGGATGATCAAATCGCATAACAGTCACAGAAACGGTCACAGTGGAAGTTTTACGTGATGGAATTCCCAAGTCCGAAACGGAGACCGTCAGGAAGTAAAATCGAGGATTATCCCTGTTGAGTTGTCTTCTGAGGACAATGCAGCCTTCATCAGTGATGGAGAACAGTGAATCTGCCTTCCCTGAAGATAAAACGATAAGGATGAAGAAGTGTAGACATTTCTACTCCCACGAAAATTTTTCATAAGAACTCATGAGGTTGTGATGAGTCTCATGATATTCTCATGAAAATATCAAGCTCATGAATGTTCTCATTATATTTTGATGAGAATATAATGAGTGGTAATGAGAACATTCATGAGGAAATATCTCATGATGCGTTCATGGCAAAATCATGAGCATTCATGAGTGTTTTGTGAAAATAAGTTTATAAGTAGTAAGGCATGCATGCTAGTAGCGAAAGGAAAGAGTCAGCTTATTAAATCGATAAGAATCTCCAAGTTTAGTCTATAAAGGATAGAAAGCTCGAAAGGAGGATCGAGAAGGATCGAAATGATGCATGTAATTTGACTTTACAATTGGATGCTGAATGCGTGATGTTGAAAATAGAGGTGTAATACAATCACCGTTCAATTTCATGTGCTCCGGGGCAACGCGGCGAGGCTAAGAAAGCCTCAATAACTAAATGCCAGAAAAATCAAGTCAGAAGTATGAAAGAGCAACTGTTCAATTATTTACGAGATTTTTATGAGAAACACATGACATTTAATGAGATACTTTATGCGAAAACGTTCCAAATCCGCATGAAATTTCATGAGATATATATGAGAAAAAATCTCATGAAAAGTCACGAGGAATTTTCGTGAGGTTGTCCTTTCAGTATAGTCGCTATAATTGCGTCTACTGAAAGCTGAATGCAGCACAGTAGCTGCCACGGAGAAATCAGTTTGCTTGCGTACTGTTCTTATTACTACACAAAATGTTGATGATGTTTGTGCCATCACTTTACTTGAGTGAACTCGACACAAGTGTAGCTCCTTCTATATTGCCAATGACCAGATATTTTCGCATTGGTGTTTACAATATCCTTCTAATATAAGTGGGAGTTAATTCGACACAAACGGTCATTCTTAATTGCTTAAAGCAAGTCGACCCCGCACAACACAGGCTTTTCAGAATCCATTGCTAAAAGCCTGATACCGTTGTCGCGGATGACGCAACCCGACATCAGTAGTTTTAATGCATTCCATTGGACGAGCTAACTCTCAATTCAAGTACATGTACGTAAACAGCGGCAGCTTACTTTTCTCTAGAATTCTGATCGTGCGACAAAAAGATTTTGCTTCAATTTTATTTTACGTTGATTATTTCTACAATTTCATAGCAAGCGTTGTAAAATTTCTTACCATATGTTTTTCCGACGAGAGAGAAGACCAGAGAAGCATTCCTTTCCAGATCTCTGTCCTTCGCACCGAGATGAAGTAATGGAACATTCGGGCGAGTGGCAGAACTCACAGCAAGATTGAAGGGTGCCAACGGAAAATAAGGAAAATTGTCATTCTCGTCGTGTATCAACATAGTAATTGGGAGAGTAGTCGAACGTGGCGGCACACCGATATCCTGAGCTATTATCGTGAAATTGTATCTGTTGAATTGGAAAAACCAATTGATTTGTGACACGAATTATATTGCTTCGTTGCCTCTTTGACCCATGTACATTATGATGAATATTTGTTGAGGGCCATCATTTATCAGATAGAAATTATCATTATCAATCCCTTAACATACATATCGAACATTTGTGATTCATGAAATGTCTCAGGGGGCATGCTAATGCCTCAAAATAACCCTAATTTCGTTGTTCCACAAATTGGAGCTATACTTAGAACCCTCTCTGATGAAAATGACCTCCGCTATAATTTGCATCAAATTGTGAAAACAAGCGTGTGCAGACTGACAAATTTCATTGAATTATGTTCTCCCTTCAGCACTGTGTACAACAGGGCTGTGGACTTGGTCGGTGTATTGACCGAGTTTGATACACAATTTTAAAGCAGAATTGCGAATGGCAGCATCTGTTGATTTTGCGAATTTCCAAGGTTATATCTTACATAGTCTATAAGATGCTCTCTTCTGTCTTTCTTTAGATAGTCCCACGCAAGTGATTATCCTGCATCTCCTAAAAAAACAACACTTGCTAAAAGTATGCCCAAGGGACGAAGTGCTCATCTAGTCCTTCAAATGCTAGAAAATGGCAGCGGACTCAGGATTTTCTTTAAATGCCGAATTTTTGCACTTAAAACTTTGAATCAGACACCCGAATGACTTAATCTTTGAAATGCAATTGCTTCAGGGTAAGGGAAACATTTCGTCTCACCCACGAACCACAGGACCAAATCTCGAGACGACAAACTCTTGTCAACGACCAAATTGCGAACATTGTTTGACTAAAAAGCAACATATGCCAACTTTTAGTGATGGACTCATTTTAATGCCAATAGTTGACTGGATTTTTTCCTATTGAGATTTGGTTTACAGTGATGAAAGGTTCATCTAAACCTGAATCATCATCCTTTCATTGGTGGCCAAATTTGACGTCAGATTCAAAAATTATGTAAGTTAACGTGTAAAAAAGATTGCTGTTGGTTTCTACATAAATTTCAACTACTTTTGCCACTCAGCTATTGGATTTTGAAGATTGCATTATGGAAGTGATCGCTTCGTGTTATCCATCATGATCACAGCAGAGAGTCTCGATTTCAATGAAAATATCATAAAAGCAATCAATAAAACGATGAACTTACGCGGATGTAACTTCTCGGTCAAACATCACTCGCGTGTTGATTTCACCGTTTCTCGTCACGTCAATGACTGAAGCCGAATCATTCAATAGCCTGAAGAAGATTCCTGAACTCCCAGCCAAGCCGTAGTCTGGATCCTTGGCGATTACTTTGCCAACTAGGGTACCACGAGGTTGATTTTCCATTACAGAGAATCGCCATGACATGATTGGTGACGAAAGATGAAAGAACTCGGGAGAATTGTCGTTTGCATCGATGATATAGATTTGACAGAAGTGAGTGGCAGTTCGCGCTGGTGATCCACCATCTTTCGCGATGACTGTGATGAATAATTCTGCCGTTTCCTCTCTGCGCAGAAAATAACGAATTTCATTCTGTGACAGATATTTGAGCTTCTACTATCTACTAGGAAATTATTAAGTAGTAAAGCTGCGTTGAAAATCAATGCAAGATTGAAGATAGTTGGAAGATAATAATAAAACTAATAACCTTTATTCTTTGGTTCACAAGTATTTTCATACATTCGGTGAACGCAATTACATAACACAAGAGGCACAAGAATTGCTGGTGCAACATGTACATGTGCAGCAGACGTGCATGATGATGTCAATGAGTAGTCCCTTTAGTAATTCTTTACGAGGCAGGGATGACGACGTTTCAATTTAGATTTCACAACTCACCAACTTAACTACCGCTCATTAATGGAAATGAGATCAGATAAGTGGTAGGCTACGAAAATTGAAGCACTGTCTGACATCATTTATCAATTTTGCGATAAAGTTAAGGCAAATGCACGGATTCGTCATTAATATGTTTAAATATCACGAGGCCCTTCGCCCTAATCTCATGAAGTGACACATGGGGAAGGAAAATGTCAGTGTTAAATTTGTTTGTATGAAAGATGAAGAGAAAGTGAGATATAGTCAATGTCATGGTAGTGTGAGGGTCAACGCTGATTGTTTCTGGATACACAATGCTTGATGGATGAACATAGCTTTCAGATATGGTAGAAGCAGTAGATGAACGTGATGTCACGATGCGGCTGAAGTCGACAGCTTTGGTTTGCCAGCTACCAACGAAGGGCCAGTCACGTGTAATGCTGGTGAGCTGCTTGGTTCCGCTTTAGATCTCGATCTTGTGTGTCCTTGCATAGACAGGTGTTCGTTTGTACGTTGCTGAAGCCATCTCTCTGTACGCCCAACATAACTGTCGCCACAGTTACATTCAGATGTGTAGATTGCTTTGGACGCACAGGAGAGAAGCAGTGGATCCTTGAGAGATCGGACCGGAACGCGCTTGATGGTGATGGCAATCTTTGCATTAGCAGTAGGAAATTCCAGCACGATTACCGCACGGAATCGAACCTTCAATGTGTAGGAGAAACGATCACTGAGGAAGTGCACGTTCAGGTAAGAGCTCATTTTGACAGGACCGTACACCTCCACTTTCTCTTGCAGGCTGGAGGCATTGAGCCGATTGATGGAGGAATGAAGCAGAACCCGCCCTCGAAAACAATCCGCACTTACACTGTCAACTGCAGAAGCAATCATGCGCGCAGCGGGTTACACTCGAGAAAATAGTGCATACATTCCTAATCTCACAAGAAATTGATGAAGCTGTCTTTTACATGACTTTTCATAAGGTTAGGCATGCATTATTTCTATTTTCTCAAAAAGATAAAAAGTCTTCAAGGAAGGAAGTTTTACAATCAAACCCTTACTATCGAGCATTTTTGAAAATTACCTGTCAATTATCTTGTTGATTTTTATTTCTCCAGTCATTGAATCGATTTTGAAATACTTTGCCTTTCCATGCTCTTGTGAAATAGAATAAGTAACTCTGCCATATCGTCCTGCAAAAGGAAACTGCAGATGAATATCCTCATTTTGAGGGCCTATCAGCAGAGTTGCCTGCCGTTGGAGGCGAATTTTCATTCCCATACAGAGCAGGAATACGTTAGCATGCGCTATGTACACGATTCATCTGTTACCCATGTTGTGTAATTTTGACCATACTGTAGGTCTCTATATGTAACTATCTAGGTTTCACCACCCACGCATCCACGTAAGAAATCATCAGTCAATATGACACGATCGATTGTCAACATAGAAATAAATTGTTGTTTATCTGAAGATGACTGAAATGGAAATTGACTCAAGGTCGCGGCACATCCGGGAGAACTAAGTTGGGGCATGAACCACCAATGAAAAACTGATAATCGCACATGTGACTGATTCTAACCCAATCATACAGCCGTTGACAAGTGTATCTAAGTGAAAATGCGTGCGATTCATGTGCCACTATAAGCTATACTTCCATTCTAGAGGTTTCATTGTTATCAATTTCTATGATTGTCAATATTCCTGAAGCAGTTGTAGTTAGAGCAGTCAGTTGTCCAGGAATGACTATTGACTAGCTTTCACATTATTGGACAATTGACTGTACTAGCTAGACAACTGAATGAACTGATGGAGCAACTGTTTGAGGAATATTGACAATCTATCGTGTCATATTGACTGATGATTATCTTACGTGGATGCATGGGTGGCAAAAGCTATACTATCTCCCTATTGCAGTCAAAGACTTTTATTGACAGGAGTGATAGCATCTGATTTACATGTGCATACAGTCAAGGGTTATCAAAAGTGAATTGTGATCAATTTTGAACAATAAATCAATTGATTTTGATTGTAGAAGAAAGCAGCCAATTAATTGCATTTATTGATTGGATTTCATTACCGTTTGAATAGACTACTTCTTTTTTTTATATTTTTCACTCCCCTATTTCACTTAACGAATTAGACTGTGGGCCTACATACTTAGTATGTTGAATAATAGCTCATTATCAATTTGGATAGTGACTTGAATAGACCCATTGTATGAAATGCGCATGTCTATATGTTACTTATTGGATGTGATTGTTGATTAACGTTTGTAGAAACTTAAGTTGCTGCATCAAAATTAAAGTGATAATTCATTATTGAAACAAAGGGAATGAGCACGTGCCTGTGATACTATAAAAGTTCTAAAAGTTATCGTAAAATTATCACAGGCTAATACAGAGATAGTAAACACGCTATGCACCAACTAGCTCAGGATTAGAATCCTGAAGGAGCTCAGCTTATGAATAAGTGATGTCAGGTAAGCTTGGTATCTAAATTACTCATTGAAGATGGGGTATTTTCCCTAAGATGGTGTGTGGTGACGGCATTGCAAGTAAATTAGTCAATTGAATTCCTCTCCACCACTACTACAACACAACTCAATTGCAGTCAATTGCAATTTTTTGATGTCAGCAATCAATGAAATGGGACCAATGTTTGATAACCCTTGATACAGTGCTTTTATCTTCTTCGAAATGCTTATTGCATTAAATATGACTGACAATGACGAAAAGGATCAGATAAGAACGTAGATATATTGATGGAATTTCCCCATTCCATCTATGCGATCATCATTGAGCCAACAGACTTAGTGATGTATCCCGGAACCGAGAAGTCAATTTAGTACTGCAGGCAATCAGCTTGATCTTTACTATGAATTACAACCAAAATTCAAATTACAAAGCAAAGCAATAATCATAGGAACGCAAATGTACATAAAACATAGACCGAGATCACATATACATGCAGTAGAGTACATAGAGATAATGGTGTTTGGATATGGACATAGAAAGACCATGGTCCAAGATATCACATTTCTCTGGGGACTCGAACAAAACATACCTCGTAGGCCTACCACATTAATATCGGTAATTACACTTCTTAATTTAATTTTCTTCTTTAATTTTCCCTCCTTGATTGAATTTACCAACTTTTCCTCTTCGTATTAAAACCAATTTGTCTTCCTTTAATTTCATTTCTTTTGCATTTCTTCTTCGATTTATTTCTCTGTATCTCTGTTCAACAGGTAAAGCGTTCGTACTTATCACTTTGTTAAGATTTATTTTAGAATGAATTGTTTTCATTTCTCTGTTGAAAAATAGATTAAATGGTGTCTTACCAGTTGCTACATTAACAGTTCGGCGAATATCGAACAATGCCCGTTATTCCTGAATGCTGTAGGAAGAGATGGTCTCATGATTTACGATGGTTTATCAGCTCCAAAGACCAAGTTTGATGATGCTGTCAAGAGATTCGAAGAATACTTCAGTGGTGGAACATCAATCTTACTGAGAAGGAAGCAGTTTTTTGATGCCAAGCAAACATCAGCAGAGACGGTAACTGAATATGCATGTAGATTAAGGAGACTCGCATTTGATTGTAAATTCTCGAATTCTGATGAAATGCTGCGTGATAAGTTTGTTCTAGGAGTATTTGATAATAGATTAGCAGAAAGATTACTGTCTGAAGATGCCACCAAATTAACGTTTAATATTGCTTTGGAGAAGGCAGAAGCATGCGAACGTGCCCATCGAGATAGAAATTGTATCATTAATCCTGAAGAGAAAGTAACTGTTAATTCTATAAATAAAAGAAATTCCAATAGAATATTCGATAATCAAAAATCAACAGCAGCTACAAATCATCGCAAATCTAATGATAAAAGGGTTTTTAATGAATACAAAAACAAAAGTGATAGAAATTACTTTCATTTGAACAGTACGATTAATACTACAAAATGTTATCGTTGCGGTAGTTTAAATCATAAAGCAAATTACTTCAAATGTCCTGCAAGAGATGAAATTTGCAAGAATTGTTCCAAAAGAGGACATTATGCGGTCGTCTGTAGCTCGAAATTAAAATCAAATGTTCAAGCAATTGATAAAATGTTAAGTAAAAACGTTAGTTTACAAACTGCTTTGGAAACATCATTTCATTGGAATGCTGCAAGGATGTTCCACAATCACTGTCACAACAAGCTCCAGCTGACACCATGTATACTGTGTGCTATACTGAGACCTAGCCAGCGACTACATGTGCAATTAGCCTATACCCGGGCTATTCTGAGCTCCGGAAACTTAGGGGAGGGCTTCTGGAGACTTTTCACTGATTTTGAAGTTCCCTTGATTCCTAAAATTGAATCGCAACACAATTGGCGAATTCTCCTTCCAATGGTGACATCAGTTTTTACTAACTTCGTCATCTTCTTGACGAATCCCATTTATAAAAAAATGATATTATAGCATCTGTTGGAGATTTTTGGTAGATGCAATGTTGTGAGCATGCTTTGATTGCATTGGCATATTAAAGCAGTGCTGAATACACAAATAAAAATAAATAAAGCAAATTAAGATTTCTCAAAGCACGTGTAAATAACATACGTGTAATAAACATTATTTAAAGCATATTGCTACAGGGTGCGGCATAAAAAACGTGACTAAATTTCAAAGTAGCATAACTTTCTGATTATCCAAAAGAAATTAACAAATAAGGTCCCATTTCGAAACCAATACACCACAATCAGCATTGCAATGATTGCATTTGACGATGAGAGTATAATGTTCTCATATCAATGCAGTAGTCAAGTCTGCATCACGAAAAATGTATGCCTTGCGAGTCCTACGTCCTCTTCTATCAAAGAAAGATTTATTAAATGTGTCCAACTGCTTAATGAGATCTGTTCTCGAATATGCATCTGCTGTCTACCCAAATCTCCCTGCCTATCTGAGCGAAAAACTCTCGCGAATTCAAAACCGTGCGCATCGACTCATCTGTAGAGTTCCGTCTTCCCATATGTGCAACTGCAACTCATTTGAAAGTATCAGCACTCGACGCTTAACTTCTGGAACCCGTCTGTTTTTGAAAGCTGCAAGTCGTGAAGATCATGTATTACATTCCCTCATTCCACCAAAGTCCTCTCGATCTGGCCGCTTCATCCAACCACCTACCACTTCAAATCGACATTTCTCATCCTTCATCCCTTTCATCACATCAAGAATCAATAATTGTCACGTTGACTGATTAGACACTAGTTCATCACTTACACCTAGAGCTCACTGAAACGTGACTGATTTGCTCAATACTTAATTCGCACTCAATTGATTTGTACTTCCACTGCTGAAATTGATGATTTTCATTACTTCAATAAATATCTTACTTACTTACTTAATGTTCATGTAAAGCAGAGCAACTCAAAAGCCAAGAAACTGGATGAAAGGAACAACCACTAAATGGAAGAGCAAACCTACTGCCACTTCTTCACTTAAATAATTCCCATAGTAATTGCATAGATGCATCCTTTGGTTAATGAATATGCTAATTATACCTTCATTTGTCCTTTGTCAATGCTCTATGAGTGACTTGACTGAGATGGTAAAATTTGCACGAAATCTACAAAAAATTTCGATTTTCAAAAAGGATTATTTTAATGGTCAATTGTTTGATGTTCTCATGAGTTCCTTATCAGAAATACGCAAGAGCTAAGCATCACAAAACTTTGAAATCGTAGCTATTACAGTTTTGGTGCAATTTCAAAAAATGTCTAGTGGCACTCCAGGTGCTTCCCTCCTTCCGTCTGAATTTGGATTAATTTTTAGCCTATCAGTTACCATAGTGCTTTCAATGCAGTTCAACTTGCGGTGCACGTGTGTCACACGGAATCCCACATATAGAAGTTCACATTCCCACGGCAACTCTGCTTATGAACTTGTCTTACCTGAGTCCTGGTCAATTGCAGTGACCATGAAAGCTGTATAGTCCAGCGGAGAGTTCTCTTCGATGCGCACAATCTGGTCAGCTGTTGTGAAGACCGGTGAGTTGTCATTCACGTCTAGTACAGTGATATTCACCTTCACAAGTCCTGTACGTGAGGAATTCGATGCATCAGCCACTTTTATCGCAACTTGAAAAGTCTGCTCAATCTCATAGTCCAGAAATGACATTAAAACTAGTCTTCCAGAGGTTCTGTCGATTCTAAACTTATTAACCAAATTTCCTTGGATGATGGAAAATAGCGGATGCCCGTCAAGTGGTAACTGAAATAGAGAGATTCTCTGTCATTCAAAGTAAAATAGGATTTAGTTAAAGCATTTTAACGCCATGACGGATATACCCTGCAACTCTCGAATTCAAAAACCTGAACAATTTTACAATTTTTTATTCTCCGAAGTACCTACTGTATTTTTTGGTTATTAGAAAGAATAGAACTATTGTCTGTGGATTATTTCCGATACAATAACGAACATGAAACGCAATTATGTGACACTGCCCACATTTCCAACTCTTGCACATTCTGAAGGGTGATTGCGCTCGCTGCATTTCACCTCAACATTCGCTTATCCTGTTTGTTTCTGCTAGGCAGCAGGTTGTTCGTCGTATTTATGTAATTTCACCTTAGCCAATGAAGAGTGGTAGATGCAAAACAACTTGCTTCAAATGCTTTTATGCGGTCTGCTATGTAGCATTATTTCGATGTCGATGCCGGTGCATCGCTTATTAGGATCTTTTAGCGTTTATTTCCTATGATTCTAAGCATAACAACTGGCTAAAGCTATTGGAGAATTATGTCGTACCTTTCTGGAAACCAAATCGTGTCACTTACCCATTTACGCTCTGTTGAATGGTATTTTAAAATTGCTTGTTTGCGTGCGTTTAGTTAAATTTATAAATAAATAGACTTAGTAGCATAACAGTTTCGGTATCCACATCATATTGAATTTCCGCATGAAAAACGAGTTCATAAGAGTGTGTAATTATTTATTGCTAATTGGTACCAATTACAGGAGTTTCGATCTTCTGTTAATCTGATTCTAATGTGCCTGTCAAACATCAGTTGATATCTGCTGTGACACAGATCGCTTCTTATAAAACATGACCAATGCAAATCAGGATGTGAATTGAATTGACAACCGATTTGATTGTCTTTGGACATTGTTATTACATGATATCAGAACATACAAGATCAGCAAAGCATTATATATAAATGTATGAAAAGAAACTAGCAACACTTTTAAGTAATGGATGATCATGATCTACAAAGCTAACGTCAAGCAGCTATACAACAGACATATTGTATGAAAAGATTTATGCTTCATAAAATGTGTTTAATGCTTATATCCGGCAGATCACAATGCATATCATTGAAAGCATCATTGTCCGTTTTATAATTTTCCTGTGTCATGCAATTCGGTCCTACAATAAGCGTCCTCCCATCATCTTCCGCGTAGATTTTTGAAGTTGTACACAATTGTTTCCCGTAAATGCAGACGACGCTAGTAGTGTTGACAATAAATAACCGACCTTTCCTTCTTCCCAAATTATATTTCGCTTCTTGTCTCTGCTAAGGTTGATACTGAAGATATAACCCTGAGATATCAAGTCTACTGGCTTCAAGAAGAATTAACTTGCCCCTCTTTTTTCATGGGGAATTAAGCAAAAGGGGTTTTCTGATTTATTTTTTCCAATCAGCAAAGGGGTGAAAGACCACCGTTGCCAGCAAGTTTAGTAATGAAAGCAGACTTGACATACCTGATGAAAATCTGCATTTGATACTGTATAAATCACTGCACCGACCGCCACGTCCTCGAAGACTTCCACGTCTCCAGGCGAAGTGTGCAGTCTTTGCTGTGTCTCATTCACTGTCTTGACAGAGATAACGAGAAGACTGCTCATGCTCAAAGAAGGTGCTCCACCATCCGTCAGATTGAACACCAGGCGGTAAACCTTCAATTCAGAAACAGCAGTCTTTGTCACCACCTGCCAACCACGCAGGACAAACGGAGTTGCGTTCACATCATGAAAGTGAACATGTACGACATTGTTTGGTGCCGTGCAATCCCGATCGTGAATCTGTAAAATAAAAAAGTGACTCAATGTTGCTCTAAATACATGTAATATACAAATCCGATGCCTTTATCATATACAGTTAGATTGGAATGAAAACCAGCTAGCTGTGCGACAATAAGGTACCAATCTAGGTCCATGTTGCTGGATCACAATTTGTGAGCTATGCAGTGGTTGTAGATTTTTGTCACTGTGTTGCAAGTCATAGCGTCGAAATTGTGCAATTTTTAAAGAGAACTATATCACAGAAATATCTCTATTTTCTCACAAGGGCCGTGACTACATTGCAGACATGCAGACAATCTTGGTATCCATTTTTCATACATGTGCTTCGGTCGTCACATAGCGTCTGTTGTGAAAAATTCATTCCGCATGTTAGGTTTTATGAGAAGAGTGTTGCAGCCATTTAAAGATGTGAATCTTTTCAAAATTATGTGCAACTGATACGTTCGATCAAATCTTGATTACTGCTCCTCAGTTTGGTCGCCTCAATCTAAATATTTAGTTGACAAGATTGAGTGTGTTCAGAAAGTTTTTGTCATGGAGTTGTGCTTCCATATGAACACAGGATATAACAGTGGTATGCACACCAAATTATGCAAGCACTTTGGTCTTTCGACTCTGGCGCATCGGCCTGACTCGTCGGATTTGCTTTTTTCACAAAATTTTACATAATCAGGTTTATTGTACTTACCTTGTATCAAATGTTTTGTTACACTTGTCAGTAAGACGAACAAGGCATACTGATGTGTTCACCAGTGTTTTGAGTCATGGTCTAAGAATTCGAAAGCATGCTTTCTTCCCACGAATACATGTATATCTACTTATTGTAATAAGTTGAAACATATCGACTTGTTTGTCCTTATCACAGATCAATCAAATGTAAATTAAAGCTAAACATGTGAACTTTTGTCAGCGTTGTACCGATGCCTGATTGTAATATTGCATGTTTTCAACGGCTTTTAGCATTATATCTTTCTTTTCATACTTTTTTAACTTCGTTTGTGATGAATGTGGCACAAGCTGTTGTCATTATATCAATGAAGAATGCGACAATGTATAAAAACAAAAACATGCATCAAATGCTGATGTGAACAAAGATACACATGTAGTTAAAGAATTTAAAAATGCGCTCGGTCTTCAATTTGCACATGTTCCTGCTACTGTTGAGAAAGCATCTACAAAATTCACGAGGTGGACGGAGAAGATTGAGGACAATATCATTAAAGATTTTCATAAAACCTGCGGCAAATAATGGTTGACGGTTGCATTCTTTTACAAATTGCTGTTACAATGTACAGGTGCCTTCACAGCACGATCAGGTAGGCCTAGAGCAAGCAAAAGCATCTGCTAGCACTAGAATAGCAAATAGAGCTATTGCCTAGTGTCCACGGCTCAATATGTGTCGTTGTCCACTGTATTCTCTAAACACAGGATTTCTTTGTCAGATACTGCGACTTGTAGGAATTATGATTGCATGCACGTGTAGATTAGATAGCGTATTGACAGCCGCAGTTACTAATGCAGTTACTATGATACTATTCTTATCATTACAGGGATTGCACTTGTGATCATACTATTCCAACATGAGGAAGTTATTTTCAACCCTTAAGCTGTTGAAAGGAGAGTTTCAACGACACCGAAAACGCAACATATTTACAAGTCACTACACTTTACAGTTTGCACACAATTTTGTATTGCAACTCTGTCATAAAATATAATGGATGAAAACGGTTCAGCTTGAGAGTGTTGATGCTGCGATGAACGTGCAAATGAATTCGTGTATTTCCTAAAACCTGTGCGTTTGGCAATGTCGTTAAACATGCGATGTCAGCTAGTGAGCCCTATCAGGGAAAATTACCCCTATTCACCTACATCCTTTACTCGTCTGCAACTTGGCATATGAATCCTGTAAATATAGCTTAAAAATTATGATTGAAATGCTGCACGTATGAATAAAGAACTAAAAATCACTACAATCTGCTTTATGAGATAGATATTATGGGTTCGAGATATTATGTTGAATTTGAGAAACTTTTCTAAGTTTACCTATTCAAACAGAGTTTGACTGGAAATTTCCTTCATAGCTTTAAAATTTCCAGGTCTCTTGATGGGTATGTTGCGTTAGGCCTATTTGACTATTTAGCTCTTGAAGCTAAAGAGTAACGATCAAATTGAAATATCCACATTTATTCTTGCACCATACAGAACTTATAAAACAGATGCAATAACAGGCAAGAAACTCGACTTAATACCATAAATCAAAAATCAGAAGTTGCAAAAGGATACATGACTACTTTCACAAAAACTCAGCTATAACTATTGTTTGGACTATTTTTAATAGAGAAAATGCACCAAGGAGTTTTACATGGCGCAGTCAAATTCATCACGTTCATTGAAATTACATTGTCAGAAACTACATGGCCGTGTCAGCATCACCCACTGGTGAGTGTATTTCGCTGTATATCAGAATATATCTGTATATAGAATATATATCTGTATATTGCATTTTTAGATGATGGTCACATCCCAATGAGATCGCTGATCATTTGTGTAAGTTGCTTGTTTGGGGCAACTCTGACCATTTATTGTAGGCGCTCCATTCAATTCTGAAATGCCTGTGTTTGGTAACTTATGTTGTAACCTATATTGCAGCTAAGCTACGCCTTCTAGACTAGTCTGCTCTAAGACTGTCTCTTGCTCATAGTACTTTTTACTGGCATGGTCCTCGTTTACCTTTAACAAGGTCAACCGAAACATACTTTAGTATCAGGTTAGTTTCTTCTCTTTCCTATCTTCTCTACGAATGACTTTACACGTATTATGTGGGCTTTTCATTTACAACCGCACCAAATTATAATATGTAGATAGATGGTATCTGATTTAAAGATACCATGAAGGGCTCTTACTTTGTCTTTAAGGTCAACGAGAATAGCTCCGGAGCCCGTTCCCAAGGCTACATCTGCAAACAGATCGTCCATTTTTGGCGGGTTGTCATTGACATCATCGATTATCATCGTAACGGTCGCACTGGAAGACAATCCTCCCCCGTCTGAAACAAGTATTTCTAATGGCATCGTTTTCTCCACTTCTGCATCCAAACGCCCGCTCACGCGCAATACACCGTCTTCTTCTCCGATAGAAAACAATCCGCGTTTCGCAATCTCATTGATCCGCCAACGAAGTCGTCCGTGATTGAGGCCTCGATCTGGATCACTTCCCTCCAGGCGATATACCTCAGAGTTACATGTATGAGAGATGTTCTCAAAAACATGCAGTGATAATGGTGGAGAAAGTATCACCGGAGGGGATTCGTTGACCGGCTCTAAGACTATAGAAACAGATAAAGAAGTTGATCGAGGCTCTGCATCGGAATCGGCGACACGAATAACAACATTGAAACCATTTGGATCGGATTCGTAATCCAGACGAACTCGAGACAGAAGAACATTGCCGGATATGAAGAAAGGACTCGCATGTGAATGGCCATTCACCGATTCTATCTGTGAAATAGAGTGACAGAAAAGATTTAGGGATACTGGGATTGATATTGGGTAATTCAATTCTTATTTTCGCGAAGCATTATTATTATTATTATGTTACAAGAATGTCAGAATAATAATGCTATTAATATATAGATGTCCTCAGACTTGATCTGGCACACTGAAAAATGTTGTCATCATTTACTTCAGAATTAGCAATTGAAGATATGCACATGGAGAATGCTATAGGGTCCAGATGTCGGGTGATTGAAGAGGGTGCTGAAATAATCACTGTTTGCAGATATTTTACAATTCCTCATTTTTCTTTTTCACAATGCACTTTATTCATACAAATCATTCTTTGATATTAACAGAAAACAGCAAATGCTTTAATTTTCTATCAATACCTTCATCAGCGGAAAGTTACAGATAAAGTAAACAGATGCTTCGTAAACATGTAGACACGCAGCGCATAAGTTATGGAAGCTATGAGGGGAAGACAATATTAGCAGCTAGAGGTCCGAGGTGGCACTAATAATTTGACTCAACCCTACCACAAAACATCCACGGAAAGCCCGATCCAGACTTGAGCTTAAACCCGAAAAAGGTCAGCTGAATCAGCTACATCCGATGGCGGAAGATGCATGAAGATCAAACCAACATTAAATAGCACATGCTTTTATTGATATGAGACGACTTAGCATTCGAGTCAGCTGCATTGAAGTCAAAGTAAATTTCATGCATGCAAACGCAAGACCCTATTATCTTCAGGCTTTTTTGCTAGTCAGGAAAACGATTAGTGAAAGTCTACTCCCTTTCGATCAAGTCGTAATCAATCCGTTGTCAGAATCTCGAATATGCGAATAGCAGACAATTCGAATCGAGTTTCATCGAACAATTGATTGAATTCCAGTTAACAACACAATACTTGTAAACAGTTTATTTGTGCATGTCTATTTCCATTCTGTTGATATTATTCAATCAAATATTTAAAACTTCAATTTATTCCAATATGTTTAATAGTTGCTCTTATTATAAATAATAAGATAATAATAATTATTATTATAATAATAATATTTAATTTTGATGACAAAGAAATTTTAAAAATTAAATTTGGTTCTCTCTTGGATGGATCTAAAGGAGTCGAAGATTATAATTTAATATAGTCAATACTTACAGCATATTTCAGTGTGTTAGCTGCATCCGAATCTTTGCAATTCAAGGAAGTCAAGAATAGTGGAGGTGGCATGGCTTCCTTTATTCGCATCTTCTTATTCCCTTCACAAATCGGAGCTGCTTCATTCACATCCACGACGTTTACAGTCAGAGTTAATTGAGTTGTAAAGTGAAGTGAATCTACAGAAAAAGCAAATGCTGGAGATACGCTGTATTTTCATGTTTTGGGGTTCAAGCCTTCAATTCATTGAAAAAGAAAGTCTAAAAATTGATAATGAACTTTTCACAGGCAAGTAAAGATAGTTTCTGACTCGGATCTAATTTATTGGTCGAAAATAAAAGGATTTAAAGTTACAGCGTGACGGGCCTTCGGCGTCCAGCGCCTTCTTAACGGTTGATGGTCAAATGGCCATTTGACCATCGACCGTTAAGAAGGCGCTGGACGCCGAAGGCCCGTCACGCTGTAACTTTAAATCCTTCTATTTTCGACCAATAAATTAGATCCGAGTCAGAAACTATCTTTACTTGCCTGTGAAATGCATCGCCTGACTCGCAAAGTGGTCAACTATGATAATGAACTTGACGAAAATTTGTTTGACAATGTGACATAATTGCAAAAATTAGACTAGGCTAATTGGAGAGCTGTTACTTTTCCCTTTGAATGCTCTGTATAGCTGGGATTGCAGCGGTTAACTGGTTAAACTATCCTTGGACGGTTAATTTACGTTAACCGCTTAACCCCGGATGAATAGAAATATATATCTTTTATGAAAATTCAACCAAGCATGCTAACACAATCCATTATAAACTAAGTATGTTGTATATCCATAATCTTCACATACAAAACGTCAGACAAAAGCGCGCTCAAGAAATGCACAATTACAACTCGAGTTAATTGACTCGAATCTCGAAGTTGACCCGTTGGATTGGTGGAGGACAAATGGATGTTCTTTTCCAAAACTGCATAAACTCGCCTGAAGGTCTCACAGTTCAGGCTACATCGGCGAGTAGTGAACGCTTGTATGGAAACATATTCTATAAAAAAGAATGCGTTTAACCAACTGGAATCCAACCATGATGATGCAAAATATTATTTTGATGAAAACGTTTTTTAATGGATAAGTAATGTAAATGGATGCTTGATGATAATTCGCCCGATAGTAAGTAAATACCTCTAACGCTCTAACGTGAAGCATAGTCAAGCTTTTTGATTGATTGGGCATATTTGATCGGTTAACCGGTTAATTAGTATTTTTCAACCGGTTAACCGGTTAAGCGAAAATTTTAATCGCTGCAATCCCTACTGTATAGAAATTTGAATAATTTCTTTCCGAAAAGCTGTCAAAAACTTCTCACTTTTGTCTTCAACTTTGATCTGAACGTGGTGATGAGTTTTTGTCTCATAATCCAGCAATTTGATGATTGACACGTCACCTGTTGCAGAATTGACGTGAAACGAAGATTCTTTCGACATCTCCGAATATTTTAAAGATGCACTGCGATCACGGTCTGAGCAGTTTGGAGAAAATATGTGAGTACCTGCAAGAAAAGATTTATAGTTCATTGGATCTGCTCTAGTTTGGAAATATCATTGCATTATTTAGGAGAATGTGATTTCAGAACCGAATGATATTTGTGCAAAGAAAACAATAGGTTCAACGAGTGTATTGGGAATGGTAACAGGGATGGGTAAGGGACGAGAACTTGGGCCCATGGTTAAAGAAATAAGAAAATTGGCAAGTCTGTGTGATTGCAATGGCTTCATTCCGATGGATTTATTGATTTCTGAACGCATTGTGAATTCCATTAAGTGTGTGACTCTATATCTGACCGCTTCAATTAATGTCACTGTCACTTGACAAGGAATACAGCTGATAGCCAGAAACGTTGTGTATTTGATGTTCTTTGTAAATCTTGACTTAAGGATTGCGGCATTTTGACTCTACAAAATTTTGGAAAGAGAACATTTCCCCCGTTGATTATGAATCCTGACGCGCATCATAATAATTTTCTTATATTCTTCTTTTCAATATGGTCGACCTGTCTGATTCCGTTCACAAATTGAGCGAGAAATTCTTGGTCTTGGCATTGATTGCTCCTCCAACTATACAACAAAGCATTGCCTAGATTTTGCTTCTACTATATCCTCTTTCAACCCTGATATTTTTTCCATAACTTGCCATCTACAACATCATCTTCTTCTACGGACATCTCCTTGTCTTCAATGGTTGCCGTTCCGGCTTCGACATCTCCATCTCATTCTGTCAATTGCATCCTCGTCCTTGTGTCCAATTTCCTTCATGTCTTCCTGGTAGCAGTCTTTCACTCGTCTTCTGGGTCGTCATCTCCTCTGTTTTCCTATTATCAACCTTTCAACTCTTTTTCCCACGCATCGATCTTCTTTTTCGTCGCACATGTCCGAGCCATCGTAGACGGCTTCCCTCAGCTTGTCTTGCAGCCTGTCATCTACAAGCCGCTTCATAAATAATCGCAAAACAAATCCACATATTTTCAAATGCGATTTTCGTGTTGAAGTAGTGGTTCAATTTCAATAAACGATGCACCATTGTGAAACAATATTTTCCGTAAGTGATTTTTAGCATATATACTTCACTTTCTGAAGTGGTTACCTTTGGTCAGTAGGCAATTTTCCTTGATGCAGAAATTCAACATGATGGTGACAAATTATTTTAAAGAAAACTGACAGACACCATGAACTGTCCATCAGCTTTTTCATGATGCAAGGTTTTTAAGATTCGTACAAAAAAGATGCAGTACCAATAAGTTTGACCGAAAAAGGGCTGCTGAACATCTAACAGGATATTGCTATTATTGAAGATCCTCAATTTCAATAAACTTTTTGCTCACCTAAATGGCTAAACATGCAAAAGGCTATACCTAGCACATTAAATGTGCAGAGAATTTAGGTTGTATGTGGTCAGTTGTGGTCAGCAGACTAAAAAATAAAAATTTTGGTCAATTCATTCACCGATGCTGTGGAATTCAGATTATCAACATTCAATCAGGCTCGAGGCAAGTACATTTTGAACAATCTCATTCAGCGTCTGAATAAACCCTGTGTCATCATTAATTCAAGTTTGCGGAGCCAGGGTAACCAAAGGTCACCAACCAAAGGTCGGAGCCAGGAAGACCTTTGGTTACCCTGGCTCCGCAAACTTGAATTAATCTCATTCAGCCCACACCTTTTCTTTGTTTGCGCTACTTGTCATATTAAACGTTTTTAGCGGTCAACTACATGCAATTGAATAACTTTTGCTGCATTAACAGTGGTGCCTTCAAGCTTAGGAGCAAAAAGAATGCTGATGTTATCGCCTCCAAGAATACGCAAGTTATATCAAACTCAGAAACGCCATGATTACAGGATCTTACCAATGCTGGAATTCTCCAAAACACGGATTGAAAATTCGGAAGGCCAACAGCGTGGAGGATATTCATCTTCATCTTCGAGAAGAATCTCCACTCGGCAGATGACGGCATTTTCCCCTTTCCCAGCCCCATCTCGGGCTTCAATTTTCAGAGAAACACTCTGATGAGTTTCAAAGTCCAATGATCCGCGAGAACTCCTCCTCAGCTGACCAGATACGTTGTCGATAGTGAAGCCACTGTCTCCACCGACTGAAAGGCAGACCATGCAATCGTAAGAGGAAACATTTTATATTTCAGATTCATAAGGTTTCAGTAGTAGCAGTGATATGTCTTTATTCAAAATAATGGAAGTCACTATCTACAGAAAAAGAGATTCACGCGCACAGTTGATAGAACATAAGATGATTGTCGTGAGAAAGCTCTCGAAAGAGGCAATTCATATTGTTGTGTGCGGTCGAACTGTCTAGGGATAAGGGTGCTGCAAAAGGTTGCCGTCTTTTGAAATGTCAAGGAAAAACTTGATTCCAATGCTGATTCGACGAATGGTTGTAGGCACAAACGAGTTACACATACATCCAGCACCACAAATGATTCGATGAGAACGACGTCAGATTTTTTCAATTCTCTCGCAGTTTTTGTTGTTTAGACGGATCAAAAGCGCAGAAATACTTTCAAGAATGCTGAGAACAGTTGCGTTATGCGATGTGAGCAAATCTTTCTTTAGAAGATATCTTTTCAAACGTTTCAAAACATGCAGTCTTTGTGTAGCTCGAGTATAGATTTCTTTCGCGTATAGGTCCCAAGTCATCCCTTTTTCTCATCTTTTACATGACATTATTTAATTCTACATTTTAATATGAAATTCATGCTTGATATTTTTTTCTTTTGGGGTTGCCATGTAGTTTTAATGTGTCAGCTTTTCTTCTATGAAATGCCATCGGAGAATAAACCAAACATGATAAACAATTTTATAATTTAAACAGTAACTCTGTCGGCAGAAAATTCAGCCGATTTTTCAATGACACAATGTCGCCAAATCTGACGAAATATTTGTCAGCTTCAATGCTAGTCGTTAAAAACGTGGCTCAAGATTCTGACGCCAGAATGTTACGCATGCATATCAGATTAGTTCACCACCATACCATGTAAATAGAATAATTAAATATTGAGTTGCACACTCATTTGAAAAATGGGAACAGTCTTGAATAGTTGCCATTTCATCCAATATCAGGAATCATCAACAGGCCTAGTTCACATCTCTCAACATCGACACAGCTCCGAATTAAAACTTGCAGTCATACCCGGATAAATTTGATATATACAATTGGTATGTTAGTGAAACTTCGAGGTGCATTCATAAAATACTGCTTTTTCAACACACTGCTGACAAGCCTTTAAGTTAGTGCGCATGAAATAACTAATAAATGCTGCTAAACACAATGTAAAATAGAATAATTAAGCATTGAGTTGCACTCTCTGTTGAAAAATAGGAGCAGACCTGAATAGCCACCATTTCATCCAATATCCCTGAATCGAACCCGCAGCCCTCGAAATACTAGCGCGACACGAATATTATCAAGAGAAGCTATGCAGACTCTCCACGATAGTGTCACGCCAGGAACAGACATAGGTCTAAGACAATTTTAATCATGTTTAGTATGTTATTTCATTAATCTCAAAAAATGTTTTTAACCTTATCAAGGGCAAGTCCTTATTAGTCCTGGTATGGTCTTACCAATTGAGTACCGAACTTGACCGAAGATGGAATCAGCGCTGTCTTTATCAACCGCGAAAATTGGAGGACCATCCAAAGTCCGACCCGGTTCAATTCCTTCCGAAACTCGATATCTGAGAAAAAGAGAATTTTGGTAGGCCATATATTTATCTGAAAAGAGTTACAAATTACCTGAAAATCGACTGATTGCATTCAGGAATGTTGTCATTAGTGTCCAGCACTGCTATCATCAATGTGCCTGTGCCCTATTGAAGAAAATAAAATTTAAATGAACTCATTTATACTTCTTTTGATAAAAACATACTTTCTCATCATTTCTTTGAAAGATTTTGCCTCTGTCAGCTCCAAATTAATGGAAATTAATGTCAATAGCTTTATTAATATTCCTTAAAACCCATAAATGCTATGCAAAAAAGCGACGAGGATGGGATTCGAACCCACGCGGGGAAACCCCAATGGATTAGCAGTCCATCGCCTTAACCACTCGGCCACCTCGTCATGTTGCAACAGCCGCAACCCATTTGTAGATATTTAGTTAGCGGCACGTGACGTAATACTTGTCTGCTGATTACATAGCCATTGATCTATTGTAATACAACGTCATTATCAGATGACTCTAAATAGTTATTTGGATACAGCAGATGTCAGACTGTTGCTGTAATAAAACAACTGCATGTTATCTGAGATTGCGTTTCAGTAAATCAGCTTTATTTGCGTTTGACTAATTTGTCACTGCAGCTAAAAATAACATGCAGAGCTCTGTTGACTAATTTGGAATATAATCGTCTCAACTTGAGAGGAGACAATCAAAGTTTCCGATATTAAATGGCAGGGCCTCTATTGCAAACTGCGTATTGACCTACTAAGCATGTATATCACAGCAGCAAAATATGTGCGCGATTGCTTTCATAAAAGTTATATTCAAATATTTAATTTTTCAAGCTAGAACACTTCTACAGCAGACTTGAAAAGACGGAATTCCATCTAGTCCCGACTAAGCTGTGCATGGAAATCCTAGTCGCGACTAGCTATGAGTCAAACAGAATCCTATCTGCGCCATGAAGCTGTCCAAATACTGGCACAAGTCGCGACTAGGCTGTGCATACAAAATTACTAAAAATAGAGCTTTCCTAGTCGGGAATTATTTCGCGACTAGGATGTGCATACGGCCCTTGATCACTCACCGTCTTGGCCGGTTTTCCACCCTAGTCGGGAATTATTTCGCGGCTAGGATGTGCATACGGTCCTTGATCACTCACCGTCTTGGCCGGTTTTCCACCATCGACTGCTTCGATTTTGGCAGAGATGATATTTGAAATAGTCAGAGCTTCGTAGTCAAGTGGAGCAGTGACAATTACTCTTCCAACCGAGTCAATAGTGAAATGCGGACTTCCGTTTACCACTGAAAACAATATGAGGATTGAAAACTGCAACTGACAGCGGAATGTTTCAAAACGCATCTGATGAACTAATTTGTTATCACCATAGAGGTCAGTACTGCTTATGAAGCAACGTAGCTGGATGCTGCTTGGCAGACAAAGATCCCCAACAGTAATCCTAAATCAAAATTATGTGAAAATTTGTGAAAATCCCTTTAAGAGGTGTTGGCCATCCTTGTATAATGTATCTTAATAAAATGATTGTCTCTTGCTGTGTTTTAGATTGGAAGTAACGTTAATTGTCGATATTTCGACCTTCTTCTTCTCTGACTACACGTGCACTGACAAAGGCGATCAAATCATGCAGAAGACTAGTCTATAGGAACTCAGATAAATCATCACCAACAAAGTGAACAGAATCAGAAGGAAAATAAAGAAGATATCGAGAACTTTATAAGTCAAGTCACTACAAAGGATATGTGGAAACATCACGGTACTGGCAAAAATGCAATAACAAGTCACCCACAAATCCACTCATGAGAGATTCATGATTCTTCTGAATCACTACTTCTTCCAATGCACGTCGAGCCAATGGGTCACGTTCCATTGCCGGTTTATGCTCGCATCTGACATCTCTGAATGCTTCGCGATGATTCAGTCCTGTCCGCTTGCCCAATGTGCCGTCAATGAAATACACTACACATCATGCACCTCGTAACCTTCATATAACATTATCAAAATCACATCATCATATTATATATGTG
The DNA here is from genome assembly GCA_907163375.1 of Prostheceraeus crozeri. Classification (NCBI taxonomy): domain Eukaryota; kingdom Metazoa; phylum Platyhelminthes; order Polycladida; family Euryleptidae; genus Prostheceraeus; species Prostheceraeus crozeri. The sequence goes on along the minus strand of CAJQUW010008201.1, from coordinate 328,598 downwards.
CTTGTATATAAGAAGATATAAACCCATGAATCGCAGCATTTTTGGTACTTTTCCTGTCAGTGTCGGTTTTCATGTTTACTCCGATCTTCATAATATGAATAGTAATTCAAAATTTTAGATCCCCAACTTTGGTTATTTTATTGAATACGGCTGAATGTACGGGTTGAATGTACTATGACAGTTCAGTTTTGTTTTGGGTAATAACAGATATTGTTGATAAATTTAATTTGTGTTTGGAATACAACTCAATTAAGAAATTAACAAAATTAAGGAGTAGTGAAGATTTTCTTTCAATACATTAGCGCTTCAATATATCTGATTATACCTTTTTACATCAGTAAATTTTTAAGCCATACTTTGATTTCTGATGCACAAAGTCCAATGGGGGTCATCTAAAATCATATATAACCCGTTTCTGCAGGGAACTTGGCTTAGGATGAGGTTTTCGGAGAACGATGAACATCCTATAGACACCATGAATCTGCGAGTCGGCCGAGATCTACCCGATTCCTCCCCCATGTCACACATAATCAAAGAAAACAGATACAAATCCAATAAGATGCAGATTGAAGTTTCTAGTAAAAGTATGAGATTTTCCATGTTTTCGATGATTAAGCGAAAATACTAAGTCTAAATCCATGCCTTCTGTCGCGGAATATCTTAAGGTCATGAATTCATATGCTTATGTGCCTTACTTAGTCCATGAAGCTAAACATGCACATTCAGATCTAGCAAATGTGTGTAGGCTAATACTGCACTGTGGCCAATTATATCTACATATAGCCAAATTTTCGCATACATCATCTATCAATGGCATGCAAGTAACACATAAAATGTCTTGAAGACATTCCATGCCAAAAATTTTGGCTCTAGACTTAATGAGTTTCACTTTATCAGAGAAAATGCTGACAAATCTTAGTTTTATCATTTGCCCATATTACTGAATATTAGAAATATAAAGAAACTAAATGGCAAAAAAAATTGAGACGCAGGTATTATAGTTTTAAGAAATATGGAATACTATCTGGGGGTGTTCCAGGAGTCCCGCAGTAAAATGGGGATAAGATGTTATTCAGAGAGTCGTAAAAAGTGAGCAAGAAAAACAAAGGAACGTAAAAGATGCATGGAAATTACACTGTAAATCGCTCAATACCAATCACATACGAAGGATACATACCAAAAAATTTTGTTGGTTTATTTCTGTATTCTCTTGGTATATATTTGTATGCTTTTCGTATGTTATTTCAAATGTGGTATGCTTTACATACTAAAGCCATACCAGCACAATGTTAGAAGAAAGCATAAATCATGTCCAAAGTATGTTGATTTAAGGACTTTTGTCAATAAAGATCACACTAATGTTACTACTGTTTTGTAAGTAGTAAGATAATGACATTCAAGCGTCAAACTTACAATATTGAATTCGATTTTAATACATGTAAGTCTAAGGCATTTCATGAATAACCAATAAATATTCAACCATCAACAATAATGCATTATGTAATGTTGGAACTAAGCATATTATCAATCCGAAATAAAAACACATTATAATTCATGAACGCAAAAATAGTTATGTTTGAGATATACACTCAAGGAAAAAATAAAGTACCCGGTGTAAAAAGTTATGTTAACAGTGACAAATTTATCATTTCAGTCATTTTTTTCTACTCGTTGGTATGAAATATGAACTTTAGAAGTTAATCAATAGTCAAGCCATTAGGCCTCAACCACACAGCGAGCTTTTCCAAGCGTTTTGCAGCAAATACAAAGTTATCATTGCAGCATTTGTAGACTTCCATAATGCACGCAAAGCAAAATAGAGCGATTGATACCTTGCGGACATGCGGTTACTCGAGACGCTTGGGACGCTCGTGTTTGCTTTGCTTTCAGTGTAGCTGAGGCCTAATGCTGTGAATCCATTCATTGTTCTTTCATGGATACCGAGCTGTACTCTGTTCAATCCGCTAGCTACATACACCACAATCATTGACAGTATCGTAGCATTAGCAAATTAGTCATGGCGACACGTGGATGTCATTTGACTGAATTCCAGAGAGGTCAAATCTACGCCTTAAAGTTTCATGCGAATTTTTCAAGACCTAAAATTGCTGAGTGCCTCGAGATATCAGAGAACACAGTCAGAAAGTACCTACAGAGGCTATCAGGTGGTGGAGATGCTAAAGCAACTAATCGAGCTTCTTGTGGCCGTAGGAAAAGTACAACTGAAGAAGATGACGAGGAAATTTTAACTTTCTCTTCGAACCATCCTTTTTGCTCTGCCAGAGTAATTAAGCAAAACTTAAATTTAGAATGCACCAGAAGGACCGTAACAAATCGATTGCTGAGCGGTGGTTTCAAGGCATTTACACCAGCTAGAAAGACAGCCTTGACAGCAGATCATGAACATCGCAGATTGGAATTGGCTACAGAAAAGTCATCGTGGACTTTGACGAGGTGGAAGAAAGTGGTGTTTTCTGACGAATCGAAATTCTGCTTCGGTCAGTTACGAGTACAGTATGTCCGTCGATCGATAGGAGATCGATACACGGATCGCTACGTCTGCCGTACTCCGAACAGATCTGTTGCGCATGTAATGGTGTGGGGTGCATTCTCAAGTAATGGACATACGAGCTTGGTGAGAATTCAAGAGAGATTGGATGCACAAGAGTACATCGACATCCTTGAAGGTAATCTTCTTCCAGTATGGAATACAATCACTCAAGCAGGTGGCATCTTCCAGCAAGACAATGCACCGATACATTCGGCGAACCGGACGAAACTGTTCCTTCAACACAATGGAATCCCTACCTTAGACTGGCCTGCATTTAGTCCCGATATGAATCCCATCGAACACGTGTGGGCACAGATGGAACTGAAACTCCAAAGAGAATATGAGGACCCAGAAGAAAGTGACCAACTTTTTGCTACGCTTGATGTCATTTGGAATGAACTGATGGATGATGTCAATTATCGAGCTTCTCTTATCAGTTCAATGCGTGATCGCGTAGAAGCAGTACTGGATGCTGAAGGTGATTTTACGAGATTTTGACTGTTTTCTATGTACTAGTACGCCTTTCGTGACTTTATACGTGTATTGATATTGTTTCTGTGATCGACTCTGAAGCACAAGTAGTGCATATTGTCTTGTTGTTTTCGAAATAAAGTTAAATGTCTAACCGCGTACTTTATTTTTTCCTTGAGTGTATAAGTCAACATGGTTGCTCGATAGTTATCTTATTATTGAAATGATGTCTATCAACTTAGTTCATAGAAAAGAGGAAATTATGAGTCTTGTAAATGCCACAAGAGAAGTAGCAAAGATGACATGCAGCTTTAATTTCACAATAAATCTAATCAAGTTAAATAGCACACCTTCACAAAGAAATAATCACGACTGGTATTACTGAAAAAAGTTATTTATAAGTAGTATGTAATATAACTTGCTTTTTCATACGAAACACATACGAATGACGACCAATTTGCATCGCGTCTCATATATAAAGCATACCAACAATTCGTATTTAATTGTAAAACAGCCAATCACTGATAGAATAGTTCGTATCGCTACATACCAATCACATACGAAAGTAGGTGAGATGTGGTATGAAAAACATACCAGATCTCTGTAAACATACGAGAATCTCGTATCAGATGTTAGTTTCAAATTGTATGTGATTTTAGTATATGCTTGTATGTAATTTTCGTATCCAGCGATTTACAGTGTAGAAGTCAGAGAACAAGTTACACGAGAAATCAAGAATTCATGAGTTTGTGCCGTTAATTCGAAATTCAGATCTTACTCTGGTAGAACTTGATTCCCATGGGCGGTCCATCTTCATCTTTGGCCTTCACACGTGTCACCACAGATCCGACTTTTGTGTCCTCAGCAACTTCAATGCGGTCAAGAACGTTGAAGACGGGAGCGTATTCGTTCACGGCCTGCACAGTGATTGCGGCCACTACTTCCCCTCTCAATGGCGAATTTCTTTTATTTGTCACAGCGACTTCGAGGAGGTAAGACGTTTTACCATTGTCAGCATCAACACCTGCAGACAGTGAGATGAGTGGAGAAAATGAGAAGCTGCAGAATGTACATGAAAGTTCCTCAAGAAGCTCAAATTCCATCAAAACAGTACACTAAAAAAGTAATAAACACAACTGCATAGCCTGCACGTACAATGGGGTTTTAATGAAAGTAAACAACTGAATTTCACCATAAAATTATATTTGTAGATTCGATCAGATGCATAACACAAACTATTGACCAAGTTCAACAATTATAGTAGTTGGATGTGACTATTATTCTACTCATGGTCGTCAAAACTGAAGACCTACAAAACCTTTTCCTCTCAAACATTTCCGCAAAGTTTGGTGGGAAATTGTTGTAAGTTTATTCATACTCGATAAGGACAATGCTCACATTTTTCTTTTCTGCTCAAAAATTTCGAGGCAGCTAACATAAGAAATCATGCCAGTCATCAGAGATGTGGATTCCTTTCATTTTTATAGGAGTCCGAGTACGGGTAGTAATTATTCAGCTTCAATGCAAATACCACCAAGCAATAATGTAAAATAAGTAACGGATACATAATGGAGGTAACCTGTGATTTATGGCTTGCTATAATGTATTATTCCTGGCAATATCTTATATTATGTCATTTCTCAATATATACCTTATACATAGTAGAAAAATGCAAGACGACACGGGATGTACGCATTCAATGAAAAAAGAGTCACAAGGATTTCCATCATCAGCAGATCATTGAAAATCTGATTTTCGTAATTCTTCATTCCTTAGTTTTGTGAAAATTCTCTCCCGTTTCTTTTATCCACTAGATTTTATAAAAATAAAGGTACAAGGTAGAGCTATGGTTGCAGGTAGACTTAGCGTGACTCTGTCACAGCCTCAGTGCTGCAAAAACAGAAGTAACTGTCTGTAAACATAGTTTTGCCTTGTACTTTCATAAAAAAACTAGTGGATAAGGCACTGGGAGGGCCTTTCATTACACGAAGATATAAGTATTTGAATTTGTGGCCTATCATTGGTCGTTGTAAGGTCAACCTGCACTGCTAGCTGTACATTTATCAGTCATTCTCCATGGAAGCCGATCAACTGTAGACTATTTTGTAATCGATGGCATTTGACTGAGTATCACTGTTAGCTTAAAAACGCAGCCTGCATTGAAAAGAGATTCACGTCAGAATGCAAGTGACCATGATATTCCATTCGTTCTTAGAAGCGTCATGAAATTGACACAGCAACATTGGTCATATCCATTCCGCGCTATGGAGCAGGCGATTCTCCCCCTTCGTAACTCCATGAAATTCACGGTAAAAAATTTGCGAGCCTTCCAATGATAGCATTCACTTGCTCTAAGAAGAAGAGCAATTCAAAATTAAAAACCGTTTTTACCAATTTTTAAATAATTTGAAATTTTGTCAAATTTTAGCTATTTACAACAGCAAACTGAGTGAGTATATTGAACGTTGCTCGGGAGTAATAAAGAGATTGATAAGATTGATTTCCATAAAGAACAGAACTCAAGTAGGCCATATGTATTGTCCACATGAAACGTGAAAAATTTCATGCAAAAGCAGCCAATCTGTGAAATGATATTACCGGTATAAATGTGGTTCGTAAGAAGAAAGACAACTGAGTGATACAGAGAAGTCTCAAATTGCTAAAATAAATCAGAAAAATGACTGCTATAAACTTTAATAGACACTGTTCATAAAACACGAATTTCCAATGCTATAATTGATGATCATGATGTGATTAATAGACATACATGAATTTTAAAAACAGTGCACTCATGTTAAAAATATCAGTTATCAAGTTATCATACAAAATTTCTGCAAAAGTTCGGACCTTCAGAAAAGTAAGTACTTTTCAAAATGGGTCATAAATATCACCTTCTTGTTGGTTAAATGCAACAATTTTTGGTATTAGGTTTGAAAATGCGACAAAACTAAAGGTCAAAAAGCGAATGTGTTGGGTGCTTGTTTTCATGAGGAATGCCACTAAAAGCGACAAGGGGGTTAAGGATCGGAGGTCACTGCCTTAGTAGCACACCCCAGTCGGTCCCAACATGGGAAGATTGCGTTTGGCCCAATGGCCCTGTGGGCCAGCCAAATGGAGCTAATGTGGTACTGCAGAAAAGAAAATTGCAAGATTGACGCACCCGTGTCGGCTCTTCATGGGTAGTACCTCATTTCGGCGTCGGCTCAGTGTGGAGCCGCTGCGTGCGTGTTAAATGCATGAGCGCTGACGATGGGTATTTTGTGGCAATATTGGGCCATTTTTGCTGGGCCAACGTCGTTTACACGCCGGTGTATATGGTCTTACGTGGTATTAACTAGTCTAAAACGGCAATTTCCTGATGTTGGCTGGCATCTGCTCCTATTCGGCTGGCCCATGGGGCCATTGGGACAAAATGTATCTATTAAGATTATCTATCTTGGCCACTGTAACGATGCCGTAGCACTAATTATGGCAATACATATAATAGCTACGTTACTGATGCACACATCCCGCTTTCTCTGGCTCAAAATATGGCGATGATTAAACTGACTGCAATTCAAAGCTCCCTTCCTGATTTAATCGGTTAAACTTACGAAGTGGATAAGCTTAACTGCCAAAATACAGGAGATGCTCGGGTCTAGTTATATGCAGGAGTCAGAAGCTCTTTCAAGTGATAGGAATTCCAATCCGGCCAAAATGATAGGAATTTGAATCCGCTACCCTGAAATGACACCTATAAAAGCAGTAAACTGCACGATGAAGGAACCATTCACAAAGGCGGTGCACAAAACGAGAATGGCGGTATACTCGGACAGTGTACAGCACCACTACATCATTGCTTGTTTTCATCCCTTTCACGACAGCGATTTTCTTTCCTACGAGAGTGAACAAGAATAGCAGTAGAAATAAAACGAAAGAACGAACGAGCGAAAGCGGCTTTCTTTGAATTATGGACGATGAGCGAATGAACAGGAGGGGAGAACTTCATGACGGATGAGCAAACCGCCTAAATTTATGAAGAACGATTGAAAAGAACAAACTGACGAATTAACGCATCATTCGAACGCGGAGATCCCTGTGACCTAAAGATAGCAAACGAAGACTGGAAAATAGCAATTGCATGAATTTGAGTAAATCTCGGTATCCTTGCTGTCATTTAATGATTTGCACGGCGACAACAAGGATAGAGGGAAGAGCGGTATTCACGAAACGAGGAACTTACTTGATGCGATTTTGACCTGTCCAGTTTTGCTGTCCACATGAAAAAGTGATCTGTCTCCTTTAGAGATTGCAAAGTGAACTCCAAATTTACTGACAGTTTGACAGCTGATGTTGCCAATCACTTCACCAACTTTGGCAGTTTCCAAGACAGTAAAGTATTGTATGCCTGGGAAGCAGAATGGTATTTTGTCCTTGGCGTCTCCTACGAGAACACTGAGAGAAGCTGATGATGTTCTTTTCGGATTTCCATGATCTTCGACTCGAATTTCAACTTCAAAACGTTCCCTTGTTTGAAAGTGAAAAGGGGAAATCAGAATGATTGCAGAGCAATTCGGAGATAAAGCAAATGGCAATGGAACGGAAATATTCGCATCTGGAAAAAGTAAACATTCTTCAGGTTAAATAAATATGTAGGTTATATTACTTGTATTCAGATAGCAGTAGTATCATCCTTCTGTCATTTTACAATCAGAAATAAATGATCCATTTATGGAACTTAAGATTATGATGATAAAGTGCAGTACTGCATTACTGCCTACAATCTGTCAATTCTCGATACAAAAATTCTCTTTACAGCAAGTCTGTCAGAGGGTGGACCCTTTGGGTGGATCTCATCAACTTCAACTTGATTAAATTAGCTTATAAATTCCATTTTACTGTAACTGCGTCTGTCGATGACTGACCCACTCGTGGCGACAAAGCGCTCACTTGGTATACGTTCATTTGAACTGATCGGCATCGTTAGAGACATAAAGCTCTAAGATTTTCCTGAAGCTGGTAGAGATTCTAGCATATCAGTCTGATCGATCTGATTGTCTAGACCAGTGGTTCTTAACCTTGGTGGCGGTTCTGAACTCCACAACTTTCATTAATGCATTCATTGAACCCTTCGCAGTCGGAAAAAGAAAATGTGCTTTTTTTCTTCAAATTCAAAATACATTTATTTAAATATCATTACTATATACTGCATTAGTGCACAAGCTGCACCATGCATCACTAGCACACAAAATCATTGTGTTCAAAGAACGAAGCCAAAAAAATATGAATTTCACCAAAAAACAAAAGCATAACGAATATATACTGCAAATCAATGTGACTGTTGCTGTTGCCGATTAGAGACGATTTCAAAAATGCGCGGCTTCTCCTTGACAAAGGGTCACTCTCATTTTCACAACACAGTGTGTTCCTTTTCTTCGATTTTGTATCTTCTATCATCTAATAGGACTGCTCGCAAAGACATGTTGTAACAAACGGTATGAGCATCTCGATGGCTTTCTTAGCAATAAGAGGGTACGCTACGATTTGTATCTCCTGTGGAAGACAAGAATAAGGGCCTGTTTCACTGAAAATTTCAGAGATGATAGTACCGAGGATGGCAACCAATATGATATAATTTTTGGGAAGAAATTGCGCAGCCAGATTCCATAATTTCCCAAGTGCCACTGCCTTTGCCAACACTACATGTAAGGACTAGAAACGAATCTTGGGTAGCGTGTCGCTTCCAGTTGCTTATTTATATTTTTATAGGGAGAACTAAGCCTCCGGACTCCTGGGGTTCGATCGAACTCAGGTTATAGACCACTGGTCTGTAGACTGAGAATCAACCTCGCAGCTTTTACTCCTTGTTTAATCAGATCAGGTGCTTCCGCTTGGTTTCATCTTTTTCAAAAAGCGTGTTGGCCTGTTGCTTATCGTTCACTCGGTGTGGATATTTTGTTAGAGGATAATTCAATCGAAATTCTATGAAAATATTCCCAAATGAATAGCTCGTGTCCATTTGAATTTGAGACTCGGTAGAGACTCTCGGAGAAAACCGCAATCCCAACCTTGCTGTCTAATCATGCCTATAACTGTGATGTGTATATTAATTCATTGCTCAATGTTTACTTGTATAATCCACACACAATGTTGACCGAACTGGCAATCATCCTGAATATCTTCATTTGAACATATTTTGCCAACATCTAAACCGTATAAACCTGTAACTTTATCCAATTTGAAAATAACGCGTTCTGAATTTTGTTGGTTATTACTCAACATTTAAACTTTGCGGCTATGTGTTCAGTAGCGTAGGTCAGAGAGTAGAGAGGACTATAGCCCAAGTGGAATGAGAAATTCTGGGGAAATTCTAACACTTCCAATTCTGTATATTCAAAGAGAATTTCTATCATGTATATCAATTTTGAAGTCAATTTCCGATGAGAGCCCCTCCCACATTCGGAAATCCTAATTGCTGTCCTCCATGCCTTCGTGAGGAATTGCCATTATTGACATATAATTAGACAAGTGTCAACGAGAAGACAGGATTTGTATCATCGAGTTTTGTAGCCAATCGTTTGACAGGAGAGCCTGAAATTGATGTAGAACTCCTTGTCATTCCTCCTTTCATTCCAGTAAATGATTGATTCATGTCAATGAAAGCGCAATAGAAGTCATATACGTTGACCATAGTATGTATGCATACATCAATGGTGCAAGTGACATCACGTGACGGCATATACGCGGTAGAGTTGTAGAAGCACTCTGATTTTTCCGAGTAACCAATTTGTTAGTCAGCAGCTACGATTAAAACAAGTCCAGATTTAACTGGAGGACCCTGTACTATAGTCAGTGCATATAGGAATCAACTATGCATGCAAGATGTAAGCATATACATTGACTAAACGAGTCGAAATTCATAGACTATTCAGTGGCACAAGAATGTATTGACATAAGCAATTCTACAATTGACAGCATATGACAACACGTTGAATTCAATCGTAACAACTGCAATGTTGACTTTCACATGCATGATCTGTACCGGTGATAGCTCAGTTGGTAGAGCGGAGGACTGTAGTGGAGCAGAGATCCTTAGGTCGGTGGTTCAAATCCGCCTCACCGGAAAGTTTTACTTCCGAAAAGAAACTTCAAGAGATACATTCGATCAGTCGTAATACATTTCAACATATAAATATTCATCCAATAAGCAAACTTCTGACATAGTTTATCAAACACTGATTTTTATCAATCGACGCACTCATTTTCTGCTTTCCGGTTTACATATTTTGAGGCAAAAGCCGTTATCTGCAAGGTATCAGAAGAAAACATTCCATGAAGAAGTTTCTAGCTTTCGGCTTATTTACAAATTAGAAATAAATATAGAAGACTGGGTTCTATATGACTAATTGGCAAAATTCGTGGAGTCAGAATGTATACTTTTGAATATCTTACAGGACATTGTATAATAAATCAAAGACAAATGTTTTGACAAAAGATGAAGCGAAGCCTTAAACTTCAGGTGAATTTTTTTATTTCCATCAACCTACACTTTGATTGTCATCCCAATTTCCTGTGAGCCCGATTAATGAAAAATTGAAATGGATTTACGTGAATTAGATGTAAATATATAAAACATCTCCAAATTCAACCAATTCCGCGCATTTCGGCATCCAGTGTAATGAAATTGCTCATCCTGTAAAAGTTTCATGACAATACTCGGGACATGGTGATTAGTGATCAGCAGATTCAGAAATGCTGCAATTCTTTGAGACCGTTTCATAAAAATTGCACAAATAATAGACTTTCAGTCGTCAAACTCTCACGGAAGCTGGTGATTGATTTCGATTAGCATTATGTCATTGAATATTTCAGTTTCAAGATTTCTTTTAATGAACGTTTTAAGCTTGCTTTTAGTCAACCATGGTCAGCAGGCAAAAATGAATGAAAAATTGTAGCTTTATTAAGAGCTTTATCCATATAACAACATTTGTCAAAAACGTGTTTTTGGTCTGCAAAAACCTTATTTCTGATACGATTTTCATGATGTTTTTCATATTCATATCATGATTAATTCAAATCAATCTAACAAATTTTTCATCATGAGAAATTTAGCTCAATGCAGAAAAAATACCAAAAAAGCCTCTCCCAAGCATATGTTCTCTATCTTCAGGAAGAAATTTCGTTTTGATCTATACTTAACCCTCTGAGACCTGAAGGGGGTCCAGTGGACCCCTTTAACATATTCTTAGTTTACCTGCTTAAATCGATATCAAAACATTAGGAAAGTTGATTTTAAGTAAAACAATGATGTTTGCGTGTAGCAGGTCGGTATAACGAATCTCTTGAGTGACTTTCAGCCTTCTCAGTAAGCACGTGCGAAAATATGGTGTTTTTGTAATTCAACCACATTTAGTACAGCATCATTTGTACTAGGAGGCGGCTTTACGATATTTTGTGTCACCATAAAGCCTCAGATAGTTGATTTTGATGAAATTGATTTAATTCATGCAGCTAATCCTTTCCATTTGTACATTCCTTTAAATTTATCCAAAGCTATCAGAAATAGACCTAAAATGAATCAAAATTGCTGTACTTCTAGAACCAAAAACAGCTGTGGAGATCTCAAACTTATCATTACTGCTGTGAAAAGTTTGTCATCAATCAGTTTTTGGTGCCCAACTATGAATATAATGATAGCTTTCATTTCGGACATCGATTTATGTGGGGTTGTTCATATAGGCAAACCAGTCACGCGAGATAATGTGCGAAAGCAAAATATTCACATTTTGCGATCTTCCAACACATTGCACATCTACGAGCATGATGCAAACAATGAATAAATGACTTTCACTCTTTATACACCATCGTGGACATGTTCGAAATCATTTTTCATCTAATTACAAAAATTTTGTGATGGAATTTCTACACCCTCTGAGACCTGAGGGGGGTCCAGTGGACCCCCTTGGCCTATCTGGCATACTTCTACTAATTCAATTGAAATGAAATAACACATGCAGATTCACTGTCAGAAATGATGATTTTGTATGAGCTTGAGTGGTTGATATATCGTCAGCGTAAAAATGAAATAGAAAAATGTGGCTCCGGGGTCCACTGAACCCCCTCAGGTCTCTGAGGGTTAAATTACGCAAATAAAGGTATGTTTCATGTGAAAGCGCATGAATCGTACTTTCAACCAGACTATAATTCAGGATTGCGTTTACATTAATTTGGTATTTTTTCTGTTAGCCTTTGTCCTCAAAAAAATGTTTTCTGACCGATACCATTTTCTTGATTTCCAACCGATGCACATTTCTCAACTTAGAAATGATGTTTTTACTTTCTTTATACAACGAAACACATCATCCGTGCGTCTTGTTGTTGCACGGAAAGGAAAAAATCAACTATGGATCATCACGATTGAGTAATTGTGATTTTTAAATAAATGACTTGTATTGTTTCGACCAGACTTTTTTGATTCTTTTCAAAATTTCAAATTGTTGCAGAAGTCCCATTCATATCTGATTTTCATGAAAACTAACGGAATTATCAGGAACTATAACCATACATTTGAATATAATCATGCTTGCGAACTATATTTTGATAAAACAATAATTATTATTAACAACTCACTGAAAACGGACAAATTGTCCAAACTGTTTTGAAAAGCGAGTGCTGTCAAGCATCAAAACATGAACATAAAGATCTACACCGATTATCTGCAACTTCCCGGCATCGTCGGGCAGAGCTTTGACCTTCACATTCATGGCACAAGCTCCCACACGTCTATGTGACTCAACACGATATATGCGAGCGTACTTACAGCAAGTCATTAATAAAAGGCAGCAAGCCACATCTTTAGTAATGAAGATAGTTACTTTCCATTTGGAATTGTTTCGAACAAAGTTTTCCGATTGGTTTGTCGATTTCTTTTATTCCTGTATTTTGAAACTGATTTATCAATTCAATTAAGATCAGAATCTCCAAGCTTCATAATTGTATTGATGGATTATTTCAGCTGATATAATCGATAGAGGAAACAGCAGAATTCAAGTTATGATATTGCTATTAATGATGGACGATAATATAAATCAAATTCAACAACAATCGGTCAGCCTACGCTTGTTGTAAAATGACCTTTATTGTCCTGCAAAATACTCTTTTGCATTTTGCTACTATAACATTAGTTAATCATATGCAAATAGCAGAATAATTGCACTACATATTTTATTTTCAATGATAATTAATGAAATGTTCTGTGCAATGAGATATGAAGCAGACTGTGATTGCTTTAATTTCAAATCTACCATTATTGCATATTGTGTAAGCTTTCACTCATTTACATGCATTGATGTGAATGTCCTTTGCCAGCAGCTGTAGTACACAAATAAATGTCAATCCAATAAAATGATGTAATAATTTTCATCAAGAAAATTAATTATTACTTATAATTAGTGGTCTTTCTCATATTGATTGTTTCTTAATCACATCATTAATTAACTCTATAACGCAATCATTTTCTTTGACAAGTTAGGAATTTATGACATTCTAGAATTCTTCTCATATTATTTAGAAAATATTCTCATTATTCTGAATTAAGGATTAAAGCAACATCTCTTGCAAAATTACGTCGAGTGTGGAAAAACAAAATGGGTATACATAATCACATGGTTTACATAATTGGTCGAAGACATTTTGAAAAATCGAAGTTATCTTCCTTACACCAAATTAGGCAAATATTAAGTCTTCATGTGCATTTTCTTCCTGGTGCAGTCATGAAGTGATTCGTGCATTCGCATGCAAGTTGTAGTAAAAGTAGGAATGCACTACAGTGGTAATCAGGGCTGCGCCTGGATTTATGGAAATAAATGTACGACTTGGCCGCCGAATTTCAAGATAATTTTCCATGATGTCCCCTTGAACTTCACACCTCTCTTGTACTGTGTTGCTGTAAGGTCGACTTGAATTTATTTCCATCACGACAAAAGCTAGTATCATTGGGCTTGATGGTTGAAATATGAGCTTATCTACCTGACACACACAAACACACACATTCATACCCATCTCCTTAAGAATGATAGAGAAGCCAGTGCGTTTTCACAAGCGACTTAGGCGAGATTTGAGATAATTTTCACGGGTTTTTTTGACCTTTTTTTTTGGGAGCGAGGTCCAGTTACAGTTTGATAAGCAAGTGCGTGTTCGCATATTTAATTAAGAAAACGCATATTTTCGAATATGAATGTATATGTATAAGTATGTACCTTGCACCATGCTTTACCAATCACACATATGAGATTTGATGCTGAAATGAAGCGGAAATATCATAAGTGAATCTTGAAATATGATACCTGATCATTCAAGCATAATTTGAAACAGCATTCTAATGACTTCCAACTTTAAATGAAACAGGTAGTCCGTGGACCGTGCCCGGGTCGAAAGTATACAGCTATAACGACTTGAAACTGGGACTTGGGTAACGATGAAACGTGAAACTTTCGGCACGTTTCTTACTCTGAGTACATGAAATCAAGTCTAACACAGAATGTATTTCTTAAGAACTTCATATTTCATAGACTCATTCGATTGAATTGTGTATCTAGACAGAATTGCGGAAAAAAGATCATGAATAAAAATAGCAACATTTGCAAGTTCAAACTTTATCAGTAAGTTCAATGCGTCAACAAATTAACAGTGACGTAGCGGTGTCATCCGCACCGGTGATAGCTCAGTTGGTAGAGCGGAGGACTGTAGTGGAGCAGAGATCCTTAGGTCGGTGGTTCAAATCCGCCTCACCGGAAAGTTATACCTTAGTAATGTGACTTTAAGGGATCTTTTGCGGTAAAGACCAGTGTTGTTTTCGAACACAATTCGTCATTTTCGAAATTACGCAAATTCTTGATTTTGGAATAGTAATTTCACTGAAAACATATTGCATACTATTAATCATAACTGAAGCAAATTCTTTATTGCATCTACTGGACATTTGATGGAGCTAGCTTTTCCGGCGGTGGACGTGCACAACATTGTCATCATCACACTTGCTGCACATGCAGGTCGATATGATTAAGCCTATACATGCATTTTTACTGTTCTTTAACTAGCTCAAGCGGCACAAATTAAGAAATCTAATGCAGCATGCTATCACAAGTTGGCGTGTTTAATGTTGAACTGGCTGCTCAATGTTCGATTGCTATGGTATTATGTCAGCAGATTGTACCAGTTCATTAGCGTTACATGTTGCACAGCTTCCTTTCTAGTCAAACAGAAGAGACGACTTGTCTAATTCTGTGCTTCTTCTGTTTGACTAGAAAGGAAACATTGGAACATGTAACGCCAATGAGATGGCAAAATCTGCTGACCATAGAAATCGAACAATGAAGAGCCAGTTCAAAATTAAACACGCCAAATTGTGCGAAGTTTCACTGACCGTTATCATACCGGATCACATGGCCAAGAGACAGACGATGTCAAGTTCTTCAGAGGAGTTTCTTTTCAGAGAAAAATCTTTTTTAGTAATGAACGGAAGGCCAACATTATCGAGAAAACTTTTACGAATGATCTAATTCCTTCGAATCTGAAGGATCGTGGCGATCGGAGCATTTTGAAGAAGATCACAGCAATCCGCAAACGACACACGACTATATTTCCTATCTCTGCAAGGTATCAAAAATTTCTTTTTTTCACTTAATAGGTTCCTGCATGTGCCATCGTTTTGAATCAGTTTGCACTTCTAGCAAAGTGACACGCTGTAGGCTAGCCACAGAAATTTCTCAATGATGTGAGCTTCTCGTCATTGCTAAGTAACCTTCTTAAAAAGCCTGTTTTGCAATTCTCGAAATTTCGAAATCGAAAGTGAATTAGTCATCCTTTGAAAGTGATTCTATAGTCTAATGATAGAATATTTTAGTTAGAAAATACACTTTGGTGCTGTTTTCGAATTTCAAAAATTAAATGAAGAATTTGATTGGCTGTTCATTTAAAAAAACAAAAAATGAAGTGAAGAACTTGATTGGCTCTTTATTTAAAAGACAGTCTAAATAATTGAAAGGAGGATATGTGACCTTCATCAGAATATATTTGAGGAAGTAGTCTACGGTCTATCTCACAATTTACTGTGGAAAAATTCTCAGTATTTCAACCTGTTTTTAGTATCAAATTTTCTTCAGGTGCTACAATTTTGCAATTGATAAATAACCAACCGGATTTTCGGTGAAATTGAAGAATCGTCATGACCACTCGATATAGCGGAAATTGCTGAACCTTTGTCGGGGCTGGCGGACTGGATGTAATAGAGATGTATTGCTGAATTATTCAAATATTTTAATAGTCATCCAGCTGACTATTTATGAAAAATTTTTTTCTACTAATCATTTACACAAACATGTACATGTGCATTAAATATCTCTAATTTGCCTATTCTAAAGCTCCCGATAGGGGACTTCACCAAGAAGTGTATTTTTTGATCTCATAAAGCATGTAAAGCTTGATGTGCTTTTCAATTGATTGATCTTCTCATCTGTGATCACTTGACACATATTGATCAGAATGAGCAGACTGACCTTCTTATGCACTCGGTGTTATGTAGTCAGACTCTATTGGAAGCTTTCATATGACCAAATACTCTACTTCACAACAGCGAAAATATAACTCAAAAATGCTTAAAGAAATTTCATTTTATATGTGCAAATAATTAGTGCGCAAGCTGAAACATGATCCTCTGCATGTGGGGCCATGAAGAGCATCAATGCTCCGGGGAGGGGTGGCGATTGATGAACGAATAGGTAGCGGGACTGGCTGATCAAGTTTCTCATCACTGTCTTGTCTCTGATGACGTCATTCAAGGATGTCAGTGATGAACGAATGGGAAGCGGGACCGGTTGATCAAGCTTCTCATCAAAGTCATCAATAATGTTGACTTTTGCTACTGTGATGATTATTGAAGATCCGGATGGATTAGTTGCAGCGCTGCTTGAGAATGTAGACAGCTTGGCGCCTTCTCTCTCGTCTATTCCCCCAACCGTCACCTCATCAAGATTGCCCATTCCTCAGGGATTCCTCACCAACACTCTCACATTGATGCCTTCATTATTCATTCTCTCACTAAAAATATTTCTTCAATGCGCTCCCAAAAACTCGCTATATTTGCCTCATGCATTATCAATGAAGACCAAGCCCAGAAGTTGACACAGCACCTCGGCGTACGCTCTCATTCATTTACTCCTTCACACGTGACAGTCATCTTTTGTTTTCTAAATACGTAACCAATTATTACCTTTGGAATTATGACTTCCGTGAATCAATGGTTAACAAGTTCAGAGGAAGACGTCGGAATATGCGTGAAATCACAGCTAAGATGTAGAGAGTGTTCCTAGGCCTCTTCAACAAGATTTTAACCAAATATCTAATCGCGCAGCTACTTACTCTATGAGATCCTACCTGATGATATGTTTATATCATATTTTATCATATATCATTTCCAGTTGTTATGCTCGCTTTCACAATGCAGGCCCTAGTTGCAATATCTTCGATAATTGCATGAACATTTGCTATTGATGCAATTATTACACAATACACTCTTAACTTAAAATTGGTACATTGTGCAAATATAATTGGTATATTGGTGAACCTGTATACTCTCTTTATTGATACCTATTATGGAAATGTACCAAATGTTCGCTTGACCGTAATAGATTCAGATGGGTATTTTGTCTACGCTACCGATCTCGTTATCGGTGAAGATATGTTTCAAACTAGTAGTGCACGCATTTCCCAAAGAGATGCTTGGTTGTAGATTATGCGATGGCTATTAGGTATCCTGTTGAAGTGGAGTTCACCTCTTCATATTTCACTAGAACCTTCGAATATCTGAAAAAATGTGAAGCCTATGGCTCATGCAAATCAAACTGCTTGAAAATGGAATTGATCTTATGGAAAAAATTATCAACTAACGGCGAACGTCTTCCCGAAGTAGAGAGAGAGAGAGAGAGAGAGAGACGCATGTGATGTATATTGAATCACAAATTGGAAATCGGAAAATACATATCAAATTGCTATAGTCCGGCAGCAAGAACGAGTTTCTGCAGGGAACGAGGCCGAAAATGAGAATTTCACAGAAAGATGTATACCCTAAGCCTACTACGAATCTGTACGTCTGCCGAGTTCTAGTCAGTTCCTCTTATTGTCAGACAAGATCAAAGAAAAGCACATGTAAATCAGATGGGACGCAGATTGCAGTTTTTGGCTAAAATGAAATTTTCTATTTTTTCTCTCATTGAACGAAAAGTCTTAAGCCCAGAGTCATAATTTTTGGCATGGAATGTCTTCAGGTCATTTTCTATGATGTACATGTGCTTCTATCATGCATCTAATCGGCAATGTAAGTGAGAATGTGGTTGAATGTGAATAAAATAGCTCAAAATGTTTGTGTTTGTGTTTGTGCTCGCCAAAGCTAAATGTGTTTAGCTTTGTAGACAGGGGTGCATGAGCATGAAAGGAAATGACCTGAAGACATTCCATGCCAAAAATTATGACTCTGAGCTTAGTACTTTTCGTTTAATGAGAGAAAAAATAGAAAATTTCATTTTAGCCAAAAACTGCAATCTGCGTTCCATCTGATTTACATGTGCTTTTCTTTGATCTTGTCTGACAAAAAGAGGAACTGACTAGAACTCGGCAGACGTGCCGATTCGTAGTAGGCTTAGGGTATACATCATTCTGTGAAAGTCTCACTTTCGGCCTCGTTCCCTGCAGAAACTTATTGTGGTTGCCGGACTATTACTGTACACAGGAAAGGCACTGAATATTATTAGGTTGCAATAAATAAACAACAAAATGAAATACAATCAATCACAAAAGGTAGAAGTCATGAGGATACTCATGGCCGGGAAAAAAGAGCTCATACGAACTGATGTTCCGCAAAAAGGTACAGATAGCCTGCCACCTGGCAGCCGATGTGGGGTTGCATTGGTGATGGTAGTCTCAACACACTGAATCTCATTGAATAATTTGATAGCAGCCATGGTCCTCCTATATACAGACCGTTTCAAAAGTAATTGCACAAAAAGGCTAGGCCATTTTCAAATCAAATTTTCGTGTCGAAGTCCTGTATCAATTTTGATAAACGATATACCATATGAAACCTTATGTTCCATAAATTGTTTTGACATACATTTCGTTTTCATGTGTGGTCAGCTGTGGTCATTAGGCCTCATGAAAACAAAATTGAGCGTTTTCTTTGATGCAAGATTTCAACATGAAGACAACAGAATTTTTTCATGAAAGTTGGCAGACAGCATGAACTATCAGTCAGCTTCATCATGACACACGGTTTTTAGGATTGGCTGTATGTACAAAAAGATACATTACTAATACAGTGTAAGTTATACCAAATAAATGTTGCTAAAAAAATTTCACAAGATTTTCTCATTGATGAAGATGGTCAATTTCAATAATCTTTTTATCATGTGAAAGGTTATGCCAAGCACCTTAATTTAGCAACGCGTTTAGCTTAATGTCTGGTCAACTGTGGTCAGCAGACTTATAAGTATGAATGTTTGGTCAATTCGTTCACCGACACCTACAGACGAAACTATCCAATACAGAAAATTGAGATTATCACCATTGAATCAGGCTCGTGTTAAGCTTTCAGATGATATATTGTTTTTTGAATTCGGACATCAATCTGTGCAATTTCATTCAATTTACACTTTTACCTAATTTTACGCCACTTTCGCGTTAACAATATTCAACAACGGTCAACTGCACACAATTTAACAACTTCTGTTGTATTAACGCTGGTGCTTTCGAGTTTGGGTTTAAAATAATGCTGGTGTTATCAGCTCCAAGAATATGTAAGTTTTATCAAAATCGGCCCATCCGTTCAGTGACAAACTTCAAATTTGTATTATTCCCATAGTCAGCCATTGCGTGAGTCATCATTTCCCTCACTCGAGGTCAAAAGAAATTCGAATCTCGGATCAGACAAGGGCTTGTCTCGTCTGAGCATTGTTCACAGCAAACAATAGCATTTCCTTCACGCCGTAGCAATGCTGACGCTTGCGTTGCGTCCGATTAATGGAGCAGCTCATCAATGATGAAAAAGAGAATGAGTGACACCTGGGCCAATATGATATTGATATCTGAAATAGCATCGTGAAAGTAACAAAGCAGACAATCACTAATTACTTCATTTAATTAGGCAAACCACACCACTATGTTTCCTGAACTAAGCGTCGCAGCTGACCAAGCAAATATGTTTATTGATCGATAATCAGCATGCGATTAAATTTGATGAGAATATACAAAAGATATAAGAATATTTTGTGCTGTGCAACGATTTATGAAACAGTCTGTAGGTAATAAATCATATTCATCACTACAACCTCATATTTTAAGGCAGCGTTTTTCACCATTTGCAATCCACAGGAGTCACCTTAGATAATCCAATAAAAGCTGGAGAAGCATCCTCGATTAGTAAGCAGACGAGAACATTATAAATTTGAATAAATTGTTCTACAGATCTAAAAGATCTTATGCGTCTCAAAATGTACAATCTTTGAGAGCATTTCTTCTCTATGAAGTCAATGTGAGATTTCGAATTGAGAGAACAATTGAAAATGATCCCCAAGAAGCGGACACTACTAGAAAATGCGACATCTGAGATGTGTTCTTCAACAGTACAAAACTCTTTAAAGTTGTCACGATAGTAAACCAGACCGGCTGTCTTTACAGTATTTAAAGTCAGATTTGAAGGGGATTTGAGATGTTATTGATTTCAGACTTCCGTTGCTCGATGTTGCATTGATGGTTGCTCTTCGTAATACCCATGGCTATACATGCATCGTCAACGTACTTGACCAAACACGTTGTTTGACGAGCAGGTCTCAATGAAGAGATATACAATCCGAAAAGATGCGGTCGGCGGAACCTTGAGACACTCCGCTTGTTACTTGTCTTAAATCACTTTTTGTATTCCTCAGTCATATTCGCTGTTGACGACCATACAAATAGCTCTCCATTAAGTGCACGTATCCTCCCGGAAAATTGAGTCGTCGAAGTGTATTTAGCAAATCATTGTGAGGTATTCGATCAAAAGCTTTTGAGAAATCGAAGCTTATAAAGACCGCTGCACCAGTTTTTACAACGTCTGCTAGAGAGGTCAAGTTGTCATAGACAGTAGTGATTGCGCGAGTTGCAGACGAATTTTTGCGACCCCAGACCATGTTAACGGACATATATCTCAAATACTACCCGGCGTAAATTCCTGAAATGCCACGACTTTGTCGTCATGCATGTTGGGTACACGCCACAAGCTTCCGCTATTCAATGACTATTGTGCTTCATTCTCTATTTAAACAAACTTTCTTTCTAACGTTAATGACCAATGGGGTCGCTAGAGACCCCATTCAATTTGCCTGTATGTTTTGAAACACCACGCGCTGACTAGACACCAGATAGTGAAAGACAATTGTGTCAACTAATTATCATTATTTTCTGATGAGCAATTCTGTCTCTAACTGTGCGAACCATCGACAACGGCATATATATTTGAAGCTTGACTCGCCGTTTCCGCTTCGATCCAAAAGTGGATCGCCCTGAGCGTCGATAAAAAATCAAGCTTAGTTCCTATCAGAGTCACCTGCGACAAAAGAGACCGAGTTTTGTGCTTCATTTTCTCCCGGAGAAGCCATATGTACTGATGAGCAATTGCTGGTTTGTCGTGGACTGTGACCTTTCAAAATTGATTCATTTTCCGTCCAAGCCTGGGAAGCACGGTATAAAACTGTGGATTTGTGCGGATGCTGAAACATCACACTGCATGCATTTCGAGTTGTACACAAGGAAACACGGTCACCGCCCAGAGATAAACCAGGGTGCTGGCGTCGTACTGCAATCACAGAACATCTCAGCGGTTCAGGACGCATCTGCACCGGTGACAATTTCTTCTCAAATCTCTACCTCTGCAACTCTCTTCTTCAAAGAAAATTGACATATATCGGACCACTTAGAAGAAGCAAGCCCTATCTTCAGACTATTCTGTTGACGGACATCCGAGAAAGAGTGAAACTCTTCAGCTTTTTTGCATTTCAACACGATAGGCCTATGACATTGGAGCTCCTAAGTACCAAGAAAAGGGAAAATGTCATTCTTATGTCGCGTTTCATCATGATTCATACATCAGAGAAGAAAGGGATGACATGAAGCCCTAACTTATCCTGGATTACAACCGGACGAAGGAGCTGTAGACAATGTTGACAAACTTGTTCGAACGTATTGGGCCATCAGAAAATCTCTAAGATGGCCCATGGTTGTTTTGGAAACCTTTTGGATAGGCAGCATACAATGCCTAAGTCATCTTCTCTCACGTTCATCCTGAAGATGAGGCTGGGAAGAGTCACAGCCGACGACTGTTCCAGGAGAAACTAGCCCTCGATTTGATACGCGGTGCTGTCTGAAAGAGATGATCCAGTTGGTGCAGTTGATCCTGTGTATCGGATATGTTGACCAGGCTTCGAAAATGTCGCTGCAAGAGTTGTCCCAGGAATGCGGACAGAAAAATTTCGGAAACATGTTCAAAGTGCAATCTTGCTGTCTGCAAGCAGCAGGGTCTGCGCAAGCTGTTCATGCTGATGTTCATATGTTTTCCATAGAATACGTTGAGGAGAGTTTTTATATAGAATTTGTGAAAATAAATATACAGTGCGGAATCAAGCACGCTCGTAGTTATGACATTTTGTAAATAAAAGTTAATTGTATTTACTTTTGCAAATACAAATTAATTAATTATTACAGTACAGCAGCTTTTGTCTTCGAGAAATTGTACTGTGAAAGTTTTGTAATCATATGGCATAATAATGGAATAGATTTTACTGAACCCGTATGAAAAATTTCAAATTAATTAGTTCCATATAATAATGGAATTACGATTGGGGTCGCTAGGAACCCCGCTGGTCGTTAACGTGAGTTTTTTACGTCGGAGATAGAGGGCTAAGTATCAGTCTGTCATTTTATTAATTACAATTGGTATATTGTATTTTGGTTGTAATGTATAATTGGTATATGCTATATACCACACCAAATAACTTATAGAGTGTACATATGTATCCAAGGTGCTGTGTGCCACGTGAATAGAGATTAGCCTGGAGGATAGCTCGTCTTGGGCGCATTTTTCCCGGTGAAATCATTTCAGCGATGCATGCCACACCGCATGCATGTGTCGCTGCATTCATTCGAGTTGATCCACCGATTTACAGGAGTCACAAAACGGTTGGAAGAAAGAAATATGCAAAGTCTGATGGCAGTAGTTGAAATCAAATCAATCCAATTGAAATAAAAACAATTCTGGGATCTTTTGTGGTTGCATATAAGTTTGCTTATGTGTGAGTGATATAAAGGGCTCTGAAGTGTTCTGCTATCTGTGTGTCGTATGTGCTCACGAAATGCACACTGTAAACAGCAACCAGTCAAATACCAGACAATTTATCAGCCATAATGATCAGTCAGTTGCAGTACAGGATTAGACAGGTCGTCTCTTCTTCTGTTTGACTAGAAAGGAAGCATTGGAACATGCAATGCCTATGAAATGGCACGCCAACTGACATAATAGTAATACCATAGCAATCGAACAATGGGCAACCAGCTCAACATTAAACACGCCAAATTGTGCGGAGTTTCAGTGACTTCCATCAACCTGATCACACAACAAAGAGACACAGACGATGTCAGGTTCTACAGAGAAGTTTGTGAGCTTTTTTCGTACGCCTGCTAACTTTTTTGATAATGATCGGAAGGACCAACATTATCGAGAAAACCATCGCGCAATGATCTGTCGAATATGAAGGAATCGTGACGATCGCAGCATTTTGAAGAAATTCACAGCAATGCGCAAGCGGCGCACCGCCATTTTTCTATCTCTGTAAGACATTAAGAATTTCTTTATTTCCACAGCATGTTCCTTCATATGCCATCGTTTTGAATCAGTTTGCTCTACTAGCAAAGAGTGATGCGCTTAAACAATCTCATTCTGTGTTTGCTACAGACAAAGTGAGACAATGGGCAGCCAAAAGTGGCAGCTCAGAGCAGACAATCAGACAATACTGTCTACTTTTCTAAAAATATATTGTTGTCTTTGAGACGATTCAACACCAGCGAATCATATCTGGACACTCCTAACTGCATTCGCTCTCACTCTGGCTCATTCATTCACACCCCACAGTAATATGCTTATCATGAATTGCTCTGATGCCTTGTTAGTCATCTTTCGCTTAGTCGAAGACTACTTTAGGGAAGTGTATACAGTGTACAAATAAAGTAGGGAAGTATACACCCTAAAGTATAAGAGTGAGGTATAAGTTAAGGTATAAGTATTAGGGAAGTATACACCCTAAAAAATTGAATTGCAATGTGGCATCAGTATGTCAAACATTCAGAACTGCAATTGCCATGACTCAGGGTATAAAAGAAGAAATATATATTTAACAAAAGCATTGCATTTTCATTATATAATTGAGAATCATCAAAGATACCAGCCAATTTCGATAAGAGTGTATATGCTGGTCATAAGTCCGGCCTCTGTTTGGAGAATAAATATGTTTTCTATATGAGTAGTATGATATTCAGGAAACGAAGCAAAGCAAATTAATCCCTGCGATGAGACAAAAATTGTCTAATAAGCAGGAAATTTGTCTGATTATACGAAGCATCGGCCAGAACACTGATCTGACTGACGAATTGTCTGGTAAGTGGTTGCTTGCAGTTTAAAGTATACATATATAAGTATACATTCATTATGCACGCCATACATTAACTTGTGAATGATCACATGCCTTGATTGTGAACAGGAAATATCTTGAGCGAATCTTAAGATGTAATAACCGATAATTGAAGCATAATTTGAAGCCGCATTTGAATGTCTACCGCATTTGAATGAAGCAGGTAGTCCGCGGGTCGTGCCCGAGCTGAAACTGGGCCTCGGATAACGATGGAGCGTGAAAATTTCGGCACGGCTCCAACTCTGAGTATTAACCCTATCAGGACCGGGCAATTTTTAGCGTCGTAGGACCGAGGGATGGCCACAAAGTGTCCCCCTCAAATTTTTCATGTTCCGATGGATAGAACCTTTTTAATCAGGGTTAGTATGTATTTCGAGTCTCTTCTTTTGCATGGAATTGCCTGTTTTGCATGATTCGAAGAGTTTCATACCAAAAATTTAAACTTTTAAATTTATTTTTTCAAAATTTTTCAGTTTTCATGAATTCGTGCATTTTTTTACTCTTTAAACATTGCTCATTGCAACTAAAGTATTTCTGCAAACTTTTACTCAAGTATATGGTGTTATAAATATAATAATCTACGTTGATTTTAATACTATGAATATTAATTTGATATTTGAATGTAAATAATGTCTTTTCACGCATTATTGCATTTTCTATCTTTAGAAGTGTCTTGTTTTTAATGATTTATTCGCTATAAAGACAAGGTTGTGATACATTCCGGATGCTATCTTTCGAATAGTGAGTTTGTGAATGGAATTTTTCATTATTTTGGGGGTTTCATATAAAAAAAAATCACATCAAAGCTCCATAT
Organism: Prostheceraeus crozeri; assembly: GCA_907163375.1. Lineage (NCBI taxonomy): Eukaryota > Metazoa > Platyhelminthes > Polycladida > Euryleptidae > Prostheceraeus > Prostheceraeus crozeri. Next base: position 303,016 of record CAJQUW010008201.1, on the reverse strand, counting down.
TTTTACATTTTGCATTTGCATGTACATGTATTCATTCTTGGAGATAAGATGAATGTGCATGCTAACAGTCTTGAATTGACCATGCATGAATATCATGTAAATATGATACCGAAACATTATATCAATAATCAATGACACGCTAAATGAAAACCATCAATTTTCTAAAAGTACTTTCAAAAATGACCTTTAAAGCTGACCTTACAAATAATCAATTTTGCCCAAATCTTTACTGAAACTTCAACATACATACAAACTAAAAGTCACAAAAAATTGAACTTTTATCTGACTTATTTTAGGGGATATAAAAGGATGTTGATAGGATTAAGTTTATCACAGAAAAGGTTTCCTTAGAATTTCATATTCATAAACTCATTCAATTGTATGGAGAGTGATATTTAGATAGAATTGCGGGAAAGAAGTCATGAATAAATATAGTAGCATCTGCAAGTTTAAACTGCATCAGAAAAATTCAATGCGTCAGCAAGTGAAAAATTAATGTATGTCAGTAATTCATCATCTTATTCTCTTTCTCAACAGTCTCAGACGTACCACGTGATAGCTCTAGAGCGGAGGACTGTAGTCGAGCTGAGTTCCTCAGGTCGGTGGTTCAAATCCACCTCGGCAGAAAGTGTTCCATAGAAAAGTGATTTTGAGAGATCTTTTGCGGTCAAGACTGTTTTTTTATGCAATTTGTAATTTGATTTTAGAAATTATTTGACCAATTCTGACAGGAAAGAGAAAGTGAACAACATGGTTGGACCTATATTTCAAAAATATATTTCATTTTCAAAACCAGAGGTTTCTTAAAAGTTGAACAATTCATGCACCAATGAGAGGTATACGCTTGATGGGATGGTAATGGCATTTTTTAAAACATGCTGGGCTATACTGTATACGCTCTGAAATGTAGCATGATTTTGATTTTGCTTGAATTCTGATGATTTTACGAATTTCAAACATTGTTTTCAAATTCTTTGATAAAACAAGCAAGGTCATGATTAACTTTGGCTTCAACCTCTCCTTTTTTAATTTTCAAAAATAAAGATGCCCCTCAAACTTGCGGTCATCCTCATTAATTTAAGCGTTAACACTGTTAGACGTGTTATATCGGACAGACTCGTCGTCACTTTCAAACCCGAATAAACGAACACATCGAAGGTTACCCACAGTCCGAAATCTTGACACCCATTCGTCAACCAACACACTATGGGTCCAAAATGCTCATGTGAGCTAGTGATATCCGTTTCATCAAACAATACATCACATAAAGCAAGAGCTCACTAAACAACCACACAACATCAGAGGAGCTGATTTAATGTTAACTCGCGCCATATGAAAGATTGCTTTAGCCGTCTAATGGTGCCTGTATAAGAGTGCACCAACTCGAAAGCGCTGGCCCAATGAAGTGACATATTTCCGACTTTTGTGTTCTAAAAAGGTTTACAAGTTGAATTATTGTCGCTAAGCAATCGATACAGTTAGATGAATGTAGAGCGTCACAAACTCACGTAAAGTGCAATCGAAGACTCCAGCTCTTCCGCTGTCTGCGTCGCTTACATTCAGTCTTGTCAGAATTGTGCCGACTTTGGTTTCCATTTCATCGAACTGAAAGAAAGCATAAAATTGCCTGCTTAATCATCAGGACACGATATTCCCAGAAATCTTCACATATTTCAAAGAAAATGCCAATGACTTACAGAAGACTGATTATTTAATTCAGTGGATCTCAGCTTGGAAGTCACAAGCTCATTTTTAGAGGTTCGCGAAGAGCTTGCTTAGATCCTAATATCCTATTATCAGATCCGAATAATCCAGCTATCAGAAGCACATCAGTTGTCATCAAAATATCATCCTTCATTTGTACGAGCATACTCGTATATAAGAGTCATTTTACTGCCTTAATTGAGAAATATTTTGCACCCTCGATCGCGTAGCAGTATTGAAATTGCTCAGTCGCCATCATCTCAAATCTTCATTGATGGCTTTTCAAAGTTGAATAGCATTGATCAGAACGTTATACCCATAGACAGGGCGTTTCTAGAAGTTTTAGAAGGGGGAACAAAACCAATGACAGAGAGTCGACTTAGATGGCTTCAATAGCCTATCACAAATTACTTTCCATTAGTATAGAGAGAGATATGTTTATTTGTTCTTTAAATGACATCAAAAGTTGGACTTCTATGAATTTGCAGGGATTTTATATTTATAGAGAAATTCACAAGAAGTCGTCATCGCTTATGTACCGTTGTCATGACAACGCATGTCGACGACGTGGCACTTTTCAACGTGCGCATATTCGTTGTAATCCTTTAATATTATTGTGTCGGGTTTCTATGGATTTGAGTATGATTGGAAAACATTTTTACTACAGCACTACAAACCATTATTACGAACATTATTAAACATTTTATCGGTGTGTTATTTTACGCATTAGATAGAATACTTTCTTATTTCGAGTACTTTAAGAGTATAAAGCATGAAGGCAGAAGGTCTCATGATTTCTTAAAGTATGAAAGTGAATTGCTCTATCTGATTTAAAGCATGTTTGACATTTGAGAGCAGTGCTATTTTCTCTTAGAAAATAAAGCATCGATGAGGATAGTAAACTTCAGTTATCCACAATATATATCCACGATTTGGCTCAAGTTATCCTAGACAAGGAGGTCTAGATATCTATAATTGTACAGGAGGCAGAATGACGCTCTGTGGGAGAGCTTCGAAGGCCTGTTGCAGAGATAATATAGTTCAAATTCTACTGGCTTATGCATGTTAAAGCAATAAACAGTTTTGGAATTTATCTTACATTGTCAAAGCAAGGTCAAAGTTACTTCATTCATTCCTTATAATGATTAAATGCAGTGTTCACAGGAGCAAAACTAATTATAAATTGAATGGCATTCCCTTATTTCTCAGTATACCAGGTACCAGGAAAAACGCTTCATGGAAAACGTTGGATTGATTATGTTCCTAATACCGTCACAATAACAAAAAGTATTCGAATCTACCAGAAACGTTGGCCGTCGAGGGGAATCTTCATCACCACAAAGGCACAAAGATCCACCAAGTGTATTCAGTTGTAATAAGGCACTAATACATAACAAATCACGTGAAGTCCATGAACGAAACATTTTCAATAGAAGTGGCAGTATCCACTGCAGACGAGTTCGATTTAGTCGAAAAGGGCGATGGCATCAAGGGATTGATTGATCGGCATGATTAAAGCCATCTGCTTTTTTTAATGATGAGTTGTTTATCAAATTATCCGACGAATGCATCCAAATTTTTCGGCTGATTAATGATGACTTTAAACAGTTTTCTACAAAAATTGATAAATTTATGGATGTCTCTGTGAGATCATGCGGAGATCTTGTGAATATTCGTGATTTTCTCGGATTCCAGCATCATCTTGAAAGATGGTCTCATCTCGAAGCAATTATTAATCACGCAAAAATCATGTCTCCTCGTGTAGCGATAAAACTACTCATATTGTCCTTCAACATAAGAACCTCCAAATTGATCAAATATACTTCATAATTGACAGTTATCAAATTAACAATATTGTATATCAAATTGGCAGTACAATTATAGATATCTAAACCTATATATCTGAGATAATATATCTGTGATTTACGGGAACTTCAAATTTCAGAGCCCTAGATATGTTTAAAACATTTCACCATTAATTTCTATGATGAGTTAATCTTAGTCTCATAATGGGAGTGAAACATGCTTTAGTCTGAAATAAAGTCCTGCGAATGTCGGCGGGAGGCATGGGAAAGCCGATCAACAAAAATGATACACCAGGTAACATAGCCTATTAAAAGTTAAGAAAGCTAGTTATACCGACTTATGTGGTAATCAATACGGTGAAATGCGTCGATGCATGTAATTGCATAAGAACGATGAAATGCAGTCTCAGGGATCCACCTTTCTGTCATTCTTTCTAAAATCGAAGACTGATAGAGATACGTAATCATTTTATTGATTTGCAGATGGCTAATAGCAGGTAGCAGCATGCTTCATGCGTGTTTTGAATAAGTTGACACAGTATCGTTGCTGAATGCTTGTCAATACCCAATTAAATTTCTTGCTAAAGGTTTTTATCAGAATTTTCAATGATTGCACCGACTTCCCATTTCATTCAGTTACAATGACTTATTCTTAGAACAATGGAGAAAAAAGTGCAAACAAACTCCGTCTCCGTAACTTTCATGATTGAAGGAAGTAAATTCATTTAAGATATTGAGCATACAAAGCGTTAGTGCTTCATAAAATTTGGATAGTCCGCTGGATGATTTATCTCAAATACGAAGCATGTAACTTTTATAGAGTATCTGGAAATCATGAACGTTAAATGCTTGAATTACCTGACTGATACCCTAGCTTCATCATCCGTCAATCTACATGTACGTGTATTTCAAATGTTTCAACCATATAAATTCGATTTTTTGCCTGTTTGAGCTAATGAGACTAGATTGGACCAGCTGTTTGTTGATGGTAATTTCAGTTGCTCTTCATCTATGCCAAAATTCAATCTTCAGAAGAATCAAATTACTGATACCTGTAATACATATAGTTGCAAGTTTGCAAGTGTAGTTGCAAGTAGTTGCAAGTACTTGTAAGCACTTGCAAGTTACTTGCAAGTAGTCAAAATCATCATAAGCTTTTGCAAGTTATTTCTTCAAGATGATTTTCTGTTTTTAAAGAGACATGGCAATAACCATGAATCTTTACAAAAAACACTGACAAGGTACCGAGACCTTCCATTTTCCAACCAATTGAAGCCGCCATCCTTTAGGTACCGTTGCCATAAGGCATGCCTATGACGAAGCATTGTTTTCAATGTACATGTCCGTTCTAGTCTTTTATTTTATAGTGGAATGTCGGATTTCTGTAATTAGATGAATTCAATGAATAGCAATGTAATTTAAAGCTACTGAAATGTACCTGATTAATCGACATTCCCCGATGACGCCTGTAACTACTTATTTTACATACACTGTAGATCCAAATTAGTCAATACTTTATGCGAACCTGAGAAATTCGATATAACATCAAAAGAATAGAGGGGAGACATGAAATAAAGATGGTCAAAAACAAAGTCCACGGTAAACTAGCAAAAAATGAATAAATTGCTCAACCCTCAACAGGCTGCCCTCTTGCTTTATTTGATTATTGTTAGAAATCGGCTTACTACAAGGACTTGCCGCTCCGTGACTTTTAATATTTCTGTTTTTTGTAACTGAATCAGTCATGTAATCTCTGATTGATCTTATTTATAGATGCGCATGTGACCGATTGTCACAGTGCTGACTATTCTTCATTCATCTGCTGGTACTATCAAAGCAAAGACCAGTGAGAAAAGCTCATGCAGATGATGCTGATTGATTGGTTGGCAATGCAACCGCTGCTGCTGAAAGTGAAGAAGAGTCAGCTATAGACAGCTCAGCTGGTAACAGGGAAAATAGTACGACCATTGACAAAGCTTCAATTCGACTTGACCAGGCACGAAGATGATTTGACCACTGATGATGAATCTTCCGTTTCTAATCAATACTGCATTGCTTGTGAAGAAGAAGGGAAATCGATGCAACTCATCAGATCCTTTGATTACAAAAACACTTAAGACGGTAAGCATAATGAGCTATAGGCCTAAACAAAAATTATATAATTACTCAGAGGACGAAGACGCTGCGAGAACATGTGAGAGCAATAGCTCCGCAAATGACATTCATGGACGAAATCTAGTCTGCTCACTGCATGTGTAAAGGGTCTCCGGCAGAGGTGCCAAGAATGCGAATAGGATGCACGAACAGTGCTCGAAGTGTTGTTAACCTCCTGTAGTAAAAGACACAGTTGGATCTATTGCATGCTTTTTATAGTGAGACTACATGCAGTGGCATCAGGAACATCTTCAATAATCCTTTTCTGTCACTTTCATTCCAAAATGATAAATCAAGTCATTGCAAGCTTCTGAAATTGGGTAAATTGAAGTGTTTTTATTCAAGGATGTGGGAAATATCAATATGGATCAATGCGTCCATCATTCAAGCGATCAAAATTGGAAAAATTGAAGTTCGGTCAAAATGTCCGACCTTGGCCTGAGTAAATTGGTTTAGACGTAGGCCTTTTAAGGGTTAAATCACTGAGACGGAAATAATACAACCAATTGATAAAATTATGCAGAGTGATATAGTTATGTAATTGAACAATTTGGATATTTAATGCCTTTCAGAATATTTCCTGTACGGTGGCATGTGTAGGCAAGGGGGTGGATGCAGTGATGGCATACACCCCGGAAGTTCAAAGTACAGTAGTATAAATCAAACGCAGATATGTTCACACATAATTCCATTTTACTACTATTAGATCTTTCAAAAATAAGTGCGTTGAGAAAAATCATAATTTTTTAAACCTTTATTTATGTTGCACTTTATGTTCAATGAATGTGATCTTTGTTATTGTTATTAAACATTTACATATACCCGTATATACATGTACATATTTATAAAGTATAATGAAAAACACTCCAATCTGCATGGAAAAATTGATTTAAACAGCCCAACCGGTTTCAGTAGTTTACTAGCTATTCGAGGGCTATTGAATTGAAATTTACTGTAGGAAATAAGGGACAGGAAAGAAATCTAACAAAATACGTAAAGCTATATGCCTACAAGGTTCAGTCTGAACTTATAGAAATTCATAATACAATTCAATACCACTTACTGGTCCAATAGTTGCTTTTGGAATTATGATTCGCGGAGTGTTATCATTCACAGTTGATAGTGTGACTGTCAGTTGGGCAGTTGCGGTGAGCGGCGGAATTCCGCTGTCGTGGCACACTATGGGAGCAGAGATGAAGAGCGGATGTCGAGTTGGGAAGTCCGGCTCCCAGTCGGTGGCAAGATGAACAGACGGTGAAGGCAAGCCTATACTCAGAAGCGGGTGAGACACAGAACATTCGACTGTTGTGTTGGAGCGATCACCTGAGTCTGATACCGGAATATTGACAACCGTTTTACCACGAAATGCACCTGAAAGGTACCGACATTTGTTGGATAAGTTTTCTGAATTGTGCATTTCTTAAAAAAGATCTACCAAGATGTAACAAAAAAATGACTAACGATGAAGCTTCAGGTAAAGCTAGAATGGACACCACCTGTTGAAATTATAACTATCTAGGCACCAATCTCAGTCAATGTTGTTAGATCAGAAGAAGAATGAATTTTGTTAAAGATGCAATAGCAACAAATTCTTGTCATGAGGCAGTTTACTGCACGTAATTAAAACAATTTTACAGCTAAAGGAAATGATAATAACCGTGAATCTAGTCCGGCAGCCAGACCGAGTTTCTGCAGGGAACGAGGCCGAAAATGAGACTTTCACAAAATGATGTACACCCTATGCCTACTTCGAATCGGCACGTCTGCCGAGTTCTAGTGAGTTCCTCTTCTTCTTAGACAGGATCAAAGAAAAACACATGTAAATCCGATGGGACGCAGATTGCAGATTTTGGTTAAAAAGGAAATTATGTTTTCTCTGATCAAACGAAAAGTACTAAGCCCAGAGTCATAATTTTTGACATGGAATGTCTTCAGGTCATTTCCTTTCAACTTCATGCATCCCTGTCTATAAAGCTAAACACATTTAGGTTTGACGAGCCTCTTAATGTCAGCAAACACAAACATTTTGAGCAACTTTATCCACATTCAACCACATTCTTACATGCATTGTCGATCAGATGCATGATAATAGCACATGACCTGAAGACATTCTATACCAAATATTATGACTCCAGACTTAATACTTCTCAGTTGACAAGAGAAAACAAAGAAAATTTCATTTCAGCCAAAAATTTCAATCTGCGTCCCATTGGATTAACATGTGTTTTTCTTTGATCCTGTCTGACAAGAAGAGGAACTCACTAGAACTCGGCAGACGTGCAGATTCCTAGTAGACATAGGGTGTACATCATTCTGTGGAAGTCTCACTTTCGGCCTCGTTCCCTGGAGAAACTCGTTCTGACCGCCGGACTAATCCTTACAAAGTAGACTGACAAGGTACTGATCCCTAGCCATTGTCAAACACTGGAAGTTGCCGTCGTTTAGGAACCGTTGTCACAGCAACGCATGTACGCGGCGCAGTATTGCCTTCAATATCTATGTCTAGTCCCTTGTTAATATAGAGTGTCGAATTTCTATGTGACTTCATATCTGTAGCTGTCAAGATGCTCAACAAAGGCAGATGATTAAATGCTGCACGCGATCTCTTAGTCGCACTGAATGATGTCGCATAGAAAGTGAGATTTTCCATGGTTTAGTGAGAAAGGCCAAGTCTAGCTAAGTCTAGCTTTTGCCTTGGAGCGTCCTCAGGTCATTTGCTATCGTGCAGTTTGAGTCTGTGTTGCTATCATACTTCTGATCTCTCTGCTTGCAGACATTAGAAGGCTTTGTAAATCTGAAGGTGTTGAACTTCATAAACAAAATTCTATGAGCATGATAAATAATGACCTGAAGACATTCCACGTCAAAAATTGTGGTTCTAGGCTTTGTACTTCTCCCTTTATCAGAGAAAACGAAGAAAATTTCATTTTTATCAAAGACCTCAATCTCCATCCGATTGGATTCACATGCGTCTTCAATGCTGTCTGACAAGAAGAGAGGACGGGTAGAACTCGGCCGGCACGCTGATTTTTGTAATAGTCGTAAGGTGATGCTCATCATTCTGCGAGTGTCTCTTTTTCGTCCTCACTCCGTGCTGGTTGTGGTTTCCGAACTATAGGTGAAGGTTCAGCATTCATATCCATTTGATTGAATATCTAAGAAAACTTCCTTCCATACTCACAATTCTTATCACTCAATCCGTTGCACTCTCGCAGTTTAACATTGAATTTCGTTGATTTGAACTGTGGCGGTTTCTCATTCACGTCAGAAACACCGATGAGTGCTACTGTCCTCATTTCGACATTATGCTTGTCTCGGGCTCCGAATTCCACTATGATCTTAGAAAGGCGTTCTGCATTTAGAATGTGATCTCCCACTGTCGTCAAATGTCCTGTCATGGGGTCCAGATGAAGCTCCCCAGTAACACTTTCCCCGATGTCACTGACGGCGCGAATCAGATGCAGTCCTGGCTTTGGAATCAAAGTGAGAATGCGCGCATTCGGTGTCAAGTTTTCTCTCAACCATACTGAGACTTGCGGAGGACGCTGGAGGGACGGAATTGATGCCCAGACATCGCCTTCAACAATCTGTAATGGAAGGGAGACAGCATTACTGACTTTGCACTGAGACTGCTTTCATCTCTAACTAATGTGATTTAGTCTGCATGATCGCAGTCGCAGGGTGGGAGTTGGGTAGCTGAGTTTCAAGAAAATACTGCTTCTCGACAGAAGAAATTAAACTGAAAATCACGGGCTGGGCTCGAGCCGGACCAGAACCGGGCCGAAACTGTACCAAGACTTTGACTAGCGTAGACTGCGGTGGTCCCGGAACCATAAATCAGGGATGCCTCTCTAATCTGCTGTTTTTTGTGCTCTCATTCAGACCAATCAATGTCCGGTAGGGAATGTTGAAGTGCTGGTCCGGAGGAGTGGAATCTTTCAATATCTAAATTTCTGTCTCTCTGGTTGACTCTTCGGTTTGATATAACGCTTTGAATTTTGTTATTAATAATCCCGAATTATGCCGAGAACTTCCGTATCAGCTTTACAAATTTACATAAATATTCACATGTATATCCAGATGTCTCAACAAGAATTGAAATGGTATACTACAACATTGGGACCGATCCGGCCCAGTGCCGCTTAAAAAAATTTTGCCCTTCTATAGGAAAGTTTTATACTCGGCTCACTCATTTCTATGAGAACCGTGGCGAGAGACAAGACATTGCGACATGACTGACCTTTCCTGAATAGGCCAGTGATGAAATTGGCCACTGTTATGAATTTAAAATGTATTTTTCGCCATTTGGTGAGAGTATCCCACCAAGTACAATTTTTCTTTTGGATAGAGGCTCCTCAAATATCTATTTATTTTTCATCGCAGAAATATAGAGAGAGAGCTCATTTTTAGCTGCAAATACAGTCTTAACATCACGTATTTTAAATAAAAAATATTTCTTATCAGTCAAGTAACTAGTTCTAACATTTCGACACCTGCTTTTCTGATGTGCCTTTGATACGCATATAAGCTTTTTCACTTTCGGAAATCCTTCGCATTGGAAAAATGGAAGTTCAGTGAATTGTATGAAGTCTGCTCACCTCAATTTCTTGGTAAAAATTTAAACGCACAGCTGTGAGAACATCAACAAAATTACAGACGAATAATTGCGTGCTTAATATTCGTACAGGCGATAAAGGCCAGTTTGGATGATACATAGATAGGTACCCACTAGGACTGGCGCTTGGTCTCATGGTCGTATTGATAAATCCACGTCTCGTCACCAGTGACTATATCCCAGACTTGCTTAGAAGCTCCGCCGTCACACTTCTGCAGCATGAAATTGCAAAGGTCGATCCGCTTCTGTTTCTGCTCCTCTTTGAGCAAGTGTTGGATCCAACGAGCAGAAAGCCTTCGGAGCCAAAGATGATCATGCAGAATCCTATTCAACGATGCCGATTACAAGCCAGGAGAAACTTCTATCTGATGCCATGTGACTCGTGAATCTGCCTTCACCAGTTTCTCGACAGCAGCAATCGAATCTTCATGAACAACCGAAACTGGCCGACCTGAGCGTTGTTCATCTTCAAGGAAGGCGCGTCCGTGGCGGAACTCTGCAAACCAATTGAAGACTGTTGCTCTCGAAGGCGCTTGTTACCCAAAAGCGGCAGTGAGGCTGGCTAGCGACTCGGCGGCAGACAAGTTGCGCTTGAAATCGTAAAAAATCATTGCTCGGAAATGATCGCTCCGAAGCTCCATGTCTGAATGCGCTGTTAGCGTGTCTTGACCAACTTTAAGCGCAGAGCGAGTGATGACTGTTCACCGGCCAGCGATGAACTTTTCACCAATCGATAATGACGTTTAGAGGAGTCATCGAGTAAAGTTTCATTTCTTTGGCGCATTCCTTCAGAGTTAGTCTAAAGATTTATGGAGGCCTCGTATAAAGGCCAGTTATGATTTCGCCTCAATTTCGTAGCGGTGTCATGATTTAGAAAATGAGGCACTGCTTGAAATTCTATTGCCGTCTTAGACAGAGAGAGAGCTATTGTCAAAGTAGATAATTTACTTGTCAAATTTGAATGCTTTAATTTAATTGTATCATCTTTGAAGACTGAAAATAGCGTCTATAAATACATATCAGTCAGCAAGATCTCATATTCTGAATCGCAACTTTATCGCAAATTGATGTGAAGAATTAGTTGGTTGCAATATCGAATAATTACTGTCTAATATGCATGAATCTTACCATAATGAAGAGAATTAGAGGAATTGCGTGCTGAATTGGTTCAGTCCCATTATCTCTGACTGACAAGTTGACTACTTGAATATTTGAATAGCTTCTCTCCAGCATTCCTGATAAATACACTTCACCTGTGGCTGTAAAGAAGAGATTTGTCATCATATTATGGAAAGTGACATTTGAGAATTATTGAAAACACTTTTTAACACGGAAAATACTTAACAGCTGAATGAAATACATCATGAGTTGCTTAAAGGTCAAGTAAATTGCTTGAGCCATGTGAGAACATAGGTCTTTTTGTACCCGGGTTTGGCTGTGTCAAATGTCCAAGAAAGCATGATAGTCGAGAGCTGACATGTTATGGCTTTACACGCAATTTTAACGAATTTGAAGGCCTAAATTGACAATTTTGTGATAGCTACAAAGGCTAATTGGAAAGTTATTTTGAAAATTGAATTTGAATGACCAATATTTTATGACATTTTATTCTGAAGGAAATTAGTGCTGATTCAAAATCACTAGTAATCCGTTTTATAGGACGTTTTTATCTTACTTTGTATAAATCTGTGAATATCATTTACTTTATGCGATTATGCTATTATTTAGGATGTACTGGATATATTTCAATCAAATTGTTAGAAATCGAAACTTCGGATGCAATTACTATATAACTCCTATGTACACAAGATAATGCAAAATGCATCATTTTATTCAATTCAAAACATAGTGATTATTTTTGAAATTGAGCCTTAAATATTTACATGCCTATACAGTGGATAGCATGTGCAATGCATCACTCATTTAAAGTTACATGTAGAGCAATGATCCATCTGAAAACAATGTTGTCAGGAAAAATTATTGTGCCGATATCCTCGTATGTTGAGCAGAGATTTTCAGAAATATTGAGTGATCGGAAAGCTTTCAGCCCCCTGATGCATCGCACTTAAAAAGGACGGTGCTGTATCTTAGAATTTCTTACTTATTTGGCTTCCGATCAGAAACAGAATAATAGATAGATTTTCCGGTGGAAAGCAAATTCATAGATAGATTTTGCCGCAGTAGGAAAATGTAGTTGTAGTTTAATTTTCCCATGGTATAGATTTTCCGTCTTGCAAAATACGCATATTGCTCTTTGATGCACTTTGTGTCACATGCTGTGCATGTTGATGTAATTGAAGAATTAAGTATAGAAAAAATAATGTCGCATTTTACATTTTCTCACTCAAAAAAGGTCATGTTGTAGCTGAAATTGTCTGATCAGAATGCTGTAGTTTGGTGCATCTTGTTATTTTCACAAACACTTTCGAATTTACTTTAATCTACGCTATTTATTCTGCAGTTCTTTCTTAACGATAGCAAATAGTTATATTGTAGATTACATGTTATTACAGTTGAATTATAAACTTCCAAAAGACCTAAAACCAAGAAAAAGAAAATATGACATGAAAACATTACAGAAAATAACTTTACCAGCATCGTACTTTTGTTTACGAAGAAAAGTGAACTGCTTGTCTCGTAAATCAATCTCCCATTCTCTCCTTTATCGAAATCATAGCAGCCTGAGATATTGTAGACAGAAGCTCCTGGATGTATCTGCGAGCGATTGAGAGTTGCAAGAGCATTACCAGAGCAACGCGGAGCATTGTCATTTTTGTCGTCGATGAGGACTTTCAGAGAAGCAGTACTTGACGATCCTCCAAGATCTCGAACTACCACAGTCAAATTGAATCTATCAGTCGGTAAAGAGTCCCTGTCAATCTTCGTCTTGGTTCGTAGGCTGCACGACGAAGGATCCACTTCGAATAAAGCATGTTGGCCTGGAATAAAGAATACATGATTCAAGAACACTTACTTCAGGAAGATGAATATGCCTGCATTTTTGTTTTAACAGGAGACAATCATATTTGATTGCATTTTCAAGATATTTGTCTCAGTTGAAGAGTGCTACCACTCATAATGTTAAACTTCTAAATTTAATCGTCATTTAGTTCTCTTTACTTTGTTGCCAATGAAAATTAGGAATGAAGCGATTAAACTCGTGCGGAAAACAAAAAATGTTCTTTTCAAATTTCCAGAATATTAGAAAATGCTCAACAATGTTTCTGGCTTAGTTATCACACGTGTCCCTGTTGCTGTAGAGAAGCAATAATTCAGATACAAACCGTCGTCTACATTCTAAAGGACACCAAATGATTCAAGTCTCGTTATCTGAGCTTGTTTCAAGGCTGAATGTTCTTGTCTGTTCAGGTAAGCCCTACATAAGTTTTTCATATAAACGCTGCAGATGAAGAAATAACTAGAATTATTCAAAATGATATTTCTCTTGATAAAAGAAAATTGAAAAGTACACACGATGAATATATTGACAATTGATTCATTGCAAAAATTTTGATGAATTCAACAGACCCATCGCAATATGTGAGTTGAATTCTAGGAAAGATTTGCATGTGTTCAATATTACACGCATTGTAATAAATCGTACGAGGCTAACATTGATGATCAAGCATTACAACGAAATACGTCTTAATCTAAACATATGGATGGTTGACTTAGTTAGACCATTTATCTAATATTATATTATATTATATACTATATTATATTAATATTTACTATTTACTATTTATATTTCCTATGTCAAATATTAATCTTACCAGATAGGCTGCAAGTCAATACGTCACCATAGGCTGTTTCTTTGTCCATTGGTGTGATGAAAGGTGTTACGGAACATTCCGATCCAACCGGAGATTCTTCTGAACACTTTGCAGTAAAGAGCTTAGTTTGAAAGGTTGGAGCAATGTCAAATACATTGTCTACTTTTATGGTAACATTGACAGTAGTCTTTGAGAGTCCATTCTTAGCACTGGAAAAAAGTAGGGAATTTTCAAGACATTCTATTTTAAGCTAGAGCTCATTCTACGAAAATTTGAACCATGGAGAAAGTATATAAGAGGTAGAGCGTTGACTCAAGAAATGTGCACATACAGTGAAATTTTTATATCAAAAGATCCAGTTTTTGCGAAGATTACGTTCCTGCAGTTCAAAGAAGATATTTGACCCATTTTTAAAAGGCTAAATTTTTGCAAATTATTCATTTTCTATATACTAGTGATTTGGTACCTCGATGCAATAGCATGAAGCTTATAAAATGTCAAATGGAATGAACATTAGCTAACAGGCATTATGGTTAAGCGGCATTTCTGCTGATAATCAAGGAATTTTTATGACAATGCATGTCTTCATGGAAAAGTTGAGATTTTACAATCCTTCTTGCATAAATTTTCAAGCTTTCAAGCCAATTTCCATCGACATGATTTCATAATTTGTTAAAGTTGTGTTTCATTTCTTGACTTTGAATAGTAATGTGAATCCATCTACATCTTTTAAAGTTAATTATGATCTTTTTTTGATAGTGATATTTTTCTCTTTCAATGGCAAGTAGTATGTGATCTGATCACGCTTAAGAAAATACTCTTGTTAATAAGGCTGAGCATTGAAGTAATAGCAACCTATCGAATTGCCATTTCAACAAATACTAACTCTCCAAGGCTGTCATGACACGGAGGATTTGTAAAACACATGTACTTGTATTCCTGTTTCGTTACCATCATGATCAGTCAATTCTGTGGTAATTTCTTCAAAATTGCAAATGTTTGCGCTTCTCACAAATGGTACTAGGTCTCAACTCCAGTTCATTTAATAAAATCGAACACATTGGGGAATTGATTAATACTGAGCAGCTACTCTACCTAGCATGCGTGCATGCATGATTTGAGCACAATTCAGAGAGTGCTCGATCCACCAAGTCAGAATGTCATTTAGGTATCAGGACTTCACCCTTGATGAACTTTGTAATCACTGACACAATTCATTGAAAATATTCAGGAAGTTCAAATACAAACTCGTCCGATTTTGTAGGCCGAGGAGAGAAGCAATTACACGTCTATACTTCCGCTGCTAGGATAAATTTAGTTTCAAATGTTTATTTTTACTTCAAATCGTGAGTGAAAAAAATTCAGTGACAATATTTTCCTCTCATTTATTCGATAATCTGCAACAACTTAATTGTGAAATCTTCATTTAATTGCGGCTGTTAAATGTAAGTGGGAAATTTCTAAAGTAGAGATTAGCAAATACACTTAGCAAATGGATGCCGACAGTAAGTGGATGTCGGCACTAACTCGGTGCACCGACATGGTTGACATCCGACAGAGCCCGACCGGATGCCGACTAGGGACTGTCGGCCCGACTGCTTACCGAGGAATCGCCGACGTTTTTTTCACAGGGAATCGTCGAGCTCAAAATTTGTTGATATAATTTTATTTATTTGATAATATACTCATTTCTAATTTGGTGAACTTATTTATAACTGTTCAAATTGTGCGATGATTTATCATTATTGCCAAGTGTATTATTTAACACAGTACTTGGGCGACATTGCAATTTGATACTTCGTATTACATAGCGAGACATCAATGCATTTCTGTTCTGAGGCATTAGGCCTACTAGCGAAGCGATCTGTTCGGTGCATATTCTTTTATGTCAATCAATGGATTTCGAGTCTTCTGACGGCAGGTTATCAGGGTTTGGCAATGACGCTTGGTATTGATTATAGTATTCGTATAAACAAGGAGTGTTAAGCATCTTTGATTCGCATAAATGTTTCCAGTCTGATATGTACTGATATGTAGCATGATATACCTGAAAAATCAAATTTTTATTTTCCAGTTTTAGTTGACATTTATGCAGGCCTATACCAGACAGGATGTAGAAAATATAGGCTTTCATTCAGGAAAAAAGAGAACAAATCAAGTAGATTACGTCATGCGGCACTTACTTTGCATTAACATCGCCCTGTGAAAATTCCTTAAAAACACTTTTTTACTGCCATTATTAGTGAGGTTGCTGGGAAAATATTCGACCTAAAAAACATTATTTCCGTGTAGCCGCTTCTTAGGCGATTGTAGCAAGTTAACAGACAAATTCAATATTCTTACAGCGAATAGTCATCAGTTCCTGTCATCCATTCTAATGCCATTGATTGCCCCTACTGTGCTTGACAAAAAAAAATGCTGTACATTTGTATTGTTCAACTACTGACAAAAAACAGCTGAGAGAGTTTGGTCAAGTCACTGGAGTAACTTTGAAAAGCTCATTTCACATGCTTGCGCTGTCTGAAATTAGATACACTGTGCTGAACTCTGCTTCTTTAGTGATCTAAAGAGCTTAGATCAGATCCAGCTTCAACTTTATAAAAGATATCATAATTTACAGAAGATTACAGGAAATGGTGAATTTGAAGTACATCCTGTGGATTGTCAGTTTTACAAAGCAGCAACATTGTATTTGACAAAAATAATCACGAATAATGAAAGAAGTTAGATGAAAGAGGCATATCAGAAGTTGTATATTTGAAAATGTCTCGACTAAATAGCATTTTTTTGTTGATAAAGAAGAGTCAAGAATGATTTGATCTTGTTCTATTTATTGAATTAATGATAATAAATAATTAATAATTTAAATATTAATATTGAATTGATATTTATTGTTTAATGTAATCAATTTCAATCGCTGCTCAGTGATCATCTTCTGGGTTTTTTCCCTGAGGATGGTCACTGAGTATCAATTGAAATTGATTGCTGAACTTTACATAAATTCATTAAATATAGAACAATATCAAATCATTCTTTACTCTTCCGTATCAACAAATTATCATAAGTTGTATTTAGCAAACGCAGCTAAAAAAGGAAAAGATATCGCATAAATCGTGAAAATCCAGAAAGTAAAGGGTGTAAACTATGTGATAATTATCGCACTCTAGGATACGTCGACACCGAAGGTCGAGAGGAAGCCCAGAGTCCGATAGCTACCTTATTGCTTGACAACGCTGCGGAGACGAATTGCACGGTTTCATCTCGCTGTCACACTTTGATGCTTTAATCATTTAGAAAATTATTTGAGGTAACGCTTCAACCTATTCATCCTATCATTACTGTCCTTCAGCAGGAAAAAGAATTATCCGAAACAGCCCTTAGTTAGCGTCTTCATAGCGCATTAAATGACGTCAATAAGACTGTGTGTCACAGTAAAACTTTTTGGACAATTTCGGTAGATAATTGCCATTGATAATAATTCGATTTCTATGGATTGTCGAATGTTTCATCATAGAAATCTCAAGGTGAGCGCTATCTTAGCGTCTTCATACGTTGTTCATCGAAATATTTGGCAAGTGTTTCAGAATATCTCCATACTTAACCATTGTAAATATCAATTCTTCTATTTCTATGTCCTGAAATAAACATTTGCATGCAATGAATACATGGCATACAACCACAGTGCGATAAGAAATTTTAACAGCCATGTAGCGATAAATTCCTCGATAACATTTATTACACGATGAGGGTCATTTATTGTCCGTCGAGCAATAAGCAATCAACGACATCGAGAATTTGTTTCATTTCACTGTCAAATGTTCAGTCTACAGCATAGAAGTAGATAGACTTTCTATGGTATTGTTAATTTCTATGGTCTACAGTGAAAACAGGAGAAAGTACATCCCTACATTCACAGATATCTGTGTAGAGGATTTATATTCAAGACTGCATTCGGTGCATGTGAATGAATTGAAATCATTGTCGTGCTATTTTGCAGAAGCAGAGAAAATTTGAAACAATAGAAATTCCTCTCTAACTATGACATGACAAGTGAGACTTATTCACATCCGTTAAAAGGGACTATCAGCGTCAGATCAGTCAATTGCTAATTTATTTTTCAATCGAGAGATTCGACTATTGGTGCAATATTCATTGTCAATAATCCACTGATACATCACCGGTGAGATACTGTCCATATTATTATATGAATTCATTTGTAATTTTTGAATACGATTTATTTGCATGCCATTTATTTACCTCATTGAATATTATAAATGTGAATAATGTTATAAATAAGCACCGTTAGGATGCATAGACATGGCGAAATAATCAAGTCACCGATTGTTAAATACACCGCTGTTGCTCCCAGAAGAATGTCAATTGATTTTGAAATGCCTTAAATTTAACATTGATAACAGACAAGTGCATCTCCTCCCATCATGACATTGCATTGACAACTCCATTGACTACTTCAGCTCTTGAACATTTCAGCCATCAAAGTCATTCCCTCTTCACGATCATCCTGTGCGTTTATGATTTATTTCATTTTATTTAATATTTTGAAATGAAAACTGTCCTCATATACTATGTTTATGTTAGCCGCAAGTCGGCAATAAAACATTTTGACTTTAGCCTTAACTTCAAATAAATATCATAGTAGGTAAACATGGTGCTGGCGAATAAAAAAATTACTCAAGGTACTTAATCTATCAACATCATGGGATGAGCAATTGCAAACTGATAGTCATTTTCTAAGATTGCAAAAACCCAAACTCATTATCTTGGAGGAAAAAAAGATCTCCACTGCGAAGGAAAGTCATTCTGATGTGAGCTACTTAGAATTATGCCGGTTTGAAGACGACATGAAAGCATATCTAAACCTTGATATCGACTGCAACGATATCAATCTCATCTTGAAATCTAGAACAAAAAAGTTATGTTGTTGCAGTAACATGAAGTTACAATAGTAGATTGAAGCATGAAGAAAATCTCTGAGCTATGTAATGATTCAAAAGTGGAAACTTTGCATCACTTTGACTGAATGTTCAGTGTGAAAGAAGATCCGCCAAGAAATAGCACCAGCTACTGCAACAGTATAACTGAGTTTCATATATAAATGAATAGACTACTCCAAAAAATATAGAATCCTTCGCTATGTTTCTTCAGAAAGCTAACATATATTTGCATGGCAACAAGAATGTATTTTTAGAAGTCTTCACCTACACCTTCTAAATCGACAACGAAAATTTAAACCTTCGCCTAGCAACTCCATTACAATGTTAACAAAGAAACAGATAGGTCTATTGGATTTTCTGATGAGTGATAAGTGATGAGTGATCATCAGACAACCAGTGCCGTGCACTTCTTCCACAAACGAGAGTTTCTAAAAATCGATGTCTTATAGAGCAACAACTTTATCAATTTCAGTCTCCTGATCACTAATGCGGGCTCAGATTCCACAATTCGCAGTCGAGTTAAATTCAAGTTAACAGATAAAAGTGGTTTTAGTGTGACGTTAGCGGATTAGTTTTTGTCACTACCTTATCCAATTTGTTGCGCCGATCACAAATATATGCTTCATTTTTCACAATAATGCTGTTAAAAAAGTTAATATTGATGAAAGGTGTCCATTTGCTGAAAAGTGTGGAATCTTCCTCGACATTCTTGATTCAGCAATACATGAGACGATTCCATTCAGCTTTTATACAAATGAAATCAACAGACAAGCCGTGGATCACACCTTTGCTGAAATCTCTTATTGACAAAAAGCACAAAATCTATGCGAAAGCTCTCCTTCAAATCATTCCAAATCCTCGAAAATCCAATTCCTTAGCAACTTCATGACTCGACTACGAATGAAACAGCCCTCACGAAAATTCCTCATGATTTTTTATGAGATTTTTACTCATACATTTCTCATGAAATTTAATGCGGATTTGGAACGTTTTCGCATGAAATATCTCATCAAATTTCATGAGCTTTCTCATGGAAATCTCATTAATTAATTAACAGCTGCTTTTTCATACTTCTGAATTTATTTTTCTCGCATATAGTTTTTGAAGCTTTCTTGTCCTAGTCACATTGCCCCTAAGCCCAGTCTCATGCCATGTCCACAATACTATTTCAGTATTCGCAAAAATAGACCGCTATTTATCATGATAATTATTTTTAACTGTGATTGTATATATGTCTATTTTCAACATATTGCATAGGAATGATAATTGCAAAATCAAATTATGTATGCATCATTTCGAAAATGCTGTTGCACATCGCAATGATACATCCTATATATTTTTATTTTTATCTTTTATAGACTAACCTTGAAGATCTTGATCGATTGAATAAGTTTTCTTATGGTTATTTCCTTTCGCGGCTAGCATGCATAACTTACTACTTATAAGCTAATTTTCACGAAGACCTCATAAATGTTCATGATTTTCTCATGAACGCGATCAAAGCATCATGAGAACATCATGAGTTAAATATTTTCTTGTGAGAATATCATGAGACTCATAATAATCTCATGCATTCTCATAAAAATCTCATGAATCCGCATAAAATTTCATGAGTTCTCATGAAAAATTTTCGTGAGGGAGACTACAAGCCTGTGTTCTTAGGCGGTCGTCGTGCAAGTAATTGGGGGTTTGAAACTAAGAGCAGAAATGTGTCCATTTTTAGACATCACATCATTCGACAGCATGTATTCATTCATTCAGACAGCGTTTAGATATGCGTCTTACGAAGCTGAGATGGACTGTGGTAAAGGTTAACACGATCATGGCATCCTTTGTCCTGGATGTCATAAATGTATAATAATCCAATAGATTTTCAGTTGTTGCAAAATTTATGACTTTCAATGTATATGTACACTCACATTTGAAATTGCTCAGAACAGTAAAATGCCATTTCACAGATGCATTGAAATGGACACATTTGAAGGAAGATCTTTTACATTTCACACGCGTATTTGAGTTATACTCAAAGCACAGATCAATCCTTTCAATCTACTCGTATTTGTGCACTTATACATGAAATGGCTTCTTTGTACATTTAAACAGTTTCACATCGTGAATAATAATCATTGACGAAACTTGCTGCCAAAATTTCCCAAAAATTTCGAAAATTTTGGAAAATGTGTCAAAATCAGCAATTTTTAATGTTGAATTGCTATTTTTAGTGCGAAAGTGAGCGAGGTAGAACAGTTGAATACAACCATTTGGACGCTATCACACACGGAACATGTTTGATGTCTTGTCTTCGTGAAGTTGATGTCATTCCGACCAGTACTTAACATAGAAGTTAAGAAGGAACTGCATCCCCCCACAAGCCCCCAGTTCTCAGTACTCATACTATAGCCTTATTGATAGGTAATGTGCTGTGTCTTTACTAATCGTGTGTAGAATTCCTCTGGGGATTAACTTGGACAAATTTTCAACTTACACGACGGTACACATATATACCCTTTGTTCATTGTCAAAATCCAGTTTGCCATTCGTGACGAGAATGACTTTCCCGGTCGAGTTTGTAAGGTTAAGAAGTTTGAACAATTTTGACGGACATGAGGACAACTTCTGAAGTGTCCAAGAGACTTTCTCCGTCTTCTCTGCAATTGAGAAACTTTGCAAAGATGTTCCTGGTGTCTGGTCTTCCGATACTGTGAGAATTATCTTCTTCGTGGGAGCTTTCAAGGACAGAAAGGATGTTGAGGAAGACGATGTGGAGATCGAAATGGTGAATACAACCAAGAAAAGATGAGGCTGCATCCCTCCAACGTTGAGTTTCATCACAGAATGCGACGTTCAATCACACTATCAGGAGGCCTTCAAGAGAATCAAATTACTGAAATGAGCAAATCAAAATTGATGACCGAGAAGAGAGCCTTGAAGAGACTTATGACAGCTGAAGAGATTTCCATCTGCACGTTTCATTGATTAATTAAAGCTGTTGAACCGAGAAATGTTTCAGAAATATCTTATTAAGAATATTGCAGTGCATTAGCATTGAGTCCAGTCTGCTACGTGCTGTAAACAGCTAGCACTTTTAGTGCTATTTTACCCGAGTGACTTTGAGCTCTGAGGGCCGTGGGGAGAGGAGATCCTGGACCCTTCTGATTTTAATATTCTTATCATTTGATTGTTCCAATGGTTGCATCAGTTTATATTAACTCTGCCATCTGACATTATAACGGCAAATACAAATGAATACTTCCTCTGCAACCTGCATGCATTGATGATGCATTCATGTGCCGTGAATGCACGTGTAATGAGTGTATAGACGAAAGGAAGATCGAACATACTTTTCATTATTTCACATCTGCACAAAAAGCCAATGATTCTTTTGATTGACTGAACATTTTATTCTAGAAAGAATGTTATGAATGGTTGATATGTAGGTCCAATTAAGATAATGAAGAAATGAATGTAGAGATTGAAGTTTTGAAATCATTGCAGAATCATCCGCACACTTGACAGCTGAACAAATGAAAGAATCGCACGCAAATGAAAAATTGATCAGCGAATATATAGAGACCAATCGCAGAACCTTGCGGTACACCGGATTATACGATATACAGCTCTGTGATGACATTTGATGACAAAAAGCGACATAACAGTTATTGAAATCATCATATATTAATCTTTTGCAGTGGATATACTAAAATTGATTCAAGTTATTCGTGTTGAATGATCAAGTCATTTTGGTGCAGATCCTTTAGTCTTCAAGGCTCCATGTCAAAATAGCATTTTTGCAAAATAGTCCTCATACTAAGTTTTGATAAAACTGCCAGAAAAATCCAGAAACTCGAATTTAAGTAACGGAAACGACTTCAGCGACATATAAAACCTGGGATTCTGTTAATGTTTTAGCCAGAAAGTCAATAGCCTTTGACAGTTCGTGGAAGTAGGTCTAAATAGGTCTACTTTCAAACTGTCAGAGGCTCTGGAGTTTCTGGCTAAATTTTAATAGAGACCTAGGTTTCAGATGTTGCTGAAGACTCTTCTGTTATTGAAATTCCAGTTTGTGGCTGTCCCTTAGAGAGTTTTAATAAGAACATTTTGGAGACCATTTTGCACGAAGGCCATTTTGACTTGACACCGACTTCAACACCGTCATGATTCACTTTGGCATGCTATCCACCGAATTGGTTAGAAAGCCTGCATCGTGCGATGATGCCGAAAATGAATAATGGATGCCAGCAATTCTGATTTAGTCCTTGGCTTTTTCTCATTCACCCGTTTCTTCACAATTCCTCATAAGACTGTTCTGCCGAGGACAGTTCTCAGGCCAAGGAAGAGACCTCAACCCCATCTGGTTCTTAAAATTGGAAGCTGCCTCAGCTCCGTGAGCTGGGGCGGAATGGTCCTGATACTCCATTAGTCATTACAAAAATATCTTCATTTGTATGGAAGCACCCTCTTCCCTTTGTTCAACCGTTTTCTCACACACATTCAGATGTTCGATTACACGGTTGCTGACAGAAATGTTCAGCCTTCAAGCAATGGCCTTCTGTGCATGCTTTTTTCTGTGCAAAATTTTGATGCAGACTTTGGTGAAGAGCATGAGATCCTTTCTTCTGCTCATTGTCACCTGAATTCTGGGTTCCACTTCTTCTTCCATTCAATGACTAAGTTCAATGGCATTGGCATATATTCGCAAGTTAAAGTGCTAGTGAAGTGTCCTGAATAAAAATGATGCCAATGATGTTTCGAAGAGCCAAAATAATAAATTGCTAATTCAATTCACAGGGCTGTAGGTCTATTTTAATTAACCGGTCGACCAGCATAATGAGCAGCCGGCAAGTCAGTCCTCTAAATTAATGGCTCCGTGCTTTATTGTTCTTCATTGCTTTACTGACCTGAGGAAAAGAGATCGTCTTATGTTCAATGCTTTCATCGGCATTCATTTGTCATTCCATTTATCGACAAAAAACGGGAGGCAAGAATGGAATAGCTTGAATCTGTAATGATGACATATTTCATCGCGAAAATTGCTGACAATAAATCTTTCTGTCTGTTGATAACTTCACTGATGAGCTCACAAAACCTGTCACGTCTCCATCTTCCCAGACGGGACTTCTATCTCATCACCAGTTCATCAAATATTGATTTCCCACCAATTTGTTTTCATTAGTTTCATTCAGTAGACGATACTAGATTGAATAACAAGAAGCCTCACCTACAGAGATGATCACTTGGAGGCTCCCCAGCGCAAAATAAATGAAATCGTGTGGAGATCTCAGATTCAGCATTCAGGGAGTTCAGCTCAGTCTCGATTCTTCATGTCTGTTGATCATATTACATCAGCAGTATTTTCTCTGCACAGAAGCCTAAGCCGCGGTTCAATGGAACGTTTTAAGCATGCCTGTTTTACAACATGTTTATTGTATTCGTTCACAATTTTCAAAAAATAAATGACGATATAAGATACCCTCGTGAACATTTCTCATGAGAACTCATGAAATTCAAAGCCGAGTCATGAGATTTTTATGAAAGCTGATGAGATTATCATGAGTCTCACCATGCTCTCATAAGAAAATATTGAACTCATAATATTATCGTGATGAGCATATACTGAGTGAATAATGATGTGTATAATGAGAGAATACATACTTTGATGAAAATATAATGAGTGGCAATGAGATCATTCATGAGAATGATATCTCATGATGCGTTCATAGGAAAATCATGAGCAATCATGAGATTAGAAAATCAATGGTGTTCATTCGAGAATTCCAGTTCGAGCACAAGTTGGACTGGGTGACGTTGCCCTTGCGCCAATTTGGTGGCCACATGATTGGTCGTAATACTTCAGGGCTGTTTGGTAGGTGAGCAACCTCACGTGATCCAAGCACCTTAGAACAAAGAGGATATCGGCATGTGACATCCACGTGGCCGCGAAGTGTAAGAAGAATCCAGCTATACAGGGACACTAGACTGTGCGCTACACGTTGCCCGCAAGTATGTTAAGTACCTTAAATCGGAATGGATTTCAATATATGTTACACTTGGGCAAAGGAGACTTACTTACTTTTTGACTGTCATCAACAGTACGAGTGAGTCAGCTCTACCGGCACCAGCACGTTCCGGTATGGAATTTTTCATACCGGTTCCACCTCTGATTTCACACAACAAAACAGCTTTTGAGGATGTCTCGATGGAAGCATCATGCTTTTTTATAAATCCCAGTTTATGTGCAAGGAAACATCTGTTAAATCTTTTTAGGGGTTTTTTATCCCGCTCTCTTTCTCTCTCACATAAAATGTACTAACAATGTTTCAAAATTAAAATTATGTTTCAAAATTAGTCGTGTGAAATTTCTCAAATAGACTCTTGTTAGACATTTCTATCCTTTTCTCTGTATTTTATCAACATTTTTCAACAATGTTTATCTATCTGACAAGTTTTTTATGATGCCTTTCGTTAAAGCCTATTAGGAGTGTCAATTTAAACTTTCTTAATAGGTTTTTAAGTTTACCCTCGTTCTTCCAGAAGGGAAACTCTTTGTCATGTTAATGAAATGCCACTAATTCACTAATAGCGATTTTACCATGCAAAAGTCTTCGGTCAATGATAAAATCATTCTGTGTTAACGGGAGAGTTGATGTCTATTATACAACACCAGCCATATCATGCTTTGCAATCAGACAAGTGATTGTCCTAAGTGTGATTTTAAGATACTACTGTAGCAGAATTCGGGGAATCTACAACATGCAGCACGTTTTGAGCTGCATAAAGACAACCAGTAGATTATGGCGCTACATTTGCAACCAATGTTCTACTGATCTAGCGGATTGACATTATCAATAAGACTCATGCAAAAATATATAAATTCTTCACAATTTGAGGAATCGTAGCAACCGGAGCAGTTTGTAGGAGTTTACAGCAATCCGCAAGTAATGAAAGACTGGTTCTGCGATTCTACCAATGCCAAAATTACTCTTCAATTCTCTTCATGTGTCTACCAAGCAAGTTCCAGCCTTTGTCATCGTTTTGTATTGGATTGCACCTCTAATTAACCGACGAAATTCAATGTAATTCTGTGACAACGATATTCCTTAAGTTATTATTCAAATCATCGCTAAAGTAATCCTCAATGATCTAATCCTTCATGAAGTGCGAGCTGAAAGGATGACCAAAGTTAAATACGATAAATGATTCAGGACTGAAGCCTGTGTTCTTCTGCAGACTTTGTCAAGAAATCTATCGTGGAGAGATTGTTTGATCAGAGAGAAAGACGGGAAACAATAAGTTGGGGAAGATACCAACTGAACCCAAATGCACTTCCAAGAGGATTTCAAGAGCATTCTTTCCATGCTCAACAAATTTCAGTCAACATTGGGACATGGAAGACAGTTCAGTTCAGTAAAGGAGTCTTAGTTTAGTAGGGAAACTGACTAGGTCATTTATCGCATTTTGCAGTCATTTAAGTGAAAGGATTTCGATTTCCATCCTTGAAACTAATGTTCATGTTGTCCGAAAGTTGACAAGAAGCGGTCCTGCCGAGAAGTAATTAATCATATTAAAAGATATTTATAGGATCTCACCGCACATGGTATTTGTTTGCAGAAAGCATTAAGACCTCAGCAAAATCATTAGACATGTGTAAAGGCTGTTAGGATTGCTCTGCTAGATTGCCCAACAAAAGATTTTATAATATACGAAAATGAAATAATAATGACCTCAAGTTTAGTTGCGATTGAAAAAACTTAGCGATTTATATACAATAGTCCAAGCGAATCCCTCGAAGTGAGAAGGCAAATCCGAGGTACCACATTTTGCGTAGTTGTAGTACTTTCTTGAAGTGCACGATTATCATGCAGTCTACTTCTTCAGCTTTTAGAATCATGTCTACATAGTAATTGAAAGTGAAATTTGAGATTTTGAACTCCACTTCAAAGGACAATGATCAATAAGTCCAAAAAATGGACATCATAAATGAAATTGACACTTCGGAATTGTACCTATTGTGAGATGTGTATACCATTGGCCATGTGTGCAAAAAAGTCTTGAACATTTGAATTCAAATCAAATTTTGAACAGCTCCCTGTGCAAGATAGCGAATACCACCAATGAATTTCTCATGCCACTGTTGCACAGTTGTACTTGATGATGAAAAACTGATAATAGGAGCAAAGAAACCCAAGGAGAACAGCGGCTAGACCTAGACTTCTGATGACACGAGTGGTCCGGGCTGTCGATAACTTTTCTTGACTTCCTTTTGAACTTGTTTTTTATTTATGCAACATGCGCTAATGTCATGGTTGGTCCGGACATAATTAGGTATTCTCCTTCAGAATTTCTCTGTTGATAGAGTTAATGACCAGCGAAGTCTGCACTGAAAAGTCATGAGAAGCTATTCCTGCGAGATATTGCATATTCAAAGCATTTTATTGACGCGTTGAGTCATTGATAACACGGCAAAGTACTTTGTGAGCGAGTCATAATTGGTGACTTGAAAAACAATTACATGTTTCCAGATTTCGAATTATGAACACGTGTGAGCTTATGAACGAATCTGAATAAATGCATTAACCGTATTCCTCAGAAATTGCATGTTGTTAATGACTGTGAATATGAGTTTATAAATGCTCACATGCCTGAATTCGGATCAGAAAAACTTCAGAGTGAATCTTGAGCTATGACAAGCATGATTCACAACGTGATTCAAGCTGCTACCTTTTTAAGTTAAAACTTGCCACGGACCTTTGAATTCATAATAGAATTAAACAGTTATTTTGCTGTCCAATAACTTCAAAGCTTTTGCATTCAGCTTTGTAATGTTTTGAACTGCATTTAAGATAATAAACTTCAATAACAATATTCAAAAAATGATAATAGTTTCATAGTGAATGAAGAACTGCTCAGAATGGGCAGAAAATTCCGGCGGTTTCCACTCTGAAGAGAGCCTGCTGCATGAAGTTCAAAACAGCCGGGTAAAATAAGACAAACCAAGCCCCGTGTTGCTGGCGGGTTTACAGCATATTCTTGAATCTCAAATCATTTCCCTTCGCTCCACAATTATATGCTTTTCCATTTATCACATTTTATCCACATTTTCAAAATGAACAAACAATTTACGTGCATGTTGCACCTTATCTTAAAAGCGCACAATGCGAAGATATATAACAATTCATATACCGGCAAATAGGGCCGACATAGATATCTCAGAGTAGTCATCACTTGATTTATTGATGAAATGAATGAAAGTGACACTTGATATGGGAATTATCCCTCGAGAGATCATCAGGATGTGATCTCGTGCCTTTCCCCGTGTTGATTGAGATCCCTTGTGTCCTCGCAGTCAGGGATATAATTGCTATCATCGTTATATGTCAAATATATGTCGGCATACAACGTCTAAATCACTCATTCAATCATTTTCTGACGTCAGGCTAGTGCATTAATCGCCGACAAATTGCTAGCGGTGGAATTTGCAGTGATAAGATCTAAATGACATTCCATATCTTTCATCAGATGGGAAAATGTTCTATGATGAAAATTAAAAGGAAATCAATGCGATTTCTATGGCATCAAATCGTTGGTTTCATTTCTATTAATCGTCTTCACCGTTTGATCTGCATGTCACTTTCTCATTATCGCTGGGTAGAATGTTTGTAGAATTTTTCGAAATTTTTTGCCGGTTATTGTGATAAAATCTGTAATAGCTTGTTGCAAAACCCATTCAATTCTCACTAACATTTCGACCCGACGTTTTCATGACATTGACTCCAAAACAGCAAAAATTGTAACCTAAAGTAAGAGGAGATCAATGCGATTCTAATTATGCTGTAGCGCACCAGAAAACGAAAAGCCACTTTATTGGATATTAGCACACTTATTACATGTACATTCAAACTTCTATACAATATTTACGATGTATTTATTTACAGTTGCAGTTTTTAAAGTGAGTTTTTGTCTTCCATTAAAATTTGGTTAAATTTGGTAGCAGAACATGTGTGAGCTCTACATGTACATTCAACATGAGAAATTATTCTGTTGATATTTCTAGGACATTTATCACCTTATTCAGGATTTTACCTGCTCATGCGTTTTCACTCTTAGGTGTTATTCTAAGACTTCTGATGTGTTGTGTTAAATGCTGTATAGCTTGTAAAAGCCACGTTCTGCTAGCAAATGTATCCAATGTGGGTACATCAAAATTTGGATTATCAACGTGAATACTACAATCAAAATTTGAATGAAATAATAGAAGATAACATAATTTACGATATTCATCAATTTCTGCCGTAACATGATCAGATAGAGCTTCAAGAATTAAAAGCATCAAAAGATAAACCTCTACTCGCGTGAAATGAATATGCCTACATAACTGACAGAAAGCTAAGCGTTAAAAACCATTAGAAAAGTACTGAAGTTAATTCAAAGTGATGCAAAATATGCGAACATAACTTAAAACGTGTCTAACAAATGCATTTGCCAAACAAATGAAAGTGTCGAACAAACGAACTTGCTGAACAAACGAAATTGTCGAAGAAATGAACTTCCTGAACCCCTAGTTCTAATTACAATAGCGGCAGTTAAATTTTGTTCAACATTGACGGCAATAAATGTAGGCCTGTTTTAAGATTGATGTTTACAAATGTCTGCACTGAGTGCCATTTACTAAAGATTTACACAAGTAGTCATTCATGCCATTTGTATCAGGTTAATGAGGACAAAATTGGTGTTGGCATAGCATAGGCTACCTGGGAATTCTCAAATAACATCCTACGGCCTACAATAAAAGTGCATGTTGACTGACAATGAAGAAGAAGCGAAATAATTACTTGGATTGATATGTGCGTGTATTTTCAAAATTGCTCTTGAAGTGTATGGGAAGTGAACATGAAATTGGAGCACTAAACAGGAAGGACTCATTGCTGAACATGATCTGAACGGTGCTCATTGCTTCATTCCATGAACCTGAACTGAACGCAGTTTGCGATTTTGAAAATGAATGTAGGCCGATCAATGAAGCTTTTGAATGCACAAGTTATTCCAATTTTACCGCCTTAGTCAATCATAGCTGAAATTGTTATGTCTAGGGCAATAATTTTATGACATGCCACATCTTGTCATATTTTTAAGGTAAGATGATATTGTCATATTTTCTGTCTTTCATTATATTTAGTCATATTTTGGTCATTTTCTGTAGTTTTAGACTGCTAGAGTTGCCGGGAAGTAGATATAGAAATGACCGATGCTTGCAGAATGACGCAATATTGGTCTTCTCAACAGCGATGCAGTCTGAGGACAGTTTCAATGCATGCATTGCCTACAGATATGAATGTTACCAGCGGCACCACGACTGGCTCGTTTGTCGTCTGCCTTTCCTTACCAGCCAACCGCTGCTTCGGTACAGTGTTCTTCTCCATGTTAAAGAAGATGTTAGGCAAAGAGAGACCTTTTTTAACATCAAATGAAGTAAATTACATTATTGTTTTGTACAAGCTGTAAATGCTTGAAAATGGAAACATAGTTTTTGCAATATTTTAAGATGTTTAAATCTTACTACATGTAAATTACAATTTAAGATTTTTAGGTCATACATGTATTTGGTTATATTTCAAACTTTTCGAGGTGATATTTTTCGATTTTTAGGTCATAAAGAATTGCTCTAGTTATTTCAATTCATTGACTATCTTTCTTTGTACATCCACGACGTCAATGGCGTTTCTGCAACACTAAACAGACGACTTTAATTTCGATTTTGGAAGAACTCAAGTTGTGAAACTTGCAAAATTTTTCTCTGACGAAAAGTCAGTTTCTGTTGAAATTTACTTCTCTTTCTTTTAGCAAGTTACGCCAGCCATTGACAGATTTCTTGAGAACCACAGGGGAGACAAATTGCACTGTCACGCAATGGAATTCAGTATGTTCGGGGATAGAAGAGTGTACAATTTATTGATTAATATGTTGAGTGTTCAAACAGATATCAATGTGTAAAATGTGGTGACAATCTCTTGACTTCCGTTTGACACGAAGTATTAAAGTTGAAACTCAATGAGGAAAATTTCCCTTGCGATCAAGAGTTACAATGTCTTAATGTTGCGTCAAACATATTGTGACATGCAGATGTCACCGAATACCAACGGGAAGGTATTAAAACCACGATAAACAAATACAATTAAATGATTTACAGACAAATGCAGAAATGTCACCCGTAAATGAATGAATGAATGAACCTTGTTTTTACTCGGAAGCACATTAGGCACGGAGCAGTTCTTCCATGTGGCCGAGTTATCATCCATCCCACTATCATTTTTTTGTGCTAAGTGTTTAGCAAGAATGCAGAATCAAGGGATGCGGAGTCCTATCATTTTGATAGGACTGCGACTCCGGGGGTTGATAGGACTCCGACTCCGAGTGGCAAGTATATATAGCCTAGTTTTTTCAAAAAACTGGTAACCTAAATCATAGATCATTATATAGGCTTACCTGAACATATTTTTAGTAATCATTGCTGTATCAATTATCAATCACTTTCGATGAAAGTTTATCAAATGTCGCTTTAAGTTGGATGCATACAATTCGGCTCCTCCCATCTTGTTGATGCGTGCTTCACACGGTTTTTCTCCAGTCTCTACCAGGCAGGAAAATCCCCCATCCTTCTCCAAAAAATATGAGGACACTTTCGATTTTAATATGCGCTTTGGAGGAGCCATCACACACGATAAACGTGTAAGAGGTAATGTTCTCAAACATATAGTATTTCATTTTTGTCTCTGATGTAACCTTTGGTGCGTAGGTGTCATCGAGGCTAGGAAGGCTTGTCTTATCTACTAAATCACCGAGTGAAAAGACAATCCCTTTTTCACTATCACGGCTCATTCCCTCAACAATTACAAGCTTTGCATGCACTGATGTCGCTGTACTTTTGTTTGACGGAGAAAGTTGACATCAAGACAAGCCATGCACGAGAATAAATAATTTGTTTACATTATATTTTGGGTGTCGTTATAGGCCGGAGTCCGGAATCCTATCATTTGATAGGACTCCGACTCCATGAAAAATGATAGGACTCCGGGACTCCGACTCCGCATCCCTGGAAGAATTTACATATTTTAAAAATCTAATATTTGACCCTACCGAGTTTTGAACCAAGGTCTCCCGGACGTAGAGCGAACACGCTACGTCGCTGGTGAAAGCGTACACTGTAAATCATAAAGTCCTAATTTGGGTACTAAACAGAAGAGTATTAGAATTACCAAACTTAAATTCACAGAATTACCAAAATGCTTGTTGAGTACTATATGACAAAATATCAATAACTGACGCGAGATGAGGCCAAATTAAATGAGTCATTATGCAGTTGGTAGTAACGTGGCACATTATCTGAATTGGTTTTTTGTTCCCAGCTGAGAGTGCGTTGTCGACGATGTAATGAATTGACGACTGAGGGAAAGACGGCGTCAATCAGCTATTCAATACATTTGTTCATAGCCCCTGCACCGAAATCGTCACTCGGATCGCTTCTGTCTCAGGTATAGCGACTGCTCTGCTCACAAGTGAAATGACGGCTGGATATCACATTGAAGTGAAACAATAAATGATCCTGCAAACCAACACGTGACATTTTATTTTATCGATATCCTCTTAATGAACCATACGATATGCAGCAAAAGCATCTTTTGTGCTTTGAGCCCTGCCAATGTCTATCATTTTCTCCGGCTGCACTTTGAGTCCTGCCAACGCTTTCCATCCTCTCCGACAGTGCTTTCATTCATGTGCATATTTTATTCATAGAAATGCATTTGTGTTTAATTGCCAAAGCCGTATTGCATCTTTCGATACAGAGGAGGTGCTAGTGCTGAGCACTAATGTTTTCGAACTCAAAAAGATTCTGGGACTCATTCCTTAGTCGTAGTTAGTACTCGGCCGGGTTCAGCACTATTTCTAGTACTCATTTGGGACTTTCTGAATAACAGTGCAAACTCGAGCTTCCACCAATTAAGCGTTAATGTCGGACGTACCCTTAGTGATGCAATTCGACCATGGGTTTTTGGATCAATATTTCTACGTTATGTTCACAATGAACCGGCAAAAAGGTGCAACCAAAAGAATGAGGAAATCGACGCTTCCGTCTTTGCACGATGTCCAGAACCGCCGCAAATTCGTTGGAGAAACATTGTACTTTTTTACTAAAGGTTAGTATTTGATAGCAGCTCGGACACGTAAGCTTGAATGCCTAGCCGATTTTAAAATTTTTCCCTGAAAAACAAATTCATGAATTAGTTTAAAAAACACTTTTTCAATTAATAACCTGTCAATGGGACTGCTCTTGTCTCATTTTATTCTCACTGAGAAATACTGGATTGTCCATCCATCTTACAAACGGAATATTATTCCGACCTCATTACGTTTTCATGAAGATATCATCCTTTCCCATTATTACTTGAATTTGTTTAATTAGACCTGCTGTAAAGCAGAGGTGAGTGAGCCACGTTGTTCGTTAGACTGCAATTTGCAAATCCATGATCAATAGACCACAATTGCTCTTCGT
This sequence comes from Prostheceraeus crozeri, assembly GCA_907163375.1. Classification (NCBI taxonomy): domain Eukaryota; kingdom Metazoa; phylum Platyhelminthes; order Polycladida; family Euryleptidae; genus Prostheceraeus; species Prostheceraeus crozeri. Next base: position 269,465 of record CAJQUW010008201.1, on the reverse strand, counting down.
TTTTCTTATTTCGTTATATACAGTGCTCCTACTATTTTCAAAATGCTTGTTTGCCTCTGCTGCACTGTTGTATCCTTCCTCTACATTTGGAGTTTACTGTACATGCCTGAAGGTGTACTGATGTGTACATGCGCATTGCAGTCTGCTACCCATTTAATGACAAGCAAGCCAATTGGTCAGCCATCCAAAATCATCGGATCCCATGTGGGCCTTCAATGCTGTGTAATAATATAATGTAGTTCGTCACATCAATTGTTATATTTGTATGTTCTTGTAAACTGTAATTTTTCAGACATTGAGTTATAATGTGATTGTCTTTAATTGTCGACAAGAGTCTAGTTAGAATAACCTGACGGACGGCGCAGTGAGTAGCCGGCCAGCCAGCCTGCCTCGAGATTTATGGAGGACATAAGCGCAGAAGTTTCGCAAACGCACTGGCGTTGGCAAGAGAGAGAGAGAGAAAGAAAGAGAAGAGAGAGATGACAGCATGGTAATACCGCTGTCGCGTTCTATACATACAAAGAATTATCACAGGCATTCGATAAGGAGTGAGTCACAGAACGCACTTCATCATACAGATCAAATGAAGATGGGAGGGCGCTCTTGTAGAGCATCCATCGTAGGGCGCTTAGCACAAATAACGTACTGCATTATCAAAAATTCATGAAGCATTATGAAGAGCCCCAATTATCATTACTGCGCAAATTTACAATTACTGACTACCAAAGATATCTAAACACTAACAAATGACCATCGTGAGAACTTCTTATATACTATTTAATACCAAAATCATATTGTTATTATAAAACAAATTTATCATTTCGCACGAATGAACCTTACATCGCACATCATAGATTGAAGAAAATTATAAATAAGTTTTTATTCTGGTCAGAGGACTGCAAATTACAGTTGTGAATGAATTCTTGACCTCCAACATCCGAAGAAGCCGAATTATCCTCCTTGTTGATCTGTCTTTGAGCAATTTCCTCTGCCTCCATATTTCAAATTCAGAATTTTGAAGAACTTTTGAATGTAGCATGCGCTTTCATTTTATAAATATTCATGACCTGAAAATTCTCTCACAATTCAGGAAGGACGTTCTCAAAAGTAATGGATTCTAGAATAAACATCAAAAGAAAATTGCAAAACAATTTGAAAATGTTTGTAATTTCCATATTTCGCTAAATAATTCAATATCAATTTCAGATAAATTCCAAACACAATGATGATAGCAAAGATGTTAACAGTTCGCACTTTAACCGCGCATTTGATGATAAACAGTTTATTGGAAGTTACATTGACTGTGAAAATATCCTTCGAAATGTCAGAGAATTTAACAAATGATGTTCCGTGGAGACAGAAGTTTGTAATTATCATAATGTATTGTGTCGTCTTCGAATGCATCAGAGAATATTACCAGGCACTTGTGATATGTTAAAAGGATTTTGAACTGTCTAAAGACATTTTATGCTGAAATTTATGGAGGATTCTGTATTTCTTCCTTTCATCGTCTTTCTTCTCCTCTTCGCCATATTTATCCATCTGATGCTCCATTTTCTTATGTTATCTCATACACATATCCTATTGTCGTCCCTTACTATTACTTCTTGCCATTTCTGTGGTGCACTGCGTCCAAAGCAGTCATGATATCCCAACTTCCCTCTGTTCCACTGCGTCCACATCCGTCATGATATCCCAACCTCCCTCTGTTCCACTGTGTCCAAAGCAGTCATGATATCCCAACTTCCCTCTGTTCCACTGCGTCCACATCCGTCATGATATCCCAACCTCCCTCTGTTCCACTGTGTCCAAAGCAGTCATGATATCCCAACCTCCCTCTGTTCCACTGCGTCCACAGCAGTCATGATATCCCAACCTCCCTCTGTTCCACTGCGTCCACAGCCGTCATGATACACCCCCTTCCCCTCTCTGTTCCACTGCGTCCACATCCGTCATGATACACCCATTCCCCCTCTGTTCCACTGCGTCCACAGCAGTCATGATATCCCAACCTCCCTCTGTTCCACTGCATCCACATCCGTCATGATACACCCTTTCCCCCTCTGTTCCACTGCGTCCACATCCGTCATGATACACCCCCTTCCCCCCTCTGTTCCACTGCGTCCACATCCGTCATGATACACCCCCTTCCCCCCTCTGTTCCACTGCGTCCACATCCGTCATGATACACCCTTTCCCCCTCTGTTCCACTGCGTCCACAGCAGTCATGATATCCCAACCTCCCTCTGTTCCACTGCATGCACATCCGTCATGATATACCCCTTCCCCCCTCTGTTCCACTGCGTCCACATCCGTCATGATACACCCCCTTCCCCCCTCTGTTCCACTGCGTCCACATCCGTCATGATACACCCCCTTCCCCCCTCTGTTCCACTGCGTCCACATCCGTCATGATACACCCTTTCCCCCTCTGTTCCACTGCGTCCACATCCGTCATGATACACCCCCTTCCCCCTCTGTTCCACTGCGTCCACATCCGTCATGATACACCCCCTTCCCCCCTCTGTTCCACTGCGTCCACATCCGTCATGATACACCCTTTCCCCCTCTGTTCCACTGCGTCCACATCCGTCATGATATCCCAACCTCCCTCTGTTCCACTGTGGTCAGGTGCGTCGCTACTAGGATACTAGAGGATAGCATGTAATGAGGGGGAAGCTGTCAGTCTTTACGTACACGCCCTCATCATAATCTCCGGCCGCAGATAGAGACGACACAGCCATTTCGCACCTCATAAGACCATCTGCACGATCGCATGCTTATAAATCCGCAAAATCATATGTGAGATATAAATCTCACTCATTTAATCTTCAACTTTGTTATGAAAGTCATTTTCTTTGATTTCATTCTATCTCATAATACTGAGTCAGCTGATATCAGTTAGGCGTTCTCTCATTTTCAATGATTAGCACCTTCTTTCTATTCATTCATTCTCCCCAAATCTCTAAAACAGGACGGAATCAAAATTGTCATTGAGTTTCCTAGAACGGATTTCCGACTTGTAGAGTAGATTAAGTTGTAATAATCCTTGAGGAGTGGTTCTCATATGTTGCGTACATCAAGTTGGTAACAAGGAAAGACTAATGATGAACAGTCTTATCAAATGTGTCTATGAATCTGAATGATTCATTTGTGGTGACGCTTCATTGTTCTGAGCAATTTTGAGAATAAACATTGCAAACAATAAAGCATTTGGAAAAAAAAATAAAGCATGTCAGGTATACACGAGGGATATACAAAGGCTAAGAATTGAAACCGAACCCGAACTCGAACCATAATTTTGAACACGGTGCGACCAGACAATTTTCCCGATGCTAAAAACCCTTGCACAGCCCGCAAAATAGTTAATCGAAAAATCAAATTACTGCGAACGTGGAGACATTATTGCCCAATACTTGGACTTGAGCCTCCGTAAAATGCACAAATAGACTGGCACCAATTGGATTGATTAGAATCGATAGCAATCATGTCGACATAAATTACAGATCGAAAACGTATGTGGTTATTAATAGCAATGATAATAATAACATTAGCTGCAGTTTGATGAAACAAAAAAATATGCCATTTCGTTTTTATATAGTACAGAGAAGCCCCTCTAACTTGGCACCAATAGGGACTGCGCCAAAAGTGCTAAGTTAGAGGGGTACTAAGGATAAAGGGGTTCCATCAGGAATATGGATTAAATCGGGACTGCTAATTTAGACAGGCTGCTTGAAAAGCGGGATGCTAAGTTAGAGAGGTTCCACTATACCATTTATTCAACATGAACCAAAATGTGCCATAGCGATGAAGCAACATGGCAAATGTCAGAAGATACATTTGGTATGGTCTTATAGCTTTAAACATCGTCGTTGTCGCGACAATATCACATATATGCATTTTAGTGACGTCGGTAATATCTACCATAATTTAGCAATTTTCCTATTTTCCGATAAAAGTTATATAAATGCCTATCCGGAACCTGTGTCAATATTTCAGCAGCTAATGCAACTTAAACTTGGAAGCTATTTCAACAGCTCCGCCCTAAGTTCGTATCTGTTCATCCTCTTGATGGACACTATTTCAGAGGCGTTTGGGAGCAACCCACCATATGAATTGATGTTTGCTGATGATCTCGCTATTTGTAGATACACTCCATGAGAGACCCAACAACATCTTGAGGCATGGAGGGCTGAGTTGGAAAGAAGAGGAATGCGTATCAGCAGATCGAAAACTGAGTTCCTTTCGACTGCGGTGACTAGGGAACACGTGACAAGACAATAGTCGGAGCAAGGGTCAAGGAGGCAAGAAATATTAATATTAGGGGTCTATTCATTCGATTTTGCAAATAGCTTCACTGCCACTTTTTATACATAGTTGTGACTGATGTTTTTTTTATGTATTTACCTTCTGTAATTTTCGTATGTGCTGCGTCTATCGGCTCTCAGTAGACCATTGAGTAAAGATTATTATTATTACAGTCGAGGAAGACGGCTACTCCAGCATGGATGTGAAGCACAGGATACAAGCGGGTTGGAGGAACTGGAAGAAGGTTTCAGGCATCATCTACGACAAACGGATGACACAAAAGCTGAATAACAGTAATAAGTCCCGCAATAACATATGGTGCAGAATGTTGGGCAGTAAGAAGGAAAGACACGGAGGAAATGAAGATGCTCAGATGGTCACAGGATTGACTCGGTTGAATAGGATATACAAAGAGGACATCAGGAGAAAAGCCGGCGTTTGTGACGTAAACAAAGTGCTGCAGACTCGACGTCTGCATTGGTGCGGCCGTGGAGAAGAAGACCACCACAACACGTCAACCAGCAAGTCCTAAATAGGCCGGTGGGAGGAGAACGGAAGCAAAGACGACTGCCCATTACATGGCACTATTGAATAACGAAGGATATGGAGGAACTAAACCTACCGGAAGAAATGACCTAGGATAGACGTATTTGTAAGAGAAGGACTAGGCCCATTAAAATAATTAATTAAAATTATTTTGGGCATCAAAATTCATGCCCATTAAATTCATATCAGCATTCAGATACCCATGCTCAGACAATGAAAATATTTGAACTGATGGGATGTCTATTCATCCATTGCATTTCCTAATTGTGTTCCGCAAACTATGTTTTCCGGCAGCATGCGGCCGGCTGAAGCAAGATGTGAGGCCGGTTGACTTGATCCAAAAATTTGGGTTTCGCGACCGGAAGGTCTGATTTATGAGTTCCCATTGTCTTCATTTTAATCAGAAGTTGGAATTAAGAGGTCTGAATTTATCTATAGATTGCATCGAATCGTTAAAATCTGAATTTAAAACAAGATTCTATGAATTTAGATCCTAGAAATTATTCCTAACTCTTCTGACTGATCAATGGGTGCTTCAACCAGATGAATTGATCGCATATGCACCATTTGTATCTACGGAAGCTCTTCCACAATGTCAATTGGAACTGATTGAATTGCAAGCAAATGACGTATTAAAGCGAAAGCACTGCAGTTTGGAGTCGACTCTTCAAGTCCGGAAAAAATTCATCACAAAAATCTGCGCAATGTCAACACGAATGTCAATTCTATGCTTGGATCCACGTTTGCATGTGAACAAGCATTTTCGTCGCTTAATTACTGGTCATCACATAAAAAACTGCGTTTTTATAATTGATTTTTTAATGGCAATTGAAAACATTATTATGGCACTGAGACCTATTAAAATTTGTGTTCTGTTAACTCATAAATGGGGGGCTCAGTAAATGGGGGTAATGGGGGTCAGTAAGACAGTAAGTAACTCACAAATAATTTCCGTTTGCAGCAATCACATTTCTGCAGTGGTCAATCAATTTCAATGCTGCTCTTCTCATTACTTGTGGAGTAAAAGTCAAAGTTTCATTTAAGTAGGATTCTAAAGATTCCTTTGTCATTAACTCCAAATCACTTCTCTTCATTTCCAAAGCAGGAAATATCATGCGATCACATATATTTAAGTCAGGTGAATGTGGAGCTTGATACAGTAGCTGAACATTCTTGTCTGCCAAAAAGTTTTGAGTGTGGCGTGATACATGTGGTCGAGCGTTATCATGCATCAAAACCATATTCTCCCATGACACCTCTCTTCTTTCATTTCTTAAATCATGGTTAGTGAAAGATTTAACTGTGTCAATCAGAAAATTAGTATACAATTCGGAATCTACAGACTGATTCCTTTCAAGTACTGTAGAAAACGATAATCCACCAAAATTCACAGCAACAATTGCCATGAACTTTCTGTCGACGGTTAAACGTTTAGGAATTTGATCTCTATCAACATCACCATCAGCTTAACACCAAGACCTTCTGGTTTGAGGACAACCAACTGGCCTACAGAAAAACCATTTCTCGTCTGCAACTACAAGATTGCGATGGATATTGCGCCTTGTAAATTTCTCAATAAGCTCAGTGCAGCACGATACACGAGCCTCTTTGTTTGCCTCGGATAAATTATGTGGCACCCACTTATCTTGGATTGATCGCATATGCAGGTCTTCTGTCAGGATGTCGTAAATCATTCTATGATTTGTATCCAATTTATCAGCAAGCTCGTTGCACGTAATTCTCCTATTCACGGTCACCTCATCAGCAACCATCTGAGTAAGATCGATTCTTTTCTGAGACTTTGGACGCTCACTTCCATCAATTCTATCAAATTGAATGCGACCTTCTCCAAACTCAGTCATAACTTGTTGTACACGTCTAACTGATATCCGCTTATCACCCCAAGCAGTTGTTATGATCTCGTGTATTTTTGTGCCTTTAAAGTTATTTCTTCTTAAAGTCTCGACGATTAGGTTGATGTCACGACTGTTGATCTCCATTGCGGCAGTCAAAATGAATGCTGGTTTTCGGAATCAAAATTAAAATTGATTTCAAAGTGAATCCATCTTAAAGATAATGATGATTGTGTTTAAGATATCTATGATTCATGTGAAAAGTGGTGATGATGGAACAAACATGGAACAAACCAGAGACAATATACATGGATATCTGTATAGTAAGGATTCCGAACACGCCGTAGATGAGAATAGTCGCAAATGAAAAAGAAATCCATGTGCACATTCAAACGTCGATTTTTTGACTCGTGGGAAAATCAATAAGTTATAGCTATGGCTGATTTCTTTACTGATACGAAGCAGTCGTCTTCTACACGATAAATTGTTTTCACTTCAAAATGAAATGAATTTGACTTAGGCTTACTGCAGTTCAACATCTGAACTGTATTATTGCCGTTGCCGTATTGTAACTTACAAAGTTCTTTGATTCAAGTAACACCGAGTTGGTATAGAGCTAAATTGATTTTGAGTAGAGTGTCTCATCCCCTTAGTATATAGATATCCATGCAATATAGTAGAGACAATGAACGGTTTACAGATATGACACAAACTTGTTTACAAAAGAATAAAATGATAAAGAATAATATCATAGAATCCAATTAAATGAACCATATAAAAAACGCAATTTTTTATGTGATGACCTATATTTAAAAAATAAACACAGAAATCGACTTTCATGCGAGCACACTTCGGATCTCATCAAAGCTGTGGTAACAAAATTCGAACCTAACTCCAATAAACTTTGTTCTGAAATTCAAGAGCATTCATAACATTGATATTCTCTCCTTCTGTGATCAATTATAATTCGTTCGTTCAATCAATGATTGTCTTATGTCTGATGAATACCTAAATCTAATAAATAATGAAGCATACATAGTTCGGGGATCCAATAATTGAATGATGCAAATAAAACAGTAGTTTTGATAATATTACGCGCACATAGAGGGTGACAATCCTACAATGCGGCCGGAACGAAAAGTATTTACCTGCATTTAGCTGGAAAGGGTCCATAGTTTGCGGAACCCTGTCCTAATATAATGTTGCGTTTTTTTAAGTACGATATTTTTCATTTACAATTCTTTCATATACGATGTCAGTCATGCTACGATGTTTTCAATGAAAGCCGTATTGATACTATGATTACTCAATTCCGCAGTAATTTTTTCAAAATTTCAAAAGTTTGCTTATCTCACATCTGGTACTGGGTGTCATCTCGAGTTCATTCAACAAAATCAAAGCTGCATACACATCGGGGATTTGATTAATACTGAGTTGCTACTGTACCTGATTTACTAACTCTGTGCCTAGGTATTTGTTCAGGAGCAAAAAAGCGCAAGTATTTAAACTTTTTGTTTGATTTTCCCACCATGAACATGCCGTTGGGACATCGGCAAATGCATCGGCCAATTATTTGAAAACTTGCGCCCCTTTGCCACTGATCAAACACCTGCGCTCGCCCTGCCCTCCCGCATGTAATTAACCCAACGTTTGAAATATGTGATAGAGAAGAAATGTATATAGCGAGAAATTTCACACGTGTTCAAGTTTTCATCTCGCTTGAATATAATAAACACTTGAAAACTAATTGAATTCATTCATTCAAGTTTTATCTAATTAATTCGGACACTATCATAAACTTTCATCAACAGCGTCTTTTCTTGTAAGCCTATAATCAAAGTGGCTTTTATGATCACCCGCATGCAACCGTGGTGAGAGAAAGTGCCGGTATGGTCTTGTACTGAAGATTGAAATTGCTGTTGTCGCTGACTAAACGACTGGAAACAACAAGGATTTCTGCTGACGTTTTCATGTGCTGCGTAAACAAATTTCTCGTCTTCAGTTACCGTTTGGTTTGGATTCGGCGAGTCAGATAAGTGAATAAAATAAATAAGCCTTATTTATGCTTATATATTTTCCCGTTTATGTGATCAGGAATTGGTAGTAGTGTTATGGAGACCCTATTAAAGCTTTCCTTCAATCTTCAAGTTCAAAATGACCATTGTAATGAAAATACTATTACTGGATATGAAGACTTCAGACAACATTCAATCTTGTTCTAACGTTTTTACTGTAGAAGTGAAGAAAAGTCTACGGTTCGGCCTGATTTTCATTGATTTCACATAGTCGTTCACTTGAGCTATAACCCCCGTCTATCCGTTCTTCTGATTGATTGAGGCCTTTCGACTCTCGTCAAGCGGTACTTCGTATTTACAGAAACAGAATGGTGAGAACACAAATGAGTGTACTTGAAAGTCAAAGCGAAGGTAATGAGAGTGCGATCACTAACAAAGAATAGGCTTTGTGGCGTTTATGGCTATCGTCTGGAGCAATGGCAGCAATACTGGATGGCGAGATGTGGTGATCTACATAACGCAAGACAGTTCCGTACGGGTGATGCACTCCATTGCTCACACGTAGATGTCTCCCGCATCAGTTCAATACCGGACTTGTTGGAACTAGCCCAAACATTACAGTCCAAAACCTTCTTTCTGTTTTTAAAACATTTTCTGTGAAAACGAAATGGAAAGACAATATGAGGATTTTCGAAATAAAAGTGCCTAGCTAAAACAATAAAAAAATGTTTGAGAGAAATTCGGAAAGTTGTCCACAATTATGCCATCTTATGAATTAACACTTTTAGCAAGAGAAGTAAATGCATCATGCGCTACGTAGATGTAAAATTTCCTATGTGACTTTCTGAATGATGCTCATTTAATGTTGGTAAATTTTGTAGATATAATTAATTCTCCCATTGATTGTGTCCATGCGCAGCAAGATAAGATGTAACTGCGCATGAGAAGAGGACATCAAACTAACAATGCTATAACTGATTGACTGCTGCGAACGGGAGGTAATTCATTGGTAATTCAGGTAATTCAACCATAATCACCCTATATGGAATATGGAATCAACCTGTTGAGACTAGAATCGCTGAAGCCAAAATGATTGATATTCACCGACCTGATCTCAACAGAAAGTATGAAATAACCCGTTGGTAGTGAAGTGGTCCAATCTCATGATTTTAATGGTTATTTTTACAACGCTCAGACGATGCGAGTGGTCTCGCGAAAGCTCAGCGTTCACCATGCTTTTGTTTTCTGGGCCATCATCTGTTGGCTACAGGGACTGAACAATATAATTAAAGATAACCAGCAGCTTATGATTTTTTTTAAAGGAGATTTACCAAACGAGTTGGAACTCATAAAAAGAAAACCTCTCATACTCCGCTTGCATTGTTTGATAAAAGTGAAGTCAATCAGCTATCAGTTTGAATCAGTAAGCTTTACAAATTCACGAAGTCAATCAGCTATCAGTTTGAATCAGTAAGCTTTACGAATTTGCACGTCATCATGAAGAAACGACTCATTACCAAACAAGCTTTCTCTCTATTCAATCATATTGATAGCGATACATCAGATGAAGATGAGAGTGGAGGAAGTAGTGACCAAGAAAGAGATGTGGTATTACAGAATCATGTGATTTCATCTGTAGGTGAAGATGAAGACGAGAATGCTCCTCAAACTATTCTGGCACAGACTCGATCCGAGTTAATTTCAAAGGATGGGGAAGTGTGGAGCAAATAAAATCTACGAGATCCTAGAGGAAGGTCAGCACGGTCGAATGTTTTACGACAAACAGCAAGGCCTACTCGTCAAGTAAGAGATAGCTGTGATAGTCCATTACATTCCTTTTCCTGTTTTATCACGAATGAAGTTATGGACATAATCATCGCATGTACGAATGATGAAGGAAACCGAGTATATGGAGAGAAGTGGACTCCCATCGAGCTACGGGCTTATCTGGGACTGATCCTCTTAGCTGATGTTTACAGAGCAAGATCATAGCCGGTAATAAATCTCTGGAATCAAACAAGTGGTCGCCCTATATTCCGGTGCATGGAAGGAATCGCTTCCATACTCTCACCCGTGTCTTGCGGTTTGATTCACGAACTGATCGCGATGAAAGGCGACAGACAACCTGATAAGATGGCTCCAATTTGCCTTATTCATGACAAGCTAGCCTCTCTTTGCCGTGGCAATTATACAGTCGGAGCTCAAGTTTGCGTTGATGAGCAGCTTGTTTTATTTCGAGGCAGGTGTCCTTTCAAGGTTTACATCCTATCCAAACCTGGAAAGTGTGGACTAAAAGTATGGGCCTGCTGGCGTCACCGGACGTGGCCGAGAAGTTGGACAATGAGCATCAAGAGTTGTCTCACAGATGACTGAGCACATTTCAGGTTAGTTGCACATGCAAATATATATACAACTCTACCTAAGTGTCATTGCAGATGTTTTTCTTTATTTTTCAGGTTCGTTAAGTACAACGGACAATTTCTTTACCTCATATGAACTGGCTATGTCAATGGAAAGCCGTCAGCTTACTCTATGTGGAACTGTCAAGAAAAATCGTCGATTCCTCCTCCTGCTGTTGTTAAACGTCACTGGTCGCCCAGCTTTGTCAAGCAAGTTCGTCTTCCACGACTATGTCACACTCGTTTCCTATTCACCGAAGATCAAGAAAAATGTAATTCTTCTTCCAATCAACATCATGATGCGGAAGTTCATCTCGAACGTAATGACGGAAGCCGAAGATAATCTACGTACATATTCGTGCGAAAGGAAGTATCGTCGACGGTCCCAAGTTTCCTGTAGCCATCTGGTTGATATAGCTGCTTTAAGCTCTTTCTTCATCTTCTTACACTGTTCCCCTAATTTCATGAGACAAAGATCGCATTGTAGACGCCTTTATTTGGAGAAATTGACCTTAATGCTCATGGATGAACACATGGCTCGGTGAAAAGATTCTCAATTCGTTGCAATAACAGTCTTTCCCATCCCAACTCCTCGTGGCGATGAGATAGTTCCCATGAAGAGAGCACGATGAGGATCTTGCCCAAGAGACAAGGACAGGAAGACGACTGAAAGGTTCAGTGCCTGTGGAATGGCGATCTTCAAGGTACAGTTGAAGGTTGTATGCTCCAACATGTGTTGATTTTCTGATTTACCAATATTCTGTTCTTGTTGTACTTGTATACATTTGTCAAGCATATTTTAGTCGTTTCTGTCTTGCTTGTCATTATATAAATATGCTTCTAAAAATGTGCATTCTGAAAAATTCATCAGATCAAGTCGTTTAGCAAATGGGATGCTTAGTAATTATAGTTCTGTTAATTGTCCCTGTCAAATACTATATTTTCTAAACACCATCCCAATGCAAAATAATATGAGAGCGATCCCATGGTAAGTAAAGTTACATTTTACGTGGGAATTAGAAGGTCAAACAGTCTTGTTGTAGAACCAACCAGCATATAAACATGAATCTGGGTCATGAATTGTATTGACATTCCGAGATGAGCTACAGATTGCCAAAGGTGTGTACGACACTTATAATTGGCAAACAATTAATTACTTAGAAGACAATTGTCGATAGATCGGTAGGCTACATGGAGCGTTTCCGTGTCTTGTAATGCATTGTTATTCCGCTAATTGGCATATCAAATACCTCTGTGCACGCTAGCAATGCCTTGAAATTCCAACTGATGAGATCAGTGCATTATTCTACACCGCATGCCAAATTCAACCAAGTCAATACAAACTATGTATGAAGAAAATGTATTTGACATATTATCAACCTCCTGGGGAAGTTTTCAATGTGAATCTCTAATATGACAATTTGCAATATCAGTACGGAAATTGGTCAAATAGTATTGATTGATTCTATAGACAACCTTCAATACTATGGCATTCACCGTTGCATAGTGCTCCTACCTATGGTATTATCTACTTTCGCCATCGATTATCAAATTTGATATCACTAACTCAAGCGGTTGATGTCGCTTGATATCAACTGATCCAGATAGTGATATCAAATTATGCAATGCCAGCTACTTTGTTGTCTAGTGTCGGTAGAAAATATCGCTATAGCTAGCTTTTTAGGTATATACTGCTTTTATTGACTAGCTATGGTAGATATGAAGCTCGCCTATGGCTCGTTTTATATCACGCCATAGATAGTCAATAAAAAGCAGTATAAACCTCAAAAGCTAGCTATAACTATATAAAATGTTGGAGGCAGTCATTAATTCTTTTACTTAGGACTTCTGCAAACGTACATGTAATCATCGATTCTGTTAGACATTCTTCAGTCGTCACCCCACATGAGAGGGGGGTTAGCTCCAGGGAAAATTCAGCGATTTAGGAGAATTCGTTGATCAAGTTATTTACTTTAAGAGTAGAATAGGTCTGTATCTTTGAGAACAATAAATTTTTGAGTTCAATTGTGCAAAATCAGCAACGTCTCAGTCTGACGCAGAAGGTCTCAGTTGATGGGGACATTTGGTCTAGTTTTGACCTCATAAATCACTTTGCAATATTTCAGCGTGCCTTACTCAACCGCGTTGACAAGAACCTGCGATTAGTTTATGTCTAGCATTCTTCACTTCTTTGGAAATCCATGCTAATGAATATGAAATAAAAACGTTTGATCAAGGAGACCAGATTTTTTGAACGTAACCGGGAACCTTGCACCCAATATTTTCTCCAATAACTTGGCATGTTTTTGCTGCAAATAATAAAGCAAAGCGAACACTTTTCATGCTTGACTTACCGTGAAATCATGCAATGCCACGGCCTTTCTGTAGGAAATCCTACCGTCATCAGGGAGATATCCAAGCAACTGAGAAATGCATGCACATGCATTTAACTACATAAGATATTAAAAATTATCAAGCTATTCCATTTATATTTTCCATGGTTTTTTAATGGCTTCTTTATAGTAGCCAGCTTGTTGAACTTTATGTTTTTGTAATTAGGAATAATTGTGATCGATTCGTTCGTGTCTATAATAATCACAGATATTTGAATATAAATCTTCCAGTATCCATTTTCTTTTTTTCATGGAACTCTGCATTGTGTGCACAATCTATAGCAGAATGTGAAAGAAGGTCAACAATGCATCTCTTAATGATGAAGTTGAAAGAACTTTTAGAAAATTCAGTTAGCGTATATCTACATTTGGATTCATGGCATTGCTGCCCGCTCTATTCTTTCGTTGTTGCATATTTCATCTCAATTATTCACAATCTTATTGACACCGACTTTTTTCGAGCAACAATATAGAACTTTTTCAAGCTCTTGAGCACCCTCAGATGTCCTACATTGTAGCCCTCAAAAATGCATGTTAATATTATATTACGGTTGCGATAATCATAGAGATGTGAGATTTCAAATGTGGTTCGGTGTCGGCCCGTAATGGACAGTGGTTCCCCGGCTGTTATGCACCTTGGATTTATTGTTTATTACAAACCTCCATCGCAGTCCATATTGCTACGTTGATGTTTTGGTCTCAATAGGCTTCCATTTTATTAGGAAATCTTAACTAAAGAGAGTCATAGTCGGTTAAACAGGTCAAATATGTGACAAAAAATCTAGATTGCATGTACGGAGATAAATATGCAACGTGCTGTTTTATTATTGGTTTGTTGTTATTCCCTGAGCCACAGTTTTTGATGGCTTTTTTACACTATGCAGTGTATTTTTGTTATCATGTAGTGTAAATAATCATCCACAGAGGGAAATGCAGTATATTTTATTTATCCACAAGTCTGCCTACGTATCCCTGAACCTTTACCACCGTTGCTTTTCCATTTGTAGCAATGTCCTCAAGCAGAGATCTTAATACCTTCACTGATATATAGCTTTTGACTGAGAGAAACTGAAAAATGAACTGAAACAGATTTTTTGCGCTGAGATACTGCGAAATTGGGAAGCCTTGTTACAGAGCCTTTGACCATCGTCTGCACTTAGAGATAAGCTTAAATACATATACAACAATTCATTTTTGAATCTATTCAATTGATTTATCAAATTTCAGTAGATATTCGGGTTGTGTCGCATTCGTAGCAGAGGGGATTTTATCAGGCGGGGATTTTAACCCTACGCTGACTAGCTGATTGATGGGCTGCCATCTTCAGGCCTATCAGCAGGCCAAACTAACCCACTAAGGCAGTGGGTTAGTTCGGTTGCCTGAAGCTTTGATGGCATTTAGGCTACTCCATCAGGGTTCCACTGCCCTCCCAGACTGTGGGGTCAAGTGAGTTAATTGACCGCCGCCGCGAAGTAACCCACAGCTTCCAGCAAGAATAGCCTTGGACTTCAACCTGTCAGGATGCCGCAGACCGACAGGAGCTTCTCGGAAACAGTATCAAGACGTCCTCCCGGAGGACCTCCGTTCTCTACATCTCACTCCTGATGAAGCTGCGGATGGAACAACAGACCGAGCGAGCTGGAGAAGGATAGTGTCGAATGTCGTCTCTACGCCTGCCAAGCACGAGATCTAAGCAAGTAAGCAAGTAGCAGATATAACCACCACGAGACATGCTGGGCCTCTTCAGTCGTGTGGATTGGTTCGAACCAGCGATGTTGGAGAAAGAGGACTTGCAAGCATACCCTCTATCCACAAGGCCACCGGACCATCTGTTAAGAGCGTGAATTAGACAGAACTAATTAATTGTATGTGTCTGTGTTAAAGCAGTGCCCTCCTGGCTGACTCGCGCTCTCAACAGATGGTCCGGCGTCCTTGAGGTTAGAGAGCATTCTTGCACGTCCATTAACTCGAACGTCGCTGTTTCAAACCTACCCACGACTAATGAAGCCCAAGAAGCCGAAACATATTTTGTGGTGATTGTAGGCACGAGTTAAAATTAGATAAATCTATCAATTTCCAGATTATTTGTCTTACTGTTCATTTCATGTTCAGCCTATGCACATGAGTATTGAGTAATCTGCATTTGAATGCTCCCAAATAATCACACAGGCAAGCACAAAAAAATCGTCCTCAATTACTAAGCTATGTAAAAGTCCACGATTGTCTCGCGATCAACGAATATAGAAACTGACCTCGATCTTCATTCCATTGTGTTACGTCACCCCGGATGGTGATTGAAGCGTGCGCATTGGCAGGTGGCGTCGTTCATGTCTCTGGTTGGCTGGTCGACTAAGTGGGGGAGGAAGAATGACGATTGAAGAGAGAATAGCAATTGTCATTGTCAGACAATCGGACTTGCAGCCTCTACGGCCCATCATGTCTCTCGACCTGACCGATGAGCAGCAAGAAGAATTCCGTGAAGCATTCTCTCTCTTCGACAAGGATGGCGATGGTTGTATAACGTGTAAAGAGCTGGGGACAGTGATGCGCTCTCTCGGACAAAATCCCACGCAGTCAGAATTGCAGGTGAGTTTCCTGGACAATACATTCCTCCCCCGTTCATCCTGTGTCTACAAGCGTCGTGGTGTTACTTCAGTTCTTCCCCAGCGCATCTTTGTTTATCACTTCATTTTTCTATTTATGAGGTTTTCAGCAAATCTGAACTATTTGACCACATTTTGGGTCGCCGTTGGTTGATTTGTTGATAGAATGAAAGTTTCGGAGTGAGCTTCAAGTTCACAGCACTAACAACGTTCCTCAATCGTTCTACTGTCCTACTACAGGCTACTTCATTTTGTCCGAAATCCCATTATGATTGCTCAAAATTCTGAAAGAAAAGGGTTTTTAAAAATCTTGAATTAAAATTTCCCACCTACAGAACAGACAGCTTTACCTATGTACCAATAAGGCATTTCAGCTGCGAAATTGCCGCTGTTGCATTTTTCTATGCCATAAAATTCCTTTCTTACACAGTTACAAGTATAGAATACTTAAGAAGCTAGAATACTTGGAACAAAGTAAGTAACATATTTAAACACTTTGACTTGGAAGCTTTCTATGAACGTCAAGAACTTCCCATGTACACGACAAATTGCAGTTTGCATGCAACAAAACTAAAACGTTAACGACTGACATTCTTCGTTGTGCATTCTCCATTATTGAAGTAGATGATTTGAATGTAGCGATTTCCGTTTTGTAGCTAGGACTCATTGCTCCATTTGAAACTCAAGATGCTGGCCTGCTTTTGTCCTTGTATATATCTTCAACTACGATGACTGCTGTCACTCTTTGCTACGACTGAATTCTGCTGTTTTCAATAGTCATGCATCAGAAAATTACAGTCCAGAATCTTATCAGAATTATTCATTCTAATCCACTGTGATAAGCATAACATAACATCTTCACAACTGACAGCCTTCTTCATGCCAACTTCTATTCTATTTGCTTTGCTACAGCCTGTGAATTCCTTATGCTCACAAGAACATTAGCTTTATACAATATTCAATACGGGTTGATCATGGTAGAGGTTTCGATAGCGTCATCCATGAAACTTCTGACATTTTTCAAGTACGTGCCAAAATTTCAGGTTCATTTCTTCCAAGTTGCACCTACATTTTTTCTTAGGCTGCATGTACATACTATAGATTCAAATTTGACATAGATGCATTATTAATGCACCTAAATTAAAGTTCTGTTTTCAAGCAGTGATTCAGTCCTGTAATTCTGAACCGCAGCCATCCGAATGCCAGCTTCTCCTTGTGCATGAAGCAAAACTGTAGGGGCTGTCTTCCTCCCTCCCCATCTCTCTCAAAAAATCTTCAAAGTTCAAAATTCATGAGCATTATTTTGCAAGAAAATATCCGAAAATGCAGGTAAATAAATAGTTTCTATCGCGCCCCCTCCATCTCTCTCTCTCTCTTTCATTCTTCTCTTTCTTTCAAACTTTCTTTGCTTTGGCTGTTGGTCTTTTTTAAATGGTCTGTTCCAGAGAAATCACAATTTTTCCGATAAATCGTTGTAAAATGACAAACTTTTACTGGCTCGATAATTATCTGCAAAAGTGTCAAATAAGCCTCTGATTGGATACATGTTTGAAATATTGACGATTATTGATTGTGGATATAATTGATAACATTCTTGAAGGCACCGGAAAAGTAATACAACTTCAAAAATCGATGGAATTTTCCAGATTTGACCTTTTCTAGCTTTTTAGCCGTCCAATGTTTCTGATGAAACTTTATTGTCATTTCATGTCTGCTGTCTGAGATGACGCAAATATGAAAGTGCTCCGTTAGTGGATCAAACATACCCACATACGTCTTTCATAGCTTTGGATATCCATTTAATTCAATGCATTGTTGCAATAATAGGATTATGAGGGTCGTGCACAATACATTTCTTCAAATTTACTCATAGAAAGGGAGCTTATAATAATGGCGTTGAACTACCATCAACTACTATTAGTTGACTCATTTTCATTGTACTTTACATTTTATGCCAATGTAAAATGGATATATATATATATTCATAGTGCGGCAGCCAGCACTTGTTTTTGCAGGGAACGAGACCGAAAATGAGACTTTCACGGAATGATGTACACCTTATGCCTACTACGAATCTGCGCGTCTGTCGAGTTCTAACTATTCCTCTTCTTGTCAGATAGGATCAAAGAAGAACACATTCAATGGTAACCGGATTGAAGTTTCTGGCTAAAATGAGATTTTCTACGTTCTCTTTCATTTAGATAAAGTACTAAGTCTAGAGACATAATTTCTAGCGTGGAATGTCATCAGATTATTTCCTTTTATCATCAACATCCACCGCTTTCTATGAAGCTTAGCACAGTCAGATTTTGCAAGGCTCCTGATGTCGGTAAACACCAACATCTAGACCAATCATATCCAATTTTACCAAAGTCGTGCATGCATCGCCAATCAGAAGCATGATATGATATAAACATTGATAGGAAATTACCTGAAGACATACCATTATGGCCCTAGACTTAGGACTTCACTGATCAATAGAAAACATGAAAAAGTTCATTTTAACGACAAATTTCAATCTGGCTTCGCATTGGATTAACATGTGTCTTTCTTTGATTATGTCTGACAAGAAGAAGAGCCAGATAGAACTCAACAGACGCGCAGATTCGTAATAGGTATCTAGGTTGTAAATCATTCTGTGAAGGCCATGTTTTCGGCCTCGTTTCTCGCAGGAACTCGTTCTGGCTTCCGGACTATCACTCTTTCAAGTGATATCAATCGACTATCAATTCATTTTACATATTTGCAGAAAACCTCCAACGGAACAGATGTAATCAGTCATAGATTATGCTGTAACTGCGATTCTTCCTAGCATTGTTTGATAACAAACGTGGATCACTAGCGTGCACCGTGAGCTAGCGAATGAGCACAGATTATGCTGTCAACCTACCCAACAAAGCTTGTTATATTCTGATCACGGATATAGCCAAAACCGCATTCACTTGGTAGACACCGCTCGAAAGAAATTCCATTAGGTGACATTTGAAACTATGTTCAGGCTATTGCTGATTATTTGTAGATAGAGAAGAAAGGAAGACCATGCAGATGATCATTTAAGGCCAGTGTGACCAGACGTCCGTCATTTGTCCCGGAAAGTAATGCATGTCCCGGATTTTCAGCATTTCAAAGCGAAAACTCCGCTTAAATAGCTTTCTTCCAATTTCATTTGATAAAAATACAAAAAGGCAGTGTATATTACTCAATGCAGATACCCTCTTTAAAAAGCAAAAGCCAACGAGATGTTCTGCAAGGTATTGCTTGTATCAATAGCTGATGTGAGTATTTTCCCATAACAGTCTCATGCGTGACTATGGACGTGGATGCGAATGCGTGTCAGATGAAATTAATTAGTAGGAAAAGAAGACGTTATGGGAAAACGGCGACGAAGTTATGATAATAAGACTATCAAAGTATTGAAAGTCGTACGCGAACATGAAAATTTAGTGGCATTAAAATACAAGTGATCACTTGTTGCTATAAGTGTCTCTAGCGAAAAAATTCCAAAAGAGCGTCATTAAATCAATTAAAGACAGACAAACAGGTTGTTGTACAATCAAGCACAATATGATATGAATGAAAGCTACTGTTGTCTTGTCCATGTTGTGGGGATGAGTGCAAGCCTTGAGTTCCGTGGAGTAGGAGGAAACAGTCAACAAAAAAGCAGGATCTTGTTTCAAAGCAGTTGGTCACGACAAAATGCGACGTCACTCCAATTATAGCATTTGCTTCACATGGGAGAAAGGCTCCGCGCCTAGTGTGCTAACATGGTTTATCTAATTTACTTTGTATTTTCCACAGAGAAGTCAATAAAACACTTTATCAGCAGTACTCAAAGAGTTCGTTGTCATTTTTCTCCATACTGACAAAAGGTGAATAGTTGCTTTCGAGTATCTGGATTGCATTCGAGTACAATTTTCAAAATGTCATTCTTTGTTAACTCATCCTGACGACGACGGTGCACGATCTACTGTTTGCTTTCTAGAAAATTTGAAGCTGAAAAAGTTTCACAGTATTAGCTAAATGTAGGCCTAATGCTGTCTGTAATAATTTACTCTATTTCTTTGATGTGGCAATCAATTTGGACTTGGCTTCATATTCAATGAAGTGCTGAAGAGGCCTTGGTTATTCATATCTTTTGGTATGTTTTTGTGGAAAACCAAGTACACAAGATGGTAATAATTTTTTATACTTTATCAATTTCGGCTTCCTCCTAGGCCATCATCAGAAATAGAGGAGCCTCCATCTCTGCTTCTGATGATGGCCTAATAGAAGACCGAAATCAATAAAGTTTTAAAAATTATTACCATCTTGTGTACTTGCTTTCCCAACAAAAACTTACAAAACATATTCGATGAGTTTCACACCATTGCTCAAAGTCATCGGCTTCGTTTTTTATCACTTCTGGAACGATGCTTGATCACTATTTCGATCTTTTCGAAGAAGAATATCGTCATCGGCAGATTGGAACATAAAGATGCTTGGTGAACGCACTATTTCGTCGTGCATATGCGTTGCCATGCCAGCGATACCTACAGAATTCCAGAAGAATTTCAGTGGTTGATAGTGGCTTCTCATTCCACATAAAATCATTTTGATGAAATAACTTGCAATGCAGCGCCTTAAGACAAGAAACTTCAACTATTGTATGTTTCACAAATTTGAATCTTCTTAAGATCTAGCAACATTAACCCAGATCAATGCCTAAACGAGCTGCTTGTCAATAAGCAGCTGTTGCTCATTCTAATCTTGATTACTTGTTCTAACTTAAGCATAAGCAAAAAGGCCGGATGTCTATGGTTGCTGTCTTCCCGATAGACGTTCACCAGAATCAAATCACGCAAATCCAAATTACAGCGGAGTAAACATGCACTAAGTAAAGTTATACAATGAATCAGATAGATATACTCGTATTTGGTATTCAACAGCTGACAATATCCAGTTTAGTTCCTTGTTCGCTGAATTCATCTGGAGAGCTTGTTTACTGAGGAATATATTCAACAAGCTCGTAAATTACAGTTAGAAACAGTAAATAGACAGAATTGCAATGCAAATGTTTCTCTCTGTGAAATATGAAAGGAAACTTGAATTAATTTTAAACACATACAGAAATTCTTTAAACACAATATAAGTGATAAATTGATGAATAGAAAACTAAATATAGAGGATACATCAGCAATGATAGTTAAAGCTGATATGTTTTTGCATGCATCATTAAAACGTTAAAACCAATTAAAACGTTGATCTGCTGTACGGTCGTTTATCTTGTTTAACACTTGACCGCTTTAATCTCCACATTGTGCAGTTATACATCTACATGAGTAAATTGTCATTTTCTATCCGTAAAAACCATCTGTAGGATTGTGTCAGTATTTGAGGTCGCAATATCTGTCGAGCTTTACAAGACCGGAATTTGGGTATTTGAGCAATGATGAAACCGGTACTGCCGGTATCACGGGTTATAAAATGAAAACACGAAAGATTATATATAACATACATGTAGAGTTTCATCAAATAAGTCTTGTTGAAGGTAATGTGCTAGGTAGATCGGTACGTATGTAAAAGGTAGTCACAATCGTCAACAACGAAGAATTGTCTTCCATTGTCTCCATGTTTCTGATGATATTTTCGCCTTTTCTGTTTATTCAGTCTTTTCTGACGACCGATGTTGGAAGTTCGTGGATCATGCTCTTCTTTGATGCAATTCAATCTCTTAGTTAATCTACGTAAACAGCGTGTCTTCACAACAGTTCTTTCTTCGAGCATGGATTAAAAGTTGCCAGGATATTGTAATATAACCGATTGATGTATATAGTGATCCTGTACAACGCTCGTTTAAATAGCATTATTTGTTCAGAAAAATTAGGCAATAGAAGCACATCAAAAAATAAATCGGTATTTGGAAATCGCAAAACCGGTTCTTGGTATTTCTGTAAAACAGAAAATGCCGGTAATACCGGTATTGCGAACCCTAGTCCGTATCTATGTGCATCTCAATTTCCAGGAATGAGAATGATTGATGATGTCTGACAAGAGAATGAGCCAGGTAGAAGCACCACACAAAAATCTACGATACATACTTTCTGAAAAATTATAGGTGTCATTTAATCAGACATGTGATTGCTAACGGACGGGTTTTGAAACCCTGATCTCGAATTGGCAGAAAATGTCCGAAATATCTCACTTATGTGATAGAAAGATCATTTCTTAAGTTTGGTTTCCCTAATGCATTCAATGATATTGTGGAATCCATCAGTAGTACCACAGGATTCCTATTCATACAAACCTTACACGTCAGATTAGTGCAGCATCGTCAGCTCTTCATTAACCCTCGCCTGCGGGCGGGGGAATTCTTCTCCCCCTCTCGAATGTTTTGAATATCTTTTAAACCAAGCAAACTATGGTCACCAGATTTCTGGTAGCTCACTTTCTACGTATTATGCAACTTTTGACTGAAGGATAATAAATTTGGCACAATACTTTTGGCGTGAGAGCACTTTTAAAATTTGAATGTTTGGAATATTTTGGTTAATTTCGGTGTATTCACTTCTAATGCATATTGTGGCATCAGTTCTTGATGAAATAAGTGGAGATTACATAAAGGATTCTTCCTATCATTGTAAAGATATTCACAAATGTAAAGTTTTTGAATTTGAAATTATCTGCTTACTATGTATGCACATTTGAAATTTGAAATTCAAATTTCAGATGTGATTTTTAATATTTTTTGTACAGTACTTATTAGCTTTGCATCTAATCAGCAATCATTGAAATTTTTCAGAATCATGTTGCTTTTAGCCTCAGCATCTCGATAAAAGTCACCGAATTGGGTTGCTTCTTCACCTGCAGAAACTAAATACTAAAATATGCAATTTTAATGATATTTGAGTTGAACTGAATTATTTGACCTTCCACCTCATCCAATAAAATAATGTAATCTCATAACGATTAATAATCATCAATTTGTTTACCACCTTAACCAGATCTTTCGATTAGTGTGTGGTTTGTTAGTTTTTGTTGTCATTTACCATTTCAAATAGTGATCTAATGGAAATCTGTTAAATATTGGCTTTTTTTACCTTTGACCTTCACCTCAGCCCAGGCATGACCTCAAAAATAAAACTGATGCTGTTTTTCTGACTCCCTTTTCAATGCCTATTCGATTGATGTGCGGTGTGGCAAAATTGGAATAATAGTTTGGGAGATCAGCAGGGGTTGGCAAAATCCACCCCCCGCCAAGTGAGGCGCGTTAGGAAAAGTACTCCACTGTGCTGAGAGTTAAACTAATAATGTCAATGTTGGAAATATAATAAGCATGCTTTCACAGGCGAAGTGTAGCTTATGCGATTTAAATAATTAATTCAGGACAAAATTTATAGTAATTCATCAACATATTAGGTTATGAAAGGCGCATGAAACTACATTTTAGAGAAATTATAACTTTGTATCGAAATTTCAGCACTGGTTTCTATTTTCATGTCAAACAACACAGTAAATTACAGGCTAAAGTAAATATTTACTCACGCTGTTTGGTCATCGATGGAGCAAATATTGAAATAATTACAGAATTTCCTTCATAATAGCAATTATATTGAATTTAGGAAGTAAATCCAAATAATAAATCTCTTGTCGCTGAGGAGGTTCATCTTCCCGAGACAAATCCTGAATGTCGCTAATTAAGTGCGTTATGAGAAGACATACGGAAAATGAACAAGCCGACAGACAGTGCCTTGGTCGACCGCACAGCTTTTTGAAGCTACCTCATCCCCACTGACGTTGATTGAGATTCCGGGGAGGAAGATTCGGATCCCCCTCCTTAACTTCTTTAGGTCTGCTATTAATCACATGAAATAGAAGAAATTGATAACGATAAAACCTCTAGAAAGGAAGTAAAGCTTCATGCAATACGCAAAGTGGCACGAAAATTGCACGCATTATCATGTAGAAAAACTTGTCAACGGCTGCATCATTGGGTTAGAATCAGTCACATATGCTATTCTAAGGTTTTCATTGGTGATTCATGCCCCCAACTGAGCCCCCCCCGGGTTGTGCCGCGACCTTGAGTCAATTTCCATTCTAGTCAACTTCAGATAAACCATCTATTTCTTTGTATGAAATATACACAACAACATACTCAGTATGTGAACTTTGTAACGGTGTTCATTTGATTCATCTCACTCATATTCTTGCCATAAATGCAAAATCAAAATTATTAATCACCAACTTTGACCGCAATTTCAGCCGCTAGATTTTTGAGTTTTGCAGATTTTGGCTTCGATTTGCGATGCCAAAACTGATTGAATGTACTGAGAAGTCGCTTAGGAGTTGAAAAAAAGATTGATTTATGAAAGAAAAACCACTCAAACATGCGTAGGCATACGTGCGGAAAATGGAGGACTTTTAATAGAAGTAGCCATTCCATGCGCGAAATGGTATTTCACATTTGTAAAAAAAGCTTCAAATGTGACTATATGGAAGGAAGAAACTTTCAGATGTCCAAGGAATCCAAGTGATTAGGGAAAGACACAAAATTGACTTCTTAAATATGTCATTAATATCAAAAGTTTGTTAATAAATAGTATATACACAACATTTGAATTTACAGCACTCTATTCGATGTTGATGACATAATAGATAGTCATGATGTGATTCATGGACTCATATTTATAAAGTGATGTGCTCATGCAGAAAATCGAGGGGTTCTTTCAAAAGTCACTACACAAAATGATTGTAGAAGATGGCAAAATTCATCTTATTTTTTAAAAAAGTTCATAAATTTGACCAGACGAGATGGCCAGATCCAATGACTTTTGGTGAGAAGTCTTAGCTATGCGACAATTCTCAAAGTCATAGTCGCAGAGTAAGTATACAGTAGGTAGACCGATTCAAAAAATGTCGGCATACAGTGAAATTTTTTATATCAAAAGATTCAGTATTTTTGCGGTTTTTGCTGGGCGACTGAGCAACCACTCGCCTTGTAACTAACAAACTGTTAATGCAGCCTTGACGGATTTATCAATAGTACAACTAGGGCACATGGGTCCGAATCCCTGCGCGGAATATAGGCCTATACATTAGCTTTCGCTAGTAAAGAATGAAATCATCATTTAGCAAAGTGGAGTCCTATGGTATGTAATTGCGAGTCACTTCAGACCCTCTTGACATAATAACCGGATTGGGCTGTCCCTTCATGCCATCATTGTTTAGAAAATGCTTCTCTATTATTTTATTGATGCAGATTATCGATGTGATTTTGTTTGGAATGTAGTGCTTTTGTAATCATAGGAAATATACTTCTTGCTGTATATTTCTGCCACCAATATTCTTCTACGAGCAATGCTTTCAGCAATCTTCAGGAATCTAATCAAAAGCAATTGATAAAAATTGACTAGCATCACAACGCTTAATGCATGGCATATTGAGGAAGTAGTAGTAGTGTATCTTTATTTCGTGAATGATAATTTCGCATTACAGAGTTAAGAGTTCGGTTGAATCAAAAGTATGCAAATTGATAAAGTCGAAAGTTAAAATGAAAAAGCTACAAGTTCACGTGTCTAGTCATAAAAGGAAAAAAGGAATGAGCACGCAAGTTGGTTCTGCAGTGGAAAGCTCGAAATTTCTGCGAGTACTGAAGGATATCAGGAGCACAAGACGCAAGTATGTGAGACGGATAACTAAAATATTTAAATAGTCAACAACATTAATGCCAGACATGATGGGCTCAGGGGATGCACGGCCGCAGAACATAACATTAGTTTTTTGCATATTTAAACGCAAGTACTTTCGTGCGCACCATGTTTTGATATTTGAGATCTCGTCAAGGACAGGACGTACAGTATCTGTGTATCTCTCCAAACGAATTATCATATATATGTCGTCAGCGTACTTAATAACTCTGGTAGTTTGATGGTAAGGGGAAAAGTCATTAGTGAATGTACAAAAAATATAGGGCCAAGAATAGATCCCCGAACCACACCGGAGATGATATCATATGGATCGCTATGTGACCCATCTAAACGGACGACGTTAGTGCGACGCAAGAAGTAACTGCAACCATTTCACAAAGCCTTTTGGTAGACCATCGCTATGCAATTTTTGTAGCAACAGACTGTGTGGTACGGAATGAAACGCTCAGAGATCCACACTTACAATGGCGACTCCAAGTAAGGCAAGGTCATCCAGAATCTGGGTGGCATAGTTGTGAATATCAATGACAGCAGTAGTGGTAGAGGCCCCGGGTCGGAATCCATGCTGCTCATTGCCATACAATTTTAGAAAATGTGTTTTCAGATTTTGGAGCACACATCTCTCCAAAATTTTGCCGATAGTTGGAAGAACATATATTGGTCGAATATTATCAATTTTCGCAGGGAGAGACTTAGGCACCGGGATTGTTATGCCAGTTTTGAGTACATCCGGAAGCGTGCAACTTCTGATGGAATTTTTTACAATGGCCAAAATATAAACGGCAACAAGATCCTTAAGTTCACGATAAATGGTTTTATGGACATCATCGCGGGATTTAGCAACGCCTGGCTTAATTTTGCCGTGAGCATCAACAATTGATTGCGATGTTAACTCAATGTTCCAGTCATCAGTATCGAGCTGGTAATGTAAAGGAAGATCAGTTGGAGTGGAATAAAGAGATTGGTTCGAGTAGAAAGTGTCCCGCAGTTTATTAAGCACATCGGCAGTACTACCAAAGCCAGTCAACATATCTAGAAGACTTCTGGTTCGCTTGGTGGGATCGGTCATTTCTTTAGTGAGGTTTCATATGCCTTTACGATTTTGCTTTAGAGCATTTGCCCAGTTTTGTTTGGCTTTGCTAATTTCAATTCTTACTTTTCCCTTGAGTGTGTTATAGAGAGTCCAGTCACGATTACGATAGGCTTGGAATTTCGCGTTTATGAGACTTTTAGTCAATGGGGTCATCCATTTCTTATCCCGGTCAGAAAGGGAAACATACGTAACAGGGATGTTAGCTTCCACTAGCTCATGAAAGGATTTCAGGAAGAATTTACACTGTTCATCAACATTTCTTGTATATAACAATTTGTCGTTATTTGCCGTCGAAAATGACTTGAATGCTTCGCGAACTTTTTCGATATTAGATGGTCGAAGATCATAGACGGGTACAACTCTATCTGAAGCTCTTCTGGACGCTTCCGTTAAAGGAGATACAGTTAAGATCTTGTGGTCTGCATTACCAAGAGGTGAATCATATGTAACAGAGCTCGGAGAATACATGTCTAATAAATCATTGGAGATTAGTACAGCGTCCAAAATATTATTGCCCCTCGTAGGCTGACTGATGACATTTGTAAGTTGGAGCTCTAAACACAAATGACTTGCATCGACATCATTAAAATCACCCGTTATGATGACTTGATAATCAAAGTGCTCAATCAAAAAATGGTCAACCAAATTGACAAAAAATGTCAGGATTTCCTTTTTTGTTAACGAACAGAGGTTGGGTGGAATGTAAGCGTTGAGAATGAGGGTTTTAGCTTCCATTATAGTAACACCGCATATTTCAATTGAAAGGGGCACAGAGATGGGACAGGTAAACCTTTGAAAACGATAAGTATTGCGGACATATAATATGGCACCTCCTCCTCTACGCAAGAGGCGATCGTCTCTCACACAGTGAAAACTGTTGATGTCAATATAGCAATCAGGAACGTAATCATTTGGCCATGTCTCTGTAACGCACACTATATCAGGGACCTTCACGGACACGACGATTTTCAGTTCATTCATTTTATTCAATAATGATTGAGCATTTAGCAGTACGAGCTTGGGAACTTAGGGGGGCGATTTCAAAAATGAAAGGGTAGTGTTTAAAATCGAAGCTGAAAATGTGGAACTCTTTCACGTAACACAACTTTCCCTCTGTAAATAGTGACGTCCTCATTGTGCTGTCTTCTGGCACGGAGCTCGTCTCTTAATCTTTTGTGAGCCTCTTGTTCTAATCTAGTTTTGTCGGTGTTGATGTACACTTTTGAAAAATTCGGGAGCCCTTTCAAGTTTTTGCATTTCGCATGACTAGTTGTTTAGTTTCGATCTTTTTGAACTTCAGCAGTAGCAATCGATTTTGATTTTTGGAAGTTCTTCCAATTCGACGAAAGTGCTCAACCATCTCAAAAGAGGAGCAAACACATGTCGAAAGCTCACTACACCTATCCTCATCGTGTCTACTTCGTTCTTCAAGCGCACCATCAGCCAGTTCGTCAAGGCCTGATATGATGACGTTCTTTTCTTTCTTGGTGCGCTCATAGATTTCATTTATAATGTCACTGGTGTTTGTATTTGAACTGCCATTCTGTTTCAGGCAACATAACTCATTTTCAAGAACATTAACTTTTAGCTTGATTTCCTCATTTTCCCTTGATAAATCTGATATTCTCTGCAGAAATGGATCAAGTCTCTCACGCAATTTACTTTCAAATAATGATGACATCGCATCAAAGTCGAAGTGACTTGTTGGTTTTGGCGGATGTAGAGCTCTTAACAGTATCAAAGCCTGAACTAAATCATTTTTATTGATGGAATTTTTCCTGGTCATCAAATCATGGTCGGAAAGTGATAACACATCTGCTGCCACAGGCATGATTCCAAGCTTGAGAAATACAGGCCCAAATACAAAAGTAATCAGTAAGGTAAATTGTCATTAAAAGGATGCGAATCAATTACTTCAGAACTTTGACAACAAGCGCAAACCACTAGACCGTTCCGACTAACGACAAGAAGCAAGTCACAAGTGACACTTATTCTAATATTTCAGGAATTCTTTGCATAATACGTACGATACGTCAGAGTCACACCACACCAGCCAAGTCTGTTAACAGACGCAAGAGAGAGAGAGAGAGAGAGAGAGAAATGTAAACACTGATCACTGAATCGATGCGGCGATAGACAGAAAATCGACGTAGCCAACTTAAGGCGATGATGAGCACGGATATAATTGACGTAACGAGGTAGCCTTCGAAAAATGCCACAAGTTGATATAAAAATTGACGGATGTGTGCACCAATGAACGACCTAAAATCACAAAAACACTAGGTATGTGAAGAGCGCCAGACAGCAACCGGCTTCCAACCGCAGACCAGGTTCGACATACAAGTTGGTATACAAGGACCTGCTTTACTTATTACTTGATGTACTTTACAATTATAAAATTTCCTTTAACTAAATAGATACTTTCAGTTAAGGAAAACGTCGATTTCAGATTAATTTAAATGAACTAATTGGCCGATTATCAAAATCACTAATCGGCACACCCCTAGTAGTCCGGGAGCTACTGACACTTTCTTCCTAAATTCGCGCACAAAGGGCTTGATGGCATGGATTTGTAGATCTTGAAATGCTGAATGCAAAAATCAATTTTTTGAGTGTCACAGCCATTCGCTTTCGGTTATAGGCAAGGATAAAGGATTAGCATTGGAATCCAATGCTTAAATTCAAGAAATATTTATGGATTGTGAAACACTTGACAATTTTCGTACATTTTCTTTTGCAAAAAATAGATTATTTATCAGAATGCCATGAAATTTGAAAGATGATTGAGTTCAGAGCATCAACTTCAATATAAAAGTTGAAGTGAGTCACATGATTCAGTATTTGATGTTTAAGAGTCTCTACAAATGAGTAAAATCGCCAAAATTATGTCAAAACATGAAATCTACTCATTTTGTAGAGGCTCTCAAACATCAAATACTGAATCATGTGACTCACTTCAACTTTTATATCGAAGTTGATGTTCTGAACTCAATCATCTTTCAAATTTCATGGCATTCTGATAAACAGTTTCTTTTCTGCAAAAGAAAATGTACGAAAATTGCCAAGTGTTTCATAATCCATACTCGTGCATATTTATTGAATTTTACCCTTGGATTCCAATGGTAGTCCTTTCACCTTACCTACAACCGAAAGCGACTGACTGTGACACGTAAGAATTTGATTTTTGTATTCAGCGTTTCAAGATCTACAAATCCATGCTATTAAGCCCTTTGTGCGCAAATTTAGGAAGAAAGTGTCAGTATCTCCCGGACTATAGTAGCCTAATTACGCCATTGCTCCATCCATGGATATCTCACTCGCTCCATAATCGACAAAATTGTTGCTAATATTTCGATAACTATGGTGCTTTGTCATCAGTGCGATTTCATTGGCATTCAAGATAAGAAAGACAAGCAGATAAGAATGTTGTCTGTGCTAACATGAATACTTTCAAGAAGACTAATACACTTAGTTCATTACTTTGATTTTCTCACATCGTAGTTTTAGTTCTCACAATAACGTATAGAATATTCCCATTCTTTGCATGATTCGCAGCTCAAAAATATTTATCAGAGCACAATTCCACGAAACACGGAGACATGACTGACAACTCACAAGTAAAATCTATTAAAATCAGAACATGTTTCAAGTTTGTGTGATTGAAACCAGTTGACGACGCATTGTCCCAGATAAACACCAATTTCAGAGTTTTTGAATCAATAGTAAATTTTTTGAGATCCTTGAATAAGGGCTGGATTTGTTACAACTCTCTCCCCACTTCACACAGTGTCCAGTCGGTCTGTGATGCAAATTTGGAAATGATGGAAGTTGAGTTCAATCTTGCGTTGTTGCTATGACAACTAGTGATGGGAAGGAGAGAAATTGAGGGACAGATGTCGAGATAGAAGCGGCCAGGCGCCGTCCACGCCCGCCTACCATCCGGAACCGACAACAGCAGACTGTCCCAGAGATATGAAGCTTCACTGTCCTCCATAACACCGCTGAGCGTCACTCACAGTCTTCAAATACGCGTATGTTGATGTTTCCATCATCACCTCTTCAAGAGCACGTTTTCCAATAGAGCAGACACTCAGGGGTCGGCAACCTTAACCAGTCCGCGGGCCACTGGATCAAGTTCAACCTCCTCACGGGTCGCAACCCCAGAGATAGTTTCACACAAATCCTCTATGCCATTCTTTCAATGGAGAAACCATAAATTGATCAATATTTTATCAAGTTCATTATTTGCCATAAGCATTCATGACGTTCAATCGAGAAGAATCATTATAAACTAAAGAGTAGGGTTTGATTGGGGGAGGATCTACGAGTTCCATCTTGAGCATGAAAGGCTACGTGTATTCTGCATGAGACTGTAGCACGAAGATGTACGGGAGTAAGACCTGGGCCGTGAAAGGCAGGCGATCAGATCATGAAGATGAAAAGAACAAAAAAATATCGGTGAGAAGAGAAGGCTGTTCGTGGCTGATGGATGGACACAGGATTGAAGAGCTAGGGAAGAAGATGAACCCAAAAGGCATTTTTCCGATGCTTTGCAAAGAAGAAGATTTTGATGGTATAGTCAGATAATTAGAAGAGAAGAAGAAGTTCGAAGAGATCTTTCCAGTTTGGGATCGAAGGCAGAAGGCAAAGAGGAGAAGACTATGGTCTATGGTCAACAGTCCTGAGCGGAATCACGCCATTAGAAAGCAACAATCGTCAGATCCCGTTCAACATGAAATGCATGTAGGACGAAAAACGGGGAAGCATAAAGTAAGTAATCAGTTTTACAAAACCACTGCGAGGATGGGTCACCCATGGGTGACGGCAATTTTGAAAATGAGCCACGGTCCGCAGCTAAAGGATTCGTGGGTCACAACTGGCCTTCAGACCGCAGGTTGCCGATCCCTGACTTAGCTGGACAGGTTGCCGATTGCTATGCTTATGGTCAGATGGAACACAAGTGTCCGAAAAAGGAGCTGCACGACGCTGGCACACAAATGTGCTTCGTTTCGCGTTGAACCTTCGTGTTTGAATGACACGACTTGTGAATTCGTGTCGTGTTCGTGTTTTCACAATTAGAGTCGTGTCTCGATATTTCGTTGACATGATTCATTGACAATTTCCATATGAATGGCCTAGTTTGTCATCTATGCGACATAGAATGTGACGATCAGATGTTGTTTTCCAGCTTATCCCATAGTAATGAGCTTCACACGCTTAATATATCATTTTGATATTCAAGGCATGCATTTCGTCGCGTAAAGTGCTCACACCACGGACATATGTTGCCTTGTCTGCGTGTTTCGGTCTAGAGATGACTCTCTTTAAAATTGATGGTCATGGCCAGAACTCGTCTCGAGGGGCAAGAAGAGGAATTCCATTGAACGTAATGCAAATACAAGCCTGAATTCCGACGAGTAGAACATTGACACCGCATTAAACGTATACGTCAGCAAATTTAGATCGTGAAGTGTCGAACGGTGTAGATCAGGGGTCTCCAAAGTACGGCCCGCGGGCCAGATCCGGCCCGCGAGGGGTTTTAATCCGGCCCGCCGAGCTCTCCTTCAAAATTATAAAACAAATGTCGAAAGACAGGCCTTGCCGAAATCATACAAAAACAAATCTACTTTATAACCGTTTTAACACGCTTGACAAATCTAGAGCTGAAACAAACGCAAGACGACGCTAATTGATAAGCGCACAAGATAAGCATTTCAAACTTGACTCTCGGATGAAAAATAGAAACACATGATCACTGACTTTTTCAAAGATGAAATACACAAAATCCTGCTACAGATCACAGTTGTCTGATGAACATTTGAATGCTTTGCTTGTTATTGGAACCACTCATTATGAACCTCAGTTGGACAAAATTTTGTCAGAAATGATACAATTTCATATTTCCCCTATTGATCGAAGTTAAAAAACATGCTAAATGTTGCTGATATTATATGCATTGTAATTATGTACTGAATAAATAACAATTTTTAATTATTAATTCACTGTTTATTTACATTGCATGTATTTTGGTAAAATAAATAATTTAGAACCTTGGCCCGCGAAGCTTTAAAAATTCAGCAATGTGGCCCTCCGCTGGAAAACTTTGGAGACCCCTGGTGTAGATAATACTTCTATTTGAGGAATTTATCACCAAGAAAAATTGAGTCAAAGATATGTAACTTTCACTTGACAGGTCTGTCTGCAATCTGACCACTGATGTTCGTGGACTCTCTGATACATAGAAATAAACTGTTTATCTGAAGTTGGCTAGAATGGAAATTGATTCAAGGTCGCGGTACATCCGGGGAACTAAGTTGGGGCATGAAGAACCAGAGAAACTTCGATTTACTCATGTGACTGATTCTAACCCAATGATACAGACGTTGGCAGGTGCATCTAAATGAAAATGCGTGCGATTTATGTGCCGTTATCGTGCATTGCATGAAGCTTAAGTTCCATTCTAGAGGTTTTATTGTTGTCAATTTCTATGCTCTGATAAGAGCTACTTCTGCAATGCGCGCTATCACACAAACCAAAGAATGACGAATATATGTGCCAGTTTCCACCACTTACTACCATTGCAATCTAATGGATGGGATAAAGCTATGGAGGCAAATAAATCTATCTCTGTGAAAGAAAACAATAGAACGCCGTGGACATGCGTTGTCATGAAAACGGTACCTAAAGAAATAGCGGCTTTCAGTGGCTATCGGTATGCTTTTCACGGCGATAATCATTTCTCTTTGTATTCATAAGTATTTTGGAAAAATAACTTGAATGTATCGCCACACGGTCACTTTTGCAAGTTTCAGTAATTTTATTACTCTCAGGATCTAGCCACATTGACATAGATCACTGCCTAAGTTAGCGGCTGAAATGACCATTAGCAAACTGTTAGTTTCCATTCTAGTCTCGCTAACTTCAGCAAAGCGAATAGTCAGATTTCTATGATCTCGCACATCCATCCTGAGTTTATTCGTTGACGAGGATAGCTGCTATCCAAACTGGGTCCTAGTGCGTCCATAGAGTCGTCTGTTTTAGCCAATCTATCAACGAAATTCTAACAGACGTGCAGATTCATTTTCGTATGATGTAGCTCCATCTCATTTTAACCCTCCAGGCGGTGGGCCCTTCAGCCACCTTCCAGGCGGTGGGGGGGGGGCATATTTATGCCCCCCCAGGATATCCTAAACTAAGTGTGCGAATTTTATGAAATGCTGGCCCTTACACATTTCGGACATGCTGAATTCAGTGGTGCCATTTGCATTACTTAATTTGACTGTCTTCATGCTATAAATAGCATTTCAAAATTTGAAAATGCGTTTTTTTTCAGAAAAATGTATTTTTTATGTTTTTAGCGAAATTTTATCATCAGATTATCGCAAAAATTGACTCAAACATGTTTCAAGTTCTCTGAATACAATGGTGATGTTCGCATTGCTTTAAAATTTGAATATATGCATAAATAGCATTTTAAATTTTGAAAATTTATTTGTTTAGTTATTATCAAATAAAATTATATATATAGTTTTTTTTTGAGATAATCAACAGAGAGGACTCTAAAAATATTGAAACATTTATCACTCTTATCAAAAGAGCTTTTTGTTAATGTCATAGAAGCATATTTGATTCAAACAAATGTTTTTCATTGTTGAATACAACTCAAGTTGATCAAATTTGGTTACAGCTGATTATGAAGAAAACTGTTACCGATTCCAATGCAGTCAAATTAGTCACGCAATAGCGCCTTCGGCGTGTTTGTAAGTGATGAAAGGATGCAGTGGGAAGGCGATTGAACGTGATACGCAGACTTATTGCCTCTACTGCCAAGGTGTTTAGAACCAAGGTGTTTAGAAAATCTTTTATAGTGTTTAGAACTCATTTTTTCTACAAATTTTGAAAACAGTATTCCATATATTTATGTTCAAATAGTACATGTACATGCCTACATGTAGAAAATACATTGCCTACATGTAGAAAATACATAACATATACATGTGAATATATTTTCAATACATAACAGTAATGAAAAAGATGTAAAAACTAATATTACTCTATAAAGTACTTACAATATCATTGTAAGTAGTATATGCAGCTTATTTTCAAATTTGAATTGGTAAACCGTGATAAGCATAAAGTTATTTATAGTCAAATAAGTTATTCTATACGTAATGAGTGATTCCAAGCAATAGCAATTCATTCATAGACAAAATTTCTGAAGAATTTCACTGATTTGATAAAATTTCGAAAGTACTTTTCAATGAAGGTCATGTAAAGGTCGTTTCTGTGATCCAATTTTAATAATTTTACAGGAAATTGTCAAAAATACGCAAAACATAAGCTACTGAAAATTTCAGAATCATACGTTTCATATTTCATAAATTAGATCAAAAAATACAAAGGGGGGGCATAAATATGCCCCCCCCCACCGCCTGGAGGGTTAAGGAAGGTCGTCAGACACGTATAGAAAATAACAATGACAATTTCACGGGGACATTGAGTCAAGAGCTGATAAACAATGCTAATAGTTTCATTTTAAAAACTATTTCATTCTGCCAATTTTTCTGCGATGTAACGCAAAGAAAGGCTTCTCCTGGAAGGCTGCGATACAACATCCTCAAACTCATTATTTGGAGTACATCTTCGGACCTTCCTCATACAATTTTTGGGTGGCCAAATCTAACGTGGTGCCGACGTACTTTCAAATTGGTTTACGGGACAATGAGGGGCTTTGAATCACCATTAACACGGCAGAGGTCCTATGGAGAAAGTCGGTCTGGAACGCATGCTGTCATTGATGGCTCACGAAATGTCTTTCAAAGCTGCCCCTCACGACAATTGGCCGCTATTGTCTCAATGTATGTGAAGAAAAAGTTTCATTAACCCAAGCCCTTCGATCAACCATCGTAAAGAAAGCTTGGTAGAACACAGAGTAGCAAATAATTGTGGAATTTATTGCGTCAAAATGTGACTGACAAAAATCAACTACCAACTTTCTACTGACTTTGATGAAGCATTCAAAACAAAAGGTGGTCTGCAGAATGTTCATCGGAAAAAACAGTTTTGGATGATTTGAGAGAATGACAGCTTGAAAACAGAAGTAAAGTATCAGCCAGCGATATCATCCGTTGCATCTACTCGTTGATGATTGACATGACGCAAATTAAGGCCATGATAGACGACAGCACCCTATCTTCCATAGTGCAACTCAACCAAACAGTTTCATAACCAATGAGGAACCATTTTGGCTTAAATCAGAAGTATTTTTCTACACCTCTTACTGTAAGCATCGAAACTGCGTGAGTTGTATATTCTAGCTGCAAAAGAGAAATTCTCAGTGTAATTGGGGCTGAAAAATTCCGGCCGAGCTCAGTCAATGCCGTTCTGATAAAGCCCAAACCGAGCACATTAAATCTCAAATCAGACCACTCGTCCCGCTGTGAATAATTGGCAAAATTCATAAATTTAAATTTGACTTTTTGTCATGCAACAATCGGTAGGCACAGTGGATGTAAGCTTTGAAGTAAGATAGGCAGGACCAACTTCAAATTATAAAACATAGCACTTAAATCCTATCCAGTTAATAAGTCAAATATTTCTTTAAACTAATCAATATTTATATCATGTTGAGCTCTGTCCTCTATGGCATGCGTATTCTAATATGATAATTAAATTCCATTTGTGTTTAAAGGGCATAAGACTCTGGGCAATATCACTTTGAAAGTATCAGCCCCAAACTCAGTCCACTTGCAAGTCTGGCTGTGCCTACATACAACGTCGTGATTGCACATTATGCATTATTATTCGGTGATGATTGTTTTACTGTTGGTCAGACGCAGAGCTTCCGAAGTAGCAGACTTGGGCCAATAGGAAGGCAAATTCTTTTTGTAGCGAATGAAGATGAATAAAATATTCTTCTATTTTTTTGGCTCGTTTGGCACTACACTGTCGCACTTTGCTTTCACAGTGTGCAAGTTTGATTGCAATTGTAGCGATGATGATGACAATCAAGAACAAGTCAGAATTGAATTTGCAGTGAGCTGCGAATTTTTGAGTCCTCTTTGTTTTTTACTTTTATCAAGACTAAATAATAAATAAATATTTAGATGTACCCCATTTGAGAACTGGGAATAAACCTGAACAGCTGCCATTTCTTCCATCATCAGGAATCCTCAATAAGCCGAGTTCACATCACTCATCATCGCCTATTTGAACTGCTATCAATAAAGTGGTTGGCAATAATAGTTGAGTGCATGCATTTGCAATTCAAGTGATGCTCATTGGTTGCGGATATCTCAAGGCAGTAAGTTGAGATGTACTTACCACATAGGCAATGCAGCTTTGCGCTTGGAGTATACAGGATTGGTGCAGTCTACTTTACAAGGAAAATAATGCGATATTAATTGGTCATCAGGAGTACAATCCTTTAACGAAAGCATTTTTTGAAGTTGTTGCTGAGAGATAGCTTCTGTCCTTCAAGATTTTCGAATATTCGCAGACGTTCTTGTATTACATATATACGACGCTACTTGTGATCATTAGCATCATTGAGAATGCTTGACGAAAGAGATGATATCAAAATGACTGTCTACCTATTCTATGCTAAAAGCGGTAAAAGCTTGCGAGGAAACATGCCCTGTGCTGGAGAGGAAGTGTCAAAAGTTAGTTGAATATCAATCAATCAATTGATTAGTGACTCCACTCTGAGCCTAAGATAATAGCTTTGGACCTCGACCATCTAACCTAATCAGAAAAAACATAGAAAATTTCGCTTTACCGGAAACTGCAATCTACGTTTACTTTCCATTGACTTTACATAGGATTTTTCTATTATCTTGTCCAACAAGAAGAGAAAACAGGTAGAATTCTGTGCACTCGTAGATGCATAAGAGTGTACCTCGGGATGTGAAAGTATTCCTGTCATTTTCGGCCTCTCTCCCCTACAAAAACTCGTTCTCGCGGACTGGTTAGTCGGAATGGCATCTCAACGTTAACCTAAACATAATGTTACCACTCTACAGACAATCCAAGTTGCAATGTAAAAGTAAAATAACTCAGCCATTTATCCTAGATACAAGAAGAAGGTCTTTACAATTGTTCTCCATGAATAGCGTCTGCTCTCTTGATTAAATATAAATTCTCTAACCATCGTCTCCTGTCTCAGTAAATATCACTATTCCCTTACCAGTTCATTCATTTCATAAGAGTGGCTATTCAGGCATTATCATTCATTTAATCTGTTATTTTTGTCTATTTGTCTCGTCAATAATTTCTCATTCTTAATGATCACCGTTAACTTGTCTGCCTTCAACAGTCATTTTTCATTCCCGTCCAAATAGCATTAATCATTGAATTATAATGAGTTGAATATTTTGCTTTCTGTTGTTTTATTGTCTCAAAATGAGTTCTATTGAATCTTAGTCAAATTTGAATGGTAGGAGAAAACGGATTCATATCATCCGACGTTGACTCAGCCATGGAAGTACGAGAAAGTGCAGTGGGTCACTTAAATCTGAATCCCGCGACTGTACTTTACATCGTCTTGTGTTCTTACAATAGATCAACAGTGCATTGAAAAATAATGAATCTGTTGGGACCGAGAAAAACAGAAAAATGCGTTTCATATTACCAATCGAAGTCTAAAATACTTATTAAGTAACAGAACCGATAATTATGGGACATGCTTTACATCGTCAGAGTCAAATGACACAATCTTGATTGCATCGTCATCGAAGACTCTGACCGAACCCTTTCAACCTTAGCACATTTCTGCGAAGTGGTCTCAATAGACATGGTTCAAAATTGGAAATTCACATAATTTCAGTTTATATTTACAGAGGCAATACTTTTACTTAACTTTCAGTTCTTGCCACTAAAGAAGTACGCTTTTTTAATGTAATTATGATTATGTTTAACCACGTTTGATTGTGTAAGTCCTAATATAACACAATATTCAGTAGAAGTGACTTTTCACATGACTAAGGAGTAGGGCTGGAACGATGAGGCAATATTCAAAAATGTTGATTATGATTTTGGTTGATTAAAGTGTAGAAGAATCTGGTTATGCTTGTGATTATGATGAAGGCGGCCATAGGCTTGATTATGATTATGATTGATTAAGATGTTCGAAATTGGAGCTATGATTAATGTGTGCCAAGCGCTTTATCATGAAGACTTGGGAATGCTGAAAATGATGCTGATTACGGCTTTCAGACGCTTTGCCGGGTCAGTGATAATTATAGTGCGTTTAAGTAATAATTTGAATCGTGATAAAAAAATATTTGATACTGTGCAGTGATAGCAGTTTATATCTAAACTCATCTCCTTGTTCAATTAATAGGCTTACTGAAATAAGTATTACTGTAATTATTCGATTTTGTTCAGTACCATCATAGCGTACAAACTGACAAAAGTATTGAATTCATGTATGGAAGATATTCTCCGACGAAGCGTGAACGCATGCTCATGACCGTGCATCAAGGATTGGTACACTGCGACATTGCGTACTTTCAGTCCATACGGATTCTGGCTGTCACTCTGCCGTCGGCTGCCGTGTTCTCATCTCAACTAATGTTCGGATGACTAAAATCAAATTTAATCAAATTTGCTGATTAATTAAAGTGATTTTGATTGATTAACCCATTTCTACAAAGGAGTGCTGCAGACGTCTCCGAAAATCTGTGTGTTTATTTTGACCTTTTCATTTTGAATACAGATGGAGACCGTCCGATGAGCAGTTTGCTTTGAAGTTTTGGGATGATTTTGAGAGTATTTTTAAAATACTTTTTATTTTGGTTAGAGCTGCAGGGTGACGCAAATCAAGTGTCTTGTAGATCAGCGAAAATCCAACCAATTTTCAAATACTAAATGTATTATTTTGAGCCTCTGAGTGTGGCCAACAATGTCCTGATTATTAGAAGTCCATGCATGTTAACTTCTAGTGATAACGAATAATGACTACAAAAGCAAATTTTCAGCTGAATTGGTATTTCAATATACTATATCATCTGCATGTTGATCGAGTCATTGTTGATCACCACCGCGGATCTATCATGGAAAACATATTGAACTCCAAACCGACGAAATGAACGAAGAATCCAGTGAAGACGAAGTGAATTGAAGGCGTTCCTCTCAAGTGATTGGCGTGAAGGACGTATTTGTTTTGTTAAGAATCAGCATGAGATAGTTACACACGTCAAGTTAAGTAGAACAATGTTTGCATTTTCATTTCCAACTTATCCGCGACTTAGCACCACGGCAAAAATGTAAACTGCTTCTTCTCTACAAGAACGGTGCCTCTGGCAATACTTAGGCCGGCATACGACGCCATTGGAATTAGGAGAGAGGTTTAGCCCGGTCCCCAGTGGAAATCATCTGTCTCATTGTCCCTTCCCGACCAAAACCGGATGAATTTGACAAGATGATTGCTGCTGAGTGAACATATGATCTATTAAACGTTCCATAACGAAACACAAGGTCATCGCCGACTTAAGAGAAACAAAGTTGGAAATCTCTCCCTTTATTACATGCGTTCTCTCTACGTATCTTCTGTCGGACTATTGCTGATGTATATCCATCCATTTAATCCGTTAATCTGCAGCTCCATATATCCTCGTCAGGCCTCATCATCGTGCTGGGTCAAATAGCTGATGAGAGAGAATGTGACTTAATATGTAACCTTAAATAGTCATAAATAGTAAAATGATGAAATGCAATGACTGCAGTGTAATGATCACGAGAGAGATGCAGAATATAGCAGTAACGAACGTTTTCCAACAAAAAACTTTTATCGACTGTGTCCAGCATGATGTGAACATTGACTATGCTATTTTACTCACCTTTTGAAAGGAATTGGAAAGAGCCAATATTGAAAGATGTTGATTTTATTTTCTTTTTCGTTATTTTTTACAACTTATTTCAGTTAAAATCCGTTAACTATCTTCTGGCAAGGAAGGGGAGTATTTTTAATTTTTTTATTATTAATTTTATTTTATTAAAAAATATTTTACTTACTATGTAAAGAATTACACTGTATATCATGGACTCTGCATCTTAACTCTCTCTACATTCTCTTGCGTTTTGGACTTTTGCTCCGCTTGTCCAATTCGAGTTGTAAATTTATTTTGAGTTTATTTGTTACAATGATGTGGCCGAAGACTGTCTCATTGTCGCTATAGCATTTCTAAGCAACATATGTTTATTTTATGCTATTATGCATCCCTCCAGCATAAGTTCGTTCGGCATAATACCCGAGTGCTTCAATCCATTGCACCATCAATGAGAAATTCATTCATCACTATCCTACGATATCAAAATTCAAAGCAAATTCATCCACAATTTCGTTGCCACAAGCTTTACATATCCCGCTATAAACACATAGATCAAACTGTTGATTACATTGCTTTTTATCAAAGCATCCTATACATTTAGCGTTCACAGGGATAACTTGAGTGCATCATTTTTTTCAGAATCTCTATTGCCTTCTCCTTTCTTTTCTCTTGTCCTATCAAGTAAACTGAGGTAAACTAAGACTTAATTTCCAACCGGTCGTTGAGCTACATATCAACAAGGATCTTCATGAAATTAAATATCAATCAACGGACTTATTAATCGACTTCAGCATGTACTGCGCTGCTGATCCTCGCTCGATCGACTGCATTTTACTTATCTCAAGACAGACTTGAAAAGCAAGAGAACTTCAAGTTTTGGCACCCAAAACGAGTTTCTCTAGGGAACGAGGCCGAAAATGAGACTTTCACAGAATGATGTACATCTTCTGCCGAGTTTTAGTGAGTTCCTCTTCTTGTCAGACAGGATCAAAGAAAAACACATGTAAATCCAATGGGACGCAGATTGCAGTTTTTGGCTTAAATGAGATTTTGTATGTTTCCTCTGATTAAACGAAAAGTACCAAGCCCAGAGTCATAGTTATAGACATGGAATGTCTTCAGGTCATTTCTTATGATGTGTATGTGCTTTTATCATGCATCTAATCGGCAATGTATGTGAGAATGTGGCTGAAT
The DNA here is from genome assembly GCA_907163375.1 of Prostheceraeus crozeri. NCBI lineage: Eukaryota > Metazoa > Platyhelminthes > Polycladida > Euryleptidae > Prostheceraeus > Prostheceraeus crozeri. The sequence goes on along the minus strand of CAJQUW010008201.1, from coordinate 227,549 downwards.
GTGGATAAAGTTGCTCAAAATGTTTGTGTTTGCCGACATTAAGAGGCTCGTCAAATTTAAATGTGTTTAGCTTTATAGACAGGGGTGCATCAAAATGAAAGGAAATGACCTGAAGACATTCCATACCAAAATTCATGACTCTGGGCTTAGTACTTTTCGTTTAATCAGAAAAAGCATAGAAAATCTCATTTTAGCCAAAAACTTCAATCTATGCCCCATTGGATTTACATGTGTTTTTCTTTGATCCTGTCTGACAAGAAGAGGAACTCACTAGAACTCGGCAGACGCACCGATTCGTGGTAGACATAGGGTGTACATCATTGTGTGAAAGTCTCACTTTCGGCCTCGTTCCCTGCAGAAACTCGGTCTGGCTGCCGAACTCATGTTTCAGTCATTATCAATTCGGCTGTTATTTCAAGTGTTTATGTAAGTGGTATAAATGTCCTTCATTCTTAGGTTCTTTTTCCGTCTTTCAGGATATGATCAATGAAGTCGATCAAGATGGGAATGGGACGATTGACTTTGACGAATTCCTGGTGATGATGGCGAAGAAGATGAAAGAAAGTGACTCAGAAGAAGAAATTCGACAAGCCTTTCGACTGTTCGATAAAGACGGCGACGGTTTCATATCTCCTGCTGAACTAAAGACTGTAATGTTGAATCTCGGAGAGAAACTGACGAACGAAGAAGTGGAAGAAATGATCAAGGAAGCCGACACAGACAAAGATGGAATGGTCAATTACGAAGAGTTTTCTAGGATGATGGCTTCACGCCCAAACTGATTTGTTGCCTTTCTCTGCCTTTGTACAAAATTCCTCTTTCCCTTTGCTCCAAAACCAGAGATGCCTCTCTATCGCATTTTGAACGCCACCGTGCACTATTTGTTTAAAGACACGATTGTCACAAGCGTCTTCTCACTTACATCCTCGGTGATTACATCATCAGATCTCCCAGACAGTAGAAATATTTGCATAGGAATGCAGTCATAAAATCACAAGGTGCTACTTTATGACAGCTTAAACACCAACCACAGGTTGAAGAGAAGAGGTTTAGCTTTGGTGCCAAGTTGTCAGCGCTACTGAAGTTCAGGGAAATCTTGATTCCGACGCAATTCCCCTGTTGGCGGGTGCAGCTATCCGCCGTTCACATCCACCACGCAGCTGCATGCAAGAACAGTTTTAGAAAATTGACTGTGGAGTATTGTTAAGCTTGTCTAGGTATCTCTACTAGTCTAGTCTAATGTCTCTGTGTTAAAATACGAAGGAAATAAGCAGGAACAAATAAAAACATTGAAGCAAAACGCTGGCGTACATTTTTGATTAAAAGAATTGAATAAAAAGCTTCAGGTCTAGAGTAAGCATATAGTAGGTAGTGAGTCGTCACTGTACGTCAGCATACAGTGAACATTTTCATATCAAAGGATTCGGTTCTGCGGAGATTGCGTTCCGGCGGCCTAAAAAACATATTTGGCAACTTTTTCAGAAGCTGCATTTTGCAAATTATTCCTGTTTACTGCTGGTGGCGACGTGGGCCCAATAAGTATGACACTTGCTAGACATCAAAAGGAATGAACATTTGCAGACAGGTATCTTATATAAGCGGAAATTGTGCTGATTATCAAGGAAATTTCATGAACCATCTAATAATGCAAGTCTTCATGGAAAAGTTAAGATCTTATTGTGTTTCTTGGCTGAAATTATAATTCAAGTTTCAGCGGTATGAAGCCTCATTTCTTAAACCTGAATTGTAATGTGGACCCATTTACATCTTTTAAAGCTAATTATGATCATTTATTTGATTATGACATCTTGCTCTTTCAGTGGCGAATACATCACGAAAAGAAAATACTCTTATTGATAAGGCTGAAGCAACCCATCAAATTGATCATTCAACAAGCATCACCGCTCCTAGATTGACATGACACGGAGGATTTGTAAAATACTACTATTCCTTCTGTATTGGTAACATGATCAGTCAATTCCGTGGGAGTTTCTTCAAAACTGCAAAATTTTCTTATTTCATATTTTGTACTGGGTCTCAACTTGAGTTCATTTAATAAAATCGAAACTGCATTCAGACTGGGGATTAAATTTATGATGAATTGCTGCTCTACCTAATATAGTTAGTCTATGGCTTCAGGTGAAATATTTACTAAGAAAATCAGAAAACCAAATATTATAAAAAAAATACCAATTCAAAGTGATCTCCATAGAGTAATTATATTAAGTAGAGTGGCAACTCCGCATTTATTAAATCCACAATGTGTATACACTTTCGACTATATTAAATGAACTCGAGAGGGATAGGCCTACAGTCGGAATTGTTTCCAAATGTGAGATATGCAAATTCTTCCAGTTTTGAAGAAATTACAACGTAATTGACTGATCATGATAGTAATGCAGAAGGAATGATATTATTTTACAGATCGTCCGTGTCATGACAGCCTTGGATAGGCTGGTACGCAACTGCCGCTGGTAGAGCAAAATAACAGAATCAAGGACAATGATTTCAATCAACTTTGAAAGATGTAAAAGGGTCCACATCATTATTCAGATTCAAGAAATGAAACATAAATTTAGTGAATGATAAAAACCATGCCAGTGAAAATAGAAATATAACTTGAAATTTCAGCCAAGAAAGCAAAACAAGATCTCGACTTTTTCATGAAGACTTCCAATATAATGAGGCTCATGAAATTCCCTTGCAAATTAGCTTAATTTCCGCTAAGTTAGGATGCTGATTAGCAAATATTCATTCCTTTTGATATCCAACTTGCTTCATACTACTTATATGTGGACGTCATCTCGATAGTATATAAATTGGGAAATTTTGACATTTTTAAAACTGCTCAAATAATTTTTTGGACCACGGGAACGTAATCTCCGCTAAAAACTGAATCTTTTGATATAAAATTATAATAAAATATAATTTTCACTGTATACAGATACTTTTTGAATCGACACTCTACCTGTATATTCCTAATCTATAGTGATATCTAAATGCTATCTATCAACTACATTGTAGGCCTATATGCAGAAAACCTAACTATAAGAGATTCTTATTAATTTTGTTGAGGTGAAATCGCAGAAACATTACCACAAATACATGAAGAGTTTGAATGAAAGACGCCATAAATGTCATTTTGAGAAAACCGCGCGATTCTTGCCGTGTCAAAAGATATTGAGCAATTTTTCAACTCGCAGTAAGAGTAGCTGCTGTTCGTTTTTTCGTCTACACAGTCAAGAATTTATTTGTTCCACTACTTTTGATGGAATTGCAGTAGCTAAGATCATGTTGTCGCTAAATCATACGGATCCTTACAGGGTCTCATGCCAACATTTAAAAAGAAATACACATTTGCCTCGCTCCAGTTATCGCAAATCATGATTGTAATTAATCATCGTCAAAGTGAATGGAGAAAGATGAAATCATTCCAATTCCGAAGAGTAAATAATTGATCGTACCCTATGACAAAGATTACTACAGATTTGATATTGCGGCAAACAGGTAAGTTGAATCATGGGTAAATCGGAGAAATGGAAAATACAAAGGAGAATGTTTAAGCGCATCATTTTGCTAGAAGTGCAAACTGATTCGAAGCAATGGCATATACAGGAACTTACTAAGTGGGCAATAAGAAATTTTTAATACCTTACAGAGATAGGATGAGCAGTCATGCGTCAGCGGATTTCTGTAAAATCCTTCAAAATGCTCCGATCGTCACTTCTTCAGAATTGAAGAATTCAGATCATTGCAGAAAAGTTTTCTCGATATTGTTGATCCTTCCGATCATTGTTAAAAAGGATAGCAGAGTCGCACGAAGAAAAACATTGGCCAACTTCTCTGTAGAACTTGACAACGACTGTGTCTCCTTGCTGTGTGATCCGGTTGGTAACAGTCACTGAAGCTTCGCACCATTTGGCGTGTTTAATGTTGAACTGACTGTTCATTGTTCGATTGATGCCAGCAGTCCAATGTTTCGTTTCTACTCAAATAGGCGAAGAATAGGCGGCCTGTCTAATTCTATGGGAAAATGCAATAATACATTGCTTTCGGAGCACCTTGACCTTTTGGCGTTTATCGTGCTTTGCATCCAAGCGTCAGGAACGTCTTCGTGTTTTGTATCCAAGCGTCAAGAGCGGCTTCGTGCTTTACTTCCAAGCGTCAGGGTCGGCTTCGTGTTTTGCATCCAAGCACCAGGGGCGGTTTTGTGTTTTGCATCCAAGCGTTAGGAGCGACTTTGAGATAATCTTCCGAATAGACTGACGCTGCAATCAAGAAGGAAGGAAATTACTTACACATTTGATTTAGCATGAGAAGAATCCATCGAATCAAGACACGACACGGTCAAAAAAATTCGAAGGATCCAGGAAACGGAAGATGCCAAAGTTAAACAATTACCCTAGTGGAGAATCCTGCAAATAATTAGGTAATTAAAAGTCACGAACGAATGAATATAAATTAATACTGACAACATAGAGTAACCTACTCTAGTATAGAGCAGGTACTGAAATACGCATAAAGGCAACTCTTCTCAACTGAAGACGGTAAGGAAATAAATTAATACTCATAAACGATTATATTTTTATCATATAAGAACTGAAATAAGAGTTCGTCATGGACCTGACGAGAAGCTAATTAAAAATAACAAAAGGTGAAAATTAGAAACCTAAAAAACCAAAATTAAGTTTGCTATGTATGGAGTCATCAGGGAGGAACCATGTGGCTGCATGAAGCAAGGTTTCGGCCCCTAACCTCCAACCTAAACCACATGGCGGCGCCAGGCTAACCATATCGAATGTACGATATGGAAGGTCTCTCCAAGCCTGAGGAAACATAGCAGAACCTAACCGAAAATAATTTTTTTTAAATATTAGGACAAAGGACGCACTTGAAACTATAAGAGGTTTTCTTAGCCCAACATGCCAATGATGGATGGCATCTGGCGGGGCGAAAAACAACCAAACTTAAAAACGAGGAACCTATTCTTGGAGAAGGACTTAATGCAAGAATTAACCAGCAAATTATTCTTATAACCCCGTCCTTTAAAGATATCAAAAATGCCCTTAGCTCTTGATGTGAAGGCGGAAGCATCAGATGAAATCCTGGCGAACCTGATGAGTTGGGCAGCAAAGATGTCTAAGCCAGTGTTCAAAGGCATGTTACTCTCGGGGAAAGTATACAGCACCACTGGGAAGCTGAACTCATCAACCTTATGGTAAACCTCTGTGATGTATTGGCCACCATCTTCGGCTTGGCCACCATAGCAGACGCGAAAACTGATGGCGGAATTAACTTGGACGGGCTTTAGTATTTCAGCCCACTAGCGTAGTTTCCGCAACAAACAGAGAGTACTTTTACTGCCTGGGGAAACTGGCAGAGAAATTAGAGACGTTCTAACGTCGTTGTTGCAATAATACCTAACATGCTGCTTTTGCGACGAATGGTAAAAACCTCACATGAGCAATTTTCTGATAAATCATTTTCTGAAGAAAAAGTAACAACTAAGGTAGATTTTGATGCTGTTAGAAAGCCCATAATGTGCTCATTTATAGATTATTAATCAGTGCATGCAATCCCATTGATCAGTCAATCAGAATTATCGCCTCCTGCGAAAGTTCATGGAAAGCGTTTGTCAAGTATGTATGTATGTGTGTATATTTTTAAATAATGGTAATCGACACTTTCAAAGAGAAGTTACAATAAATAAAGGTTCATATATCTTCAAGGAATGACAAAATAACTTGACGTGATTTGATGTTCAAACACGTGTAAAAGACTCATTCATGTACATGGCTGTTTTGATGGTAAATGAATTTAGTCTACGTGCAGAATTGACATGTGGCAAGATGACACGACCACTTCTAGCGATAGGACAGAGTAAAGCGTTCAATATGTGGTCCTCATTCATCGCATGTCGATAGAGTTTGGTGGCTTGGGAAATAAGTCTCTCGTCCAGGGATGGCAGGCATTCATGCCTGCAGCCACGGCCACAAAGAAGACGATGAAAGCGATTTTGGAGCATCATCAGCCGGGACATATCGTTTTTGGTCATTCCAACCAACAAAGGAAAGGAATATTCGATCAGCGATCTCATGATGCAGAAATACATTCTTCTTAAGGACCAATAGCTCAAGTATGGTCGTATCAATCTTAGTGGAAAGAGTCTTCTAGATGCATTCGATGTCACTCTGTCAATGTGGTCAGACCAATTGCCTTTTCTGTTGAACACAACACCAAGAATGCTTATTTTATCAACGTTTTCGATGTTCGGTAAATTTACAATGGGAGCATTCTTCCGCTTTGACATAGTTAGACTTTTGCACTTCCTTGTATTGATGGGGAGACTGTGAATATCCGACCATTGTATGATGGCTTCGTGATTTTTGTAAATATGCTGATTTTGACAGTCTTTGTAAATTGGCATGCATAGCGCAATATCATCCGCATATTTGATAATTCGAGACCCTTCATGACTAATGACAAGATCTCCCAAAACAACCGAGAAAAGAAATGGGCCAATGATTGAGCCCTGTGGCACTCCTGAAGTGACTTCAGCTATTGAACTGTGCACTGTGCCCACTCTGACATACTGACATCGACTTTCCAAATAATTGCATACCCATAAAATTAATTTACTTGGCAGATTGCACTCAATGAGGCGATTGATTATAATATCGTGTCTTAGCCGGTCGAATGCCTTCGAATAATCATATGTCACAATTTGAACACCGGATGTTTCTGGACTGTCTAGGCACTTTGTGAAATGATCATGCAAAGTAATAAGAGCACATGTGGTCGAAGATCCTGTACGGAAGCCGAATTGATTGGGACCAAACTCCTTCAGAAATAACGGTTTTGTATACTCCAAAATGACTCTCTCAAGAATTTTACCAGGAATGGGTAGCAAGCTTATTGGTCTGACATCGTCTGTTGTCGTTGGAGAGGAGACCTTCGGTAAAAGTGTGATTACTGCTGCTTTCCAAGCGACTGGGACTTTGCCACTTTCAATAGAAAGCTGAAACAATTTAGTCAAAGGAGACGCCAAGATGTCTGCTGCAGCCCTGTACAACTTAGTAGGTATTTCAGATGAAGCCTTATTACAGGATAGGTTGCGAAGCAAACGGTGAACATGAGACACCTCAATAGGGAACAGATTATTTTCGCTCGCTGGAAAAACAGGTAAGTTCTGTTGTGCAGGTGCACGGACTGTATTTGGAAATGACACATTAATCGCATCAACGGCACTTTGTAAACTTTCATATCGGTTGTATAGTGATCTCATCGCATCATTCGTTTTCCGAGAGCAAACTTCATTTACCATTTTCCAAACATTGTTTCTTTTTAATTTATTTATCCATATCAATTTTGATTTCTCTATTTCCTTCTTCACTTTTTCCTTTAGAAAAGAGTAACGCGCAAAATCTCTTAATCGGAATGCCGTCCATCTGTCATTAATAAGTGATTTTACTAAAGGAGTAATCCATGGTTTGGTGTTCTCAGAGAAGCTGATAAATTTGACGGGAATCGATGTGTCAAAGGCAGCGTTAATCAGATGATGAAACATTTCACACTTGACATCAAGATCATACTGATCATCAGACAGAAAAGACCAATCACAGTATTTCAGATCTTTCAAAAAATTGTCAATATTTGAACTGCGAAGATCAAATAGTGGCCGAGTTATTTTCATATCATTCAATCGAACAGATTTCGGAATTCCCAATAAAGAAATATGTGGTGTAGATGATGAATCAATGGGAGCTGATCCATAGATGGTATACGATATAGAAAGAGATTCTGATATCAATATGTAATCAAGCTCTGCATTTCCATAGGTGGGCTTCTTATGTAAGTTTTTGAGATTACAATTGCTGCAAATCAATCTCGTATTCAATCTGTTCATATCACCACACAGAATGATGTCACAGAATGGGTCGATCAGAACTTTTCCAAGAATGAGTCAATGAAGTCGATCATAAAATTTGATATAATTTGATGACTACCGAGCACAATTTGTGGAGGGAAATAACAACCAATTAGTAGTATTTTAGAATTCAGCTTTACAGCTACCATTTCAATACCATCGGGTTTTCCGACAATCGGAATTCTTTCAGGGCAAAAAGCATGCTTCGACCAGATTCCAACTCCTCCACCTACGCGATCAGTCCTGTCATCTCGATAACAAACATAACCAGGTATATGAGTCATGGACTCTGTGTGATGTTGCTGAAACCAAGTTTCGGAAGCTACAAAGCAGTCAATATTTTTCAAAATTAATGTAGAAGTAATAATATCCATCTTTGGAAAAGCAGATCGAGTGTTTGCGCATAACACTGATGGAGAACTTTGGGGAACTGTTTTGCAGTTACCCCCTAAAAGAGTTGCTGAAAATCCTTTATGTCATTCCGTAGCATCACTTTATTGCGATAAATGACAGCATCCTCTCCATGGTCTTTTCTCATTTTCAGTTCCTGTCTTAAGTTCCATAGTTGCTTTTGCTGCAAGGGAGTTAAATCGTGATTAATATACACTGATTTAAATGAATTTGAATTTCGAAGCAATTTCCCTTTTCTGAGGATTTTGAACTTCGAATCTTCATTTCTGCAAATAACTTTCAACAAGCGAGGTTTGTTCTGTCTCAGCTTCCCAATACGAGAAATCTTGTAATCATCAGAATTATTCACGCCGATATCCTGTAGAAGATTATCAAATGTCTTAGAATCATTTGATTGTCTTTCTGTAATTGAGCCAATATTTGATTCAGGAATGCCACTAATAATCAAATTCAATAGTTTTCGGTTACGCTGCTCCATTTCAGACAATAGCTGTTCAGGAAGATCATTATTCAGATGATTTACATGATTTTGTAATTCTTGTATCCGTTCGTCTTGTCTATCAGTTATTGTTCGGAGATCGGTAATTTCTTTTTCAAAGTTTTCAACCTTTTTAGTCAAAAAGTCTATCGAAACAGATAACTTTGATAATTCAGTATGGAAAGCACTCATAATTTCTTCTTTTGACTTCATTATCAACTGTTTGATATCATTCATAGTAATACCTGAGGATGAATTCGATCGGGTTGTACGGGTCGGCGTTTTCGACATATCTAACCGACAAAAGCAACCAAAAATAAAAATATAAATCCGCGGTGGGGCTCGAACACACTTCAGAGAGACGTTGATTCAGGTCATTCAACCAACAGGCTATCACAACAGTGTAGATACTGATTCAGATTTGTCTACCGTATCTCGGCATTTGATGCATGGAAGAGCGGCGTGGAACTTTAATCAAGTACGTGACTTGACATGAAAAATGCAACTAACACCAAAATTGGAGAAAATTGCGAATTTCTCAGCACAGCGATGTCCCACGGAGATAATTCCAACACTAATGAATAGATGACTCGACGAGGAATCTGATGATGTATAACACTTGTACCAATATGAGATCACAACCAGGAATAACACTTGGTGAAGATGCACGATGACATGGACAGAGAACACACAACCGTCAGCCAGGTGTCATGAACAGGTTTTAACCACTTATTGCAAATACACATGTCGGGTACTGTATTTGGCCTTGAAAATCATAAGTCAGGCACTATTGCGACAAGGGCAACATGTCAAATTATTCATGTTCCATCATCCCACAAGTATGCCGTTAAGCAGCAATTGGTTGAAATGACTTGGGCAATTTTTTATGACCAAAAAATCGGAAAATATGACCTAACAAAGCTTAAAGTATATCCAAATATGACTCTAAAAAACTTTAAATACAACCAAATATGACCTAAAAAAATATGAGCAAAAGTATCGCCTAAAAATCGTAAATTGTATTTCGGCAAGATTTAAAAATCTTAAAATATAGCAAAAATTGTGTTTCCATTTTCAGGCAAAGAGCTGAAAATTTCAAAGACAAATAAAACGATTTATTTCAAACTTTTACTACAGTATGCTCATTTACAGCTTGTTGTGCAAAATAGTAATGTATTTTACTTCATTAGATGTTTGAAAAAGTTCGTCTTTGCATCGTATCTTCTCCAACATGGAGAAGAGCGCTCTACCGAAGCAACGGTTGGCTGGCAAGGAAAGACAGATGACAGACGAGCCAATCGTGGCGCCCCCGGTAACATTCATTTCTGCATGCACTGAAACTGCCCTCAGACTGCATCGCGATGCTGAGAAGACCAATATTGCGTCATTTTGCAAGCATCGGTCATTTCTCGACTATCATTTCATACTTCCCGGCAACTCTAGCAGTCTAAGCCTACAGCAAACTGACCAAAATATGATGAGACAGAAAATATGACAATATTACCCTAACCTAAAAACATGACAAAAATATGACAGGCCATAAAACAATTGCCCTAGAAATGACTAACTAAAGACAACAATAAGCCTGACTGCAGCCTAAAAGTTCACTTTCTTATTGCACTGTTACAAGTACGACATCACAGTTTTTGCAAATGATCCTGAAAACAACCTTTTCCTTGTTGCATAGATATCTTTGGGGATATAGTCAGATTTCCAATTCCATATTTTTGGCAGAGAGTAACATGCAATAGACAATAGCAACCACAAGTTTGAATGAGAACTTGGCCACATTCTTTAATGACCATTAACTGCAAAAAGCAACAATTGACAGACAGTTATCGATGTTTTAGTTGTGCGTTATACCCAACCTTGCGGAGCCACTTAATTATGTCATCAGTAGTTAGGACGCTTTAATAATTCCAAGGGTTGCTATATATTTCAAATTCACCAGAATAATTCGGTATACTACCATTGTGAAAATGCAAACATTGCTAAGAGGATGATTTCTTGGAGGAAGTGACGTGGACGTACAGCGAAAGACTAAATACGTAAAGGGTGCGGGATAAAAAAATGTGGCTAAATTTTAAAGTAGCATAACTTTCTAATTATGCAATTCTTAATGCAAATTCTTAACTAATGAGGTATCATTTTGTAGCCAATGTACATCTTCATTGCCATAATCAATATTGCAATGATTACATTTGAGGATGAGAGTGTAATGGTTATGCAAGGTAGAAGAACTCAAAAGCTAAGAAACTACATGAAAAGAAAAGCGACTGAGTGCAAATGCGAGCCTACTTCCAATTATTTACTTAAGCGATGATTATCATGGCAAAGTCTTTCGGTTGCAGATGATCACACAACATCAGTTGGGTGATAACTGGATTAACCGTCAGCAGAAACGCTTTGAAACCGAAGGCTAGAAACTTCGCATTTTTGTGTTTTATTTCTTCCAAAGTCTCTTCCAAGTCAAGACCAAACAGTTTCATTTAGAAAGTGTCATCACAATCACTTTTGACCATTAAGCTGCACTTATATGTACATTCAATGTGTTTATAATCGATCGTTGAGCTGTTCATCAAGGGAATCTCTCTATCTTTTTAGCAGTTTTATGACGGTCCAGTGCAATTCTTTTTCTCTCTACTGAGTTGTGACACATTTCAGTGACAAATGTGAACTAAGATTTCTAGCTACAGAGCCGACTGTAATTACCTTTCATTCTAAATTTGAAATTCGATTCTTATGTACAGTTCATAAATTCACAATATGCAAGCTGTATTGTTTTCTAATGAAAGCCACATCATGCTCTGGGTACAGATTTTTATATGAAAAACATCTTCCCTAAATATAATTTGATTCAACACATCGATCGCTTTATGTGCCTACAAATATTCAGTATTGCATGATTGAAATGAAAGTTGTTTGGTCATCTGCAACAATGGTGCAGAACTTTGCCATGATGAATACCATTTAAGTGAATAATTGGAAGTAGTAGGCCCTAACTGAAAATGATTCAGGATTGACTTGGAAGAGACGTGAGACTTTGGAAGAAATAAAACACGAAAATACGAAGCTTCTGGCCTTCGGTTTCAAGGCGTTTCTGCTGAAGGTTAATGCAGTTATCACCCAACTGATGTTGTGTGATCATCTGCAGCAGAAAGACTTCGCCATGATAATCATCGCTTAAGTGAGTAATTGGAAGTAGGCTCGCATTTCCACTCAGTCGTTGTTCTTTTCATGTAGTTTCTTATCTTTTGAGTTCTTCTGCCTTGCATAACCATTACACTCTCATCCTCAAATGCAATCATTGCAATATTGATTATGGCAATGAAGATGTGCATTGGCTACAAAATGATACCTCATTAGTTAATTTCTGTTGCATAATTAGAAACTTATGCTACTTTAAAATTTAGCCACGTTTTTTATCCCGCACACTGTACATGGCTTTTGTTCGTCTAAATTTTATTGATGACTTGTCGGTTTCTTTTTCGATTGTTCAATTTATGACATTATACATTCCATGACGCTTAATAACTTTGATGAGATCACATTTTGTCATTAGACGAATATGTGTGATATTTCAATACTTCGTAGCCAACAGCAATGCTTTTTTTCTTCAATTGTAGGAAGCCCAAAAAACACGATCAGTGCTTCTACCGAGGCCTTTGATAGGCTCTGATGATGACCGACGGTGTTGGTCGAAAGGCCTCAACAGAATAAAAGATTCGCTTTGTATGCACTGATCGTGTTTTTTGGGCTTCCCTACAATTGAGGAAAAAATGGATTCTAGCTCGATTTTCTACCCAACAGCAATGCTCTTAAATTTATTCGTTTGCTTCTGTAGCCACCAGTGGTTTACATTCTGTGTAAGCTGAGTGATTTATCCCAGTGCTGGCAAAAGATCGAGCCAAAGTTTTCAGGTCCGCAAGCAATGAAGGACCATGATTCGGACGTCATTCGTACACGGTCAGGTAATCGGACAACAAGGGTACGTACTCAATGTTCATGCGCCATAGTCTCATGTCTATCAAACAAAACACATTCAGTCTCTGAGATAACAAGCCTCTTAATGTCGGGAGATACAACATTTTGGCCAATTTTGGCCTCATCTAACCCATTCTCACAGGTATGACATATCAGAAGCATGATGAGAACACATGCACATGATCTCTAAAAAATGACCTGAAGACATTCCATTGCAAAATTATGGCTCTAGACTTAGTATTCTCTACTTAATCAGAGAAACCACAAGCAAAACTCATTTATGCCGAAAACTTCTTCTTTAGCTTCTCTTTGATGCTGACTGAAAAGAAGAGGAACCGGGTAGCACTCGGCAGACGCGCAGTTTCGTAGCAGCCATAGGGCGTGCATCTTTCCATGATGTATCTGCATCCTCACTTTCGGCCTCGCTCTTTCCAGAAACTCTTCCAAGCTGTCGGACTATTTACTATTTCGCAACATCTTTCAATTTTTTTGAAGAAGCTTGGATCCCTTTGCTGTGGTAAAAAACGTTTATCATTTTTTAAACGCTTTTGTCAGCAGAACATGTTTCGCCAGCTCTTATCACATTTTTCAATTTGCTAAAATCCAGTGCTATTTGAAATCTTCCCATGACCACTACCTTACCACTCCTTTTTTAAGCCAAGCATGTTTATATAAGGGATGTAACTTGGTCATCATCGCTTCACGAGTTGTCGGATAATTACTTTGTTGACCTCAAGTGTTTTATGCTCCGACTGTGAAGTCTTATGAAGTCAAATCAAGCTGCCGGCATCGCTGCACTTCAAGTTATCGCTCCTAATTTTAAAAAAAGCACTTCTCCGATTTGCCTAGATTTTGGTATGTGGCGAGAGAATATCCTCACGTGTGTTTAAAGTTTTGTGACGATTGATTCATTTCTACGGATTTTAGACAAATTTGAAAATGTGTGTGGGGGGAGATAACCCATAAGTACCCCCAGAAAGGATGAATATTATTTTAGTATTTTACATAGAAATTTGACTTTTTAGGAATATTAGAATATTTAAGCTAGGAATAATTAAGTTGTTTGTTGATGGCAATTTCACCCGGGTACTTATGGGTTGTCTCCCCCCACGTTTTCAAACTTGTTCATAATCCGTAGAAATTGCCATCAACAAACTACCTCATTATTTTTAAATTAAATATTCTATAACTGAAACACAGGAATATCCCAATGTGCCTGAAACGAAGGTTGTTTGATGCGGTCATACTGCCATCAATGACGGTGCAGAAGCGTGGACACTAACAAAACGACAAGAATGGAAAGAGCGATGTTAAACATCACGAGGAAGGACAAAATACTGAACGAGAACATCAGAGAAAGGACGAGAATCATTGACATAACGAGTAAAATCAGAACGATGAAGGGACACTGGGCAGGACACCTAGCCGGAATGAACAACAACAAATAGGCCAAGAAAGTAACGGAATGGACGCCACTAGAAAGACCAAGGCGAAGAGGAAGGCCAAGGAGAAGATGGAGAAACGATATTGCGGAAAAGAGCGGAATCAACTGGATTCAGAAAGCGCAAAATCGAAGAAGCTGGAGGAGGGAGTGGAGGCCATCTGCCTGCAATGGCACGAAAGGTTGATGAGAATATTCTAATATTCTTAGAAAGTCAAATTTCTACGTACAATAATGTCATTTCATCTTTTCTGGGTTTGCAATCCGAAGATGGAGCCAAAACGATTGTACGGACGGTCTATCGCAGAGATTGGAAATGAAAGGGGATAGTAGAAGAAACAATTCAATTAAATTTGCACTCCGCAATATTTTGTCAAACAAGTCTGAGGGAACCTGTTGGTAATGGTAAATGGAAATTAATGCAGCAGGTCCCCTTAAAAGTGGCGCGTTGCCTCTAGTTGTGGGAATCTAAATGAATCCGGTAAACAATTTCTCTTATATTGACAAGAAATGAAATTAATGCATTCTCGCTGGCGTTGCTATAGTAATCAGCCGTGATGTATTGACATATGCAGTTAGAATCAACACCATCTAAGTTTGTGTCTTTATTACAACCACTTTTCTCTTCCCCCACGATGTGAATGTTGGAGAAGTATTTATCAAATTCATTCTAGTGTTGAATACCTCACAACTTGAAAACAAGGAGAAAGTTTCCGTTTTCTCTTCTTATTCAATTTACCGCAATGTATTCGTGTTTAAAAGAAATATAGTTTTCCTTACCTTAAAATCTAATTGATATGATTGATTGTGAAAATTGTAATCAAAGTAATCTAGTTGAACTGCGATTATATCTCAGCCAGCGGTCCATCAACCTTATAAGCTTAAACAGCGCATCCGAGTACATCTACTTATTAAATAGCCATTCTTCACATGTATGTATATTTAAGCACTAAGTTTCATAAAGAAAATGCATATTTCTAGACTTTTCATGGAATTTATGATTTAAATATTTATCATGACAATGAAAGTTTTCACTGAAATCAAAATGAAAATCTCATGTACAAAAGTATTACTTAAACAATTCTTCAAAGAGTTGACAAAATGCAGAAAGTTAGGCCAATAACTTCTACATCTTGAAATTTACTAGCTTGCATGCATACGGAAAGTAGGAAATAAATCGTCTGTAAGTTAGTGACTATAGCAAAAAGAAATGTTTGGGATGCGTAAGTCTCGGTGGCACCAGATAATGCATTGAGTGACATGATAGGTTTTTACATTTGAACAAAAACGAACAAATTGATGCGTCGTCTCCCTATGTCAGGCATAATTTGGCATGCACGTTCTTCATCATAAATAATTCTATGCGCTAGCTCTACAACTCTCACTAAACGCGTCATTGTATGACAAGGCAATTTACAGAAAAGTGGTGTACCATAAAGCAAGATGAACATAATCATATCATCAAAAACAACTAACAATTCAGTTTTATTTTAATTTGTCTGAGTTATTCGTATTTAATCTGTGCAAAAAGCTAGCACAGATAGCATATTGGACCCAGCCAAACTTGCCAGCGGTCCAGTAAATAAAGGCGACGGGATATACAATCACATGCATCGTAGGTGTCTTTGAGTAACAAGCAAACAGGCCCGGCTTACTCGTGGGTTTGAAATTAGGTAATCGAACCGGTGTCTATTACAATATATCTCGCTGGGACTGTGACAAAGTTGAACATGACCGTTGTAATATTCTGTAGCATAACCCTCAGAGACCTTGTCGAGCGGCACTTTGTCTGTGCACTAGTGACCTGCGGCGTGGTAGAATGAAGCTTCGTCAATGGTACAGGCGGATACGAATATTTTCCAGTATGAATGAGACTGACTGCTACGAATAGAATAAAAGTGAAAATCAAAATTTGAAGAGAAAACAATTCTAATTTTTCCATCCCGATAGCTATTTCGCGGCCTCTCTTCAGGAGAAGGACGACGGTTGTGACACACAAAATGTACAGACAAGTTTAATACAGCTCATCAGACTGGCATAGACTGCGGACATGGCACTCGGACAAACTTCAGAGATATCTCAATAGTGCATTTACAAACACAATAAATTTACCGAAAACAATAGAAAGTAACGAAGGCATGACAAAAGAAAAAAGCTAAAGTCAAGGCGAACGTAGGATATGTTTTAAGTCTTTGTGGATACATAGGTCAGGACGGTAACGAGATATATACAGAGATTCTAAAATGGGGAGAAGAAATGGGGACCCAGGAGCACATAAAATAGAAAAATAAGGAGAAAAAGTACATCCTGAAAAGCTATCACAGGATATGGCATGCCGACAAATGGCACTGGACGGAGACTTATTAGAGCGAGGACGACAATGTCCACATTCAGTCCACTTCGGTAAATGTTCCCTCATTCGGACCCTGAAACATCTCTCAGTGCGCCCAATATAACTGCATCCGCAGTCACAAGAAAATTCATAGATAAGGCGAGCGCGACTGAGGAATGGTACTGGATCCTTAAGACAATGGGAGGGAATACGACAGGTTGACAACACAACAACAGGCTCAATAGCCGGAAAACTTTCTGAGTCGATGAAAGAATACGTTTACAGATGACTTTACTGGTGCCATCACCACAAAAGGGTACTCGTAGAACCACCCTTTTTCGAGCGGGGCCAAACTCATGCAAAGCTTCGGACTCAGATTGACGAGCACTATACTTATCAATGAATATGGTAGGATAGCCATTACTTTCAAGAGTCTTGTAAAACAAGTCTCTCTTGGAACTGTAAGCGGATGGCCAACACAAACGACGAGCTCTATCAAATAGACACCTGACTAAATTAATCGCTGCAATCGACAGGTAGACTTACATTCCTGATCCTGGACGTAAACTCGAAGGAGTCTTTGGCATTAAAGTCAGAAACACAGCGAAACACTACACAGCCACCTTGCCAAGTCAACTGTAGCAGTATTAATCATTGACAGGATGGGACGAATGGTCACTGCAATCCAACACAAACTTTGACGAATCTTGCAATAAAATGTCCATTTTCCTCACGTAACTTGTTCTATCCATCATCACCACAGCATTTCCCTTGTCAGGTTTGGATGTAGATAACTAGGGATCATTCTTCAATTTGCGGAGAGCAGCCATATGATCCTTCGATAAAGAAGATCGCACAGGTATCGATCTCAGGGACTTTGAAATTGAAACTAAATCAGCTCTCAACTTTGTGTCGTTATCAGCATTCGAAGGCGTAATTCCACTGTCACAAATCTGAGAATAAAAGGTCTCAAACTCGAAGTCAATTTGCTCTTGTCGAGGGAGATGTGGGACGCAAAAGTCTAATCCTCTTGAAAGAGCTTGCTTTTCGGGAACAGTCAGCTGAGATCACGATAACTGTATCTGAGTTACCACAGTTTTGTACCTCGTTTGTATAAGATTAATTTAGTCAGGTGTCTATTTGATAGAGCTCGTCGTTTGTGTTGGCCATCCGCTTACAGTTCCAAGAGAGACTTGTTTTACAAGACTCTTGAAAGTAATGGCTATCCTACCATATTCATTGATAAGTATAGTGCTCGTCAATCTGAGTCCGAAGCTTTGCATGAGTTTGGCCCCGCTCGAAAAAGGGTGGTTCTACGAGTACCCTTTTGTGGTGATGGCACCAGTAAAGTCATCTGTAAACGTATTCTTTCATCGACTCAGAAAGTTTTCCGGCTATTGAGCCTGTTGTTGTGTTGTCAACCTGTCGTATTCCCTCCCATTGTCTTAAGGATCCAGTACCATTCCTCAGTCGCGCTCGCCTTATCTATGAATTTTCTTGTGACTGCGGATGCAGTTATATTGGGCGCACTGAGAGATGTTTCAGGGTCCGAATGAGGGAACATTTACCGAAGTGGACTGAATGTGGACATTGTCGTCCTCGCTCTAATAAGTCTCCGTCCAGTGCCATTTGTCGGCATGCCATATCCTGTGATAGCTTTTCAGGATGTACTTTTTCTCCTTATTTTTCTATTTTATGTGCTCCTGGGTCCCCATTTCTTCTCCCCATTTTAGAATCTCTGTATATATCTCGTTACCGTCCTGACCTATGTATCCACAAAGACTTAAAACATATCCTACGTTCGCCTTGACTTTAGCTTTTTTCTTTTGTCATGCCTTCGTTACTTTCTATTGTTTTCGGTAAATTTATTGTGTTTGTAAATGCACTATTGAGATATCTCTGAAGTTTGTCCGAGTGCCATGTCCGCAGTCTATGCCAGTCTAATGAGCTGTATTAAACTTGTCTGTACATTTTGTGTGTCACAACCGTCGTCCTTCTCCTGAAGAGAGGCCGCGAAATAGCTATCGGGATGGAAAAATTAGAATTGTTTTCTCTTCAAACTATGATTGGGCACAAGTCTTGTTTTAAAGTACTGAAAATCAAAAGTTGCCGTCTACTCACTGGACGCTTTTCTGCCGTCTATTGATAGAAATCAGCCTCGGATGACTCACTCATCGACACAGAATTTGAAGCATTTTCACACAATGTTAATTATGACAGTCATTCATCAATGCAATAATTATCAACATTACACGAAGCCCTATTACATAAAGAAAATTAACCCTCGAACCCCTGGCGAATTTTTTGAATATCATTTGACCCAAGCAACCTATGGCCACCAGAATTCTAATAGCTCACCTTCTACGTATTATGCAGCTTTTGACTGAAGGATGATAAATTTAACACAATACTTTTCGCATGAGTGCTGTTTTAAAATTTGAATACTTGGAATATTTTGACTGATTTAGGAATATATTGGTATATATTGACTTCTAATGTATATTGCGGTTTCAATTCTTGATGAACTAAGTTGAGATTACATATTGGATTCCTGCAAGTAATATAGAGATATTCACAAATGCAAAATCTTTGAATTTTAAATTATCTGCTTATTATGTATGCAAGTTTGAAATTCAAATTTCAGATGTGATTATTTGTTGTTTTTGTGCTTTTTAGTTCTACATCTCATCAGCAATTATAGAAATTTTTCAGAATCATATTGCTTTTAGCCTCAGTGTATCAATCAAAGTCATCGAATTGGGTTGTTTCTTCACCTGAAGAAACTAAATACTGAAATGTGCGAGTTTACTGATATTTGAGTTGAACTTTAAAGTTTCAAATATTTGACCTTTGACCTCATCTAATACAATTATGTATTCTCATAACGATTAATAATCATCATTTTGTTAGACCTCCTAACCAGATCTTTCGATTACTGTATGGTTTATCAGTTTTTGTTGTCATTATTCATTTGAAATGGTAGACTGATGCAAATCTGTTAAAAATTCGCCTTTTTGACCTTTGACCTTCACCTCAGCCCATGGATGACCTTAGAAATAAAACTGATGCTGTTTTTCTGAATCCCCTTTCAATGCCTATTCGATTGATGCATGGCTTGGCAAAATTGGTGTAATAGTTTGGAAGATCAGGAGGGCCCCCACGATGAGGCGCGTTCGGAAAAACACCCCAATGGGGCGAGGGTTGACAGGCAGAGAGTTTCCTGTTATGTTTATTAATTCTTTAAAGAAGTCGTCGCATTGCTTCGCCCAGACTTTCGCTGCCTCTTCCTATCACTTGCATGTCGCTCTCGCCTCAGACCTACTTCTATGAATTCACTAGCTGTCCAAGAGCACTACGCCAATTTGATCTTCTTCGTAGAAGCCTCACAAGCTCGGATCAACCTCCCGTCTTCTGTCACCTCAAAGATCATCAAGTCTCTTCAAAGTCGCTGATTGACTGCCTTTTTACTCCCTTTGCAAGGCCTTAAAGTTTTGTGTAGACACATGCCTCTTATAATAAATCTGTTGCTTATTCATTTTTCACACAATGGGACATGCAGTAAAGTTAAGTAAAGGACCAGAACGGACATTTTTCGAGTGGCAGCAGCAGTTAATTTTGCTCGATGTATCTATTTTGATAACATCTAAGAGCACAATCGCATTTTTAGTATGGACTAGATCTCTGAATAGATATTTTCCTTATTGATCAGACTGAATTTCTAATCAAATAGGCTACTCTTGATAATCATGGACATGTCAATAACAATTCTTCAGCAATCATCATAGCACGTCGCCAAATGAAATTGTCTTCTCGTGCATGAGATTGCTTCATCAGAGCATTCGAACTCCTTAGAACTAAACATGGGCTCCTAGATCTAGAAGTCTATGGATTTAAATAGCCCTCAACCTACGTGTTCGGGCATTTAAGACATCTAACTCGTGGAAAACAGGCCCTTTGGGCATGCTTTGTTATAAAATGAAGTTTTTAAATATAAAAAATTAATTATCTTAAAAATATATTTTTAAATTTAAAAATGTGGAATGCTATAAAGAAGCAATCATGCACTAGTTGCGGAAATAGCTGTTATGTTTCACGTGATCCTCCGAATCTATAACCATCCGAATTTTACAGCAGTAAAAAATCTATCTCTATTTGTTATAGAATTGCAGATATCAGCGGTATTTCTTGAGATTTCCGCGTAGAATTTACTGTTTAGAGGATGAAAGACTTTCTGTGTGCTAATGTATTTCAAAAAAAGAGTGCAAGATAACATTAGCATGGATTTTGAGGGCAACAATGTAGGACATTTGAGGGCGCGTAAACTCTTGAAAATGTCCTACATTGTTGCCCGAAAAAAGCTATGTTAATACTATTGTGCGTAATTGAAATGGTGTGAGCAGCAATGTAGGAAAAAAGCGGATAGCAATGCTATGAATACACATGTAGAATTACGTTGATTGAAATTTCAAAAATGTCTTTCACATGCATAGGTATATGATAAGCTACTGATTTGAGGATATTCAATGGTCAGAATCCACGAGTCCGAAGGACGAGTAAATTCTGATACCATTGAAATCCAAAAATCAGCAGCTTAACATTATATAGCCAACGATACAACTTAGACATCTATGCTCGCATCCATCTGAGGATTTCTGGAACTGCATAGTTTTCTAGACTTCCTTGATCCATCCAAACCACTACGTAATCAACAAATTAGAATTTGAAATTTGCAAATCATAATGAATGACACTTTATTCTCATACTGCAAAAGTAAAGGACGAATGAAATGGAAGAATTAGCCGGCTTGTCAGTTGCAGACATAATGGAAGTGTGCGGAGATGCAAAAGATTTTGAAGGAGAAGGAAGATCGGTGGGTCGGTTTGGGTGCACAGCATCAGAGGAACTAATGAAGGACAATCAGAACAGTATACCCAAGAACACAAGAGATAAGACCAAATGGGCAATCAAGATCTATCAAACTGGGTTGGAGGAGTGGAGAATAAGACTGGATGGAATCCCCAAAGTGCTTAAACCAATGGAAGATTTTACACACGACGAATTAGACTACACCCTTCAATACTTTTATGGGGATGTCAGAAAAGTGAAAGGAGAGTGATATCCACCTCAAACATTGAAAGAAATCGCTGTTTCCATCCAACATTATTTCAACAACAATCTCAAGTGGAACATTTCACTACTAACTGATAGACAATTCAAGCGCTCGCGTGAATCACTGAACGCACAAATGAAGAATAGCGCCAGTCTGGGTTTGGTGAAACCTAAAAGGAGAGCAGACATTATCACATTTGAAAAAGAAGGAACTGTGGCAAGAAAAGAAATTTGGTAGATCATCTCCAGAGCAACTAATCAACACAATCATCTATCATCTCGGATTGCATTTGAGCTTAAGGGCTTCAAAAGAACATCGGGATCTTGAGTTTGGAGAAATTCACAATTGATGCTAGTAGTCGATCACACGGGCGAATACTTGCGATACACTGAGAGGATTTCGAAGAACAAAAGTTTTGGTCTGAAGCATGCACGTATGGAACCCAAACAAACCTGTATTTATGCACTAACTGAAGATCCAGAACGCTGCGCGTGTCTCTCTACAAGGAGTACATAAAGCATTGACCAGAATCGAATAACAAGAAAGGACACCCAGCATTTTACTTGTCTTGCATACGCAATCCGAAAGGACCAATTTGGTACAAAGCGGCACCCTTAAGTATTCATTCGATCGAAATTCAACCAAAAAGTTGTTCCAAAAAGAAGAGAAAAGCGAAGGGAAGTACAGAACCAACTCTGGCTTAAAAAGAACAGTCACAAACCGCTTGTTATCGGTAGGCATAGCCACAGAAATTGCACAGAAAAAAACAGGGCGCATAAGTGATGCTGCCAATGCAGCATATGTAGAATCAAGCATCTACGAGAAAGACATGAGCAATGCTATTTATCACCACATGCAGCAACCATCAGCATCCACTGGTTCTATCAGCACAGACATACGCCCGCAAACATCAAAACATCAAGTCAATTTTACAACTCAAGTATCATTTCAACCGATATTCAACCACTGCAGTGTGACCATCAACCAATTCTACACTAAATGATATGTTTTTGAACATCAATAAAAGACTTATTTTTTATTAGGCCTATTGTGAATGTTGTTGTTATTTGTTACAAATTTGGCGGAATACATGTAGAGATCTTCTATATTCTATTTTTCAGGAGATTATATGACCCCTATGCAAATTTCCTATCCATATAATCTACTCCAAAATCACACATCATAGAAATCATGTGAAGGTGTAGTAGATTATATGGTTTGGAAACTCTTTAAAGAACAATGACATGACGTCAGTAGAGTAATAGCGTACAAGTTACGTACAATAATGTGGCATTATATCATGGATTTTTTAGCGTAATATCCATGATATAATGCTATTGTATGTAACTCTTGAGAAGTCTATGAATATTGCAATTCTTGATCGCTGTTAGTCACAGATAATGGGAGGATGGAGAAATCTTTAATTGACTTTTATTGAAGTCTATGAAAGTTTGCTCTCTCAATAGATTTTGATTCATGAAAAGTTTGAAAGTCTATGAATACTTGCAATCAATGTGAGTAGCTTTGAAATTCAGATTTCTATCTAAAAATGATTTGAAATATCCATTTACCAATTCATTCATTAATGGATTCTCAAACTGGAGTGACGGACGATGGTTCATGGCTGTCTGGTGCGGTGAGAATTCTTTGTGAAATTGGCGGGCATCATTATACACCCTCCAATGCCGGGTAATAATGCATTTCAAACTCATTTCAATCATTTCTATGACCTCCAAAGCCATCGAGAATGAAATACAATAATAGTTATTTACCCAGCTAGTGCATGATTGTCTCTTTATAGCATTCCACGAGTTAGATGCCTTAAATACCCAACCCGTAGGGTGAGGAGTCCATGGGTGACAGCTGTTAAAATCAAACGGGTTCCCATGCTATGATGAAGTAATCTCATGCACGAGTTGCGTAGAGAATTTTATTTGGCGACGTGCTATGATATGATCAAGGAAGAATTGTCACTGACTTGTATATATTATAAAAATTATTTGAATGGAAATTTAGCCTGATCAGCTGTGAAAATATCTATTCACAGATCTAGTCTATGAAGCAGGACAAGAGTACTCAATAATTGGCATAGATTGCGCTCCTTCCAGTGCATTTGAGCAAATATTATTTCCCGCGCGAGCAGTAATCTGCTTTATAGGTGAAATAAAGCAATAGGATATCTACATTTCATGCTCGGAAACAAGTAAAGACTGTTTATTGCATTCCTTGAAATATATGCACTCCTTGGAATGCAGAAACTTTATTGTATTTCACTCTCGATGGCTTTGGAGGACATAGAAATGATTGAAATGAGGTTGAAATGCATTATTGCCCGTCATTGGAGGGTACGTATATAATATTTGTGCCAGATAGCCATGAACCGTCGTCTGTCACTCCAGCTTGAGAATCCATTAATGAATGAATTGGTAAATGGATATTTCAAATCATTTTTAGATAGAAACCTGAATTTCAAATCTATTCACATTTGCAGACATTCGTAGACTTTCAAACTTTTCATTAATTACCGTCTATTGAGAGAGCAAACTTTCATAGAATTCAATAAAAGTCAATCAAAGATTTCTTCATCTCTCCATTCTCATCATAGAAATTAATAATACCATAGAATACCATCCACTTCTATGATTCTCATAGATTTCTCTAGAGTTACATACAATAGCATTATATCATGGATTTTTAGGCCAGTTAAACTATGCCAGTTTATCTAGTAATGTATTTTTTGCTATCTAGAGATCTCATTAAATCCCGTAATATCCCTGTCCCTGTTAAAACGAGGGGCAAATTAACTACGCATAGAAATCCCTCATATTGAAAAGAAGTGCATAGATAACAAAATATAATCAAATAAGTTAGCAACACCAAATAGCATGTAAACTCAAAACAGTCAGAAAATAAGATTATTAGCGATGAATAAAATCGAACCTACCAAGGGTAAGATACGAAGTCAGAACTCGAATGATACATTACTGCCATCCGGTTGAGTAACACTGATCTTCTTTGGCGTGATGCCCAAACCCGAACAAAACGAGGCAACGTCGAATGGCTTTGTGCCACTAACATTATTACCAACAGGTTCCACAACATTTAAAATCGAACTTGACGTGGAAGCAACAGTGGACGAGCTCAGTACCTCTGTGGCTAGCCTCATCCGCTTCTCTCCTACGGCGTTGTAAACGTCTATACATTCAGATCGATGACCGGTCACCGTCTTTGCCAATTGCTTGTCGCCTGGAAAGAGTTTTAAAAGTCTCAAAGTTTATTGTTTAACTAGTTATTATTGTTATTAATTATTAATTATTAAATTAAATTAAATTAATTATTGTTAATAATACCATAGAATACCATCCACTTCTATGATTCTCATAGATTTCTCTAGAGTTACATACAATAGCATTATATCATGGATTTTTAGGCCAGTAATATCAGACATAGACGAGGCTGCGTTAGCAGCCGAGACTGTCTGATATTACTGCCCTAAAAATCCATGATAAAATGCTACATTATAGAAGCAATAATCATAGAGATTGTAGCACTGTGAAATATATCTTTTATATCAGAAGCGATTGACTAGCATCAATATGAACATAGCCCCTTAATTGAACAGTGGTGTTTAATCAGTCGTAGGTTGTCTGAATGACTGTCATAATGGGCATTTCAAAGTTGTGAATCATTCAGATGATTAAACTCAGCAAAACTTCAGCTTTCACATCTTCAACTCTCCATTGGATGAGGGCACCAATAATCGAACCAAAGACTGTTTAGTAAAATCTAACCGCGATGTGATTTTGCATTTAAATTTTTAGCTTAATCTCAAATATAGAAAATACCTGAGGTAGGAATTAAGTCTCCGATTGAATTATGGCGCCGTGCATTCAATTCATTTCCGTACATAATTGCTGAGTTATTAGGCACTGCATTTAACAATGAATGCCGCTGAGTTATGTGAATAGGCCTGCATTATACATAATATGCGCTTGCGAATAATCCAATTGACTGATATACTAGTATTTGAGATGCATTTTTTCTAAATGAAACTTGTGGGAGGACTCAGGGTAACCCGATCTTAGGTGAAAAATGAAAATACCGCCTTACTGATGCCGATGCATTTCACCTACATCTAGTAGGCATGTTCCGTGAAGATTCGGTATTTTCATTTTTCACCTAAGATCGGGTTACCTTGAGTCCTCCCACAAGTTTCATATATGGCTCATCAGGGATTTTTCAAACATTTTTTCTGAATAAAACATGTGCATGACAAATTCTCATGCATTGTAATTTCAATGCCTGACAAGTCTGAAGATAGCTGTTCATGAATATTATTAACTCCAGCATGGAAGACACAAGATCTCCTTTTAGAATTCGACGCACGCGGCGATTAATGCTGTTTTGCTACAGTACTGTTGTAATGATTTCAGTAGTATCGAAAATTCAAACAAATCAGCAGATTTCGTTGTGATTGATTCACACAACAGCTCCATCATCACTCAACGACTTCCTCCTGACTTGTGAAAACAAGGATGCATTTATTAAGAAATACAAATCTTTCAAACTGAGCTTTTTGAAATTTGAACTTGGCTGTCGTGACGCATTTCTGTGACTGCATTTTGCATTCACACCATAGGTCTCTAAATGAGTATCATTTCGTTCAAGCAGAAAAAGTGTCAAACAAATGCGCAGAAAAAGCCTTCAGAACACTAATTAAGCTATCAACGCCTTCATTGCTTGTAATCAGCGGCTTTATTATCGCTCTATTTCCATGGCCATAGCCTGGTCGAGGTCAAAATTGTGAAGACGTCGAATGAACAACCTCATTAATAACAAGCATTATGATCTTGATGGAAGACACAATGATAATGTCGGAATGTCCGTTAAAAAATGGCAAGTGTACAAGCATCTAATCAATTACTTGTTTCTATGCATGTGTTGAAAATTTGATATCACCAGAGCCTTCAGTAGTGCATGAGAATTACTTTGCAGTCCTTGCAGTCAACACGATTTTGTTGATGGTGAACTTTTATGCTGCAAAGTATATTTACTTCATGACTTTATTTTCTTTACGCATTATTTTGATTGCAATTACGTTGAATAAGTTTGACAAGTGCCGAAATCTAGTATTTAAAACATATGAGAAGTACAATGTGCTCATTTGAATCATATCAATCTAATGTAGAATCAAAAATATCAACTAGATAAACATTAATTATCATTAACACAAATATTAACATTATTTTAGCTTTCTGTTAGATAGCTGACAATATTCGCTAAATTGACCACATCGATCTTCGTATCTTTTGCGACTAGCTTGTGTTGTCATTCCCTTCATTAACATTTCAGCGATTCTCTTCATTTTTCAGTCACTATTTCGTTAATTAATGGAATACAACAAATACTGTGGACAGTAAGGTATAATTTTGATCAAGTTAAAATTCAAAAGTCTTTTTTTGTAATGTTTTGTAGCCTATGTCTATTCCTAGTCTGTGGGTGGACATATTACGCAATTCTAATTATAGCCATAGCTTCTTGATGTCATGGTATGGCCGACAAACAGGACGCTAAGATATCTAACATCTTCCAGATGGAGATGCAGGCATAGAAATCAATAACCTTGATTCGATGAAAAATACCTTTTCATTTTGTGGGAGTGAACAGATATCTCTCCCATGTAAACTGCCGGGAGGAAAAATCAATTTTTCAGTCCCACGGGATCAGAAAGCTAACTTTCCTCCCGCAATTAACTTTTCCAATGCAAAGTCCTACAAAGGACAAACCATAGAAGTCTATAAACAAATTTTGATTAGCCAGAGACTACCAAGACGTCCATGTAGTCCCTTGATCATATGCCTTGATTTACGCATTCATAGATTTCGCGATACAACCATCATTATATAATGAACAACAACGATCTATAAATCACAAAATAAAAAGCTGCATTCTTTCGAGAGGAAATAAACGTTTCCTTCCTTAGCTATCTATCTAGCTGGGACTGTACAACATAGTTGCGGGAGGAAAAGTTGATATTTCTTCTCTCAAGAAAATAGCTATTTCATAACTCTGAGCGATATCGTTGTGTCGATGGCTGCGCTGTCTCGACAACGATATCTCTCCTCGTACTGAAAAGTTGACTTTTTAATCTTCGTGAAAACAATTATTGCAAATTTATTTTTAACTTTTCCGCCTTCAGTTCCTTTCGGTCTTCCACTTCAAATGCGAGTGACAGATATTTGAAAGTACCTTCCATGACATCTTAATCTCGTTTTGGACTCTGAGTTGTTGAAAAGTGTGTTCATTGGCTGAAAGTTCGGCAGACAGAACGAGTTTCTGCACAGAACGAGGCCGAAAATGAGACTTTCACAGAAGAGTTTGCATCTTCTGCCTACTATGAATCTGCGCGTCTGCCGAGTTCTAGTGAGTTCCTCTTCTTGTCTAGAACTCGGCAGACATGCAGATTCGTAGTAGGCATAGAGTTCACATCATTCTGTGAAAGTCTCATTTTCGGCCTCGTTCCCTGCAGAAACTAGTTCTAACTGCCGAACTATGCCAGCCATAGTTGATTCTCGAATTGCATGTAACTTTCAGAGATGTTTATGAGATGATTATGAACCGGTGTACGATTCATCCGGGTTGAAATTTCTTTCTCCTGTGCATAAAGCCTGATAATGATACTACTATCTAATGTTGATGGTAGAATGTGAGCAGTTTGTATCAAGAGGCGGTTTTGCACTAACAATAGCTAGCGGAAACTTAACTCACATGAAAGTGAATTATTTGCACAAATTTCTTCAAACCGATATACAGTTTCAATTTGTTGAGGATAAAGCTAAAGCTGTTCCGTCTGATGAAGATAAATGAGAGGAATTGATGCTGGCGACAGTCATAAAGTAAAGAATTTGGTCCTTCAAGTTTTCGAGAGCGTTTTTCATTACGATGGGATCAATTCTCATGCGATGATGAAAATCATCCAAGAAGTCATTATAATGCTTACTGATTTAAGTTATTAATTGAAGTAGTCCTGATGAGGACTGATGGCGTTCTCCAATCCGCAAGTGTACAAATACAATGCTGTTGTAACCATTGCATTAATCAGTTCTTAAAAAAGCTCAATGGAGCTTTCTCGTGGTAACTTAAAATTGATCAGCTTTGAACCAATAACTGACAAAAACGGAAATCTCAAGACTTGTTACACTACTCATTCTTACTGCTAATATACTACTAACATAGATTCCAGACACTGCCGCATACACGTTCAAAATACACGTCCTATATGCTGTACCGACTACAGATGCTGGTAGCGGAAATATAAGAGCACAATGGTCACCATATGTTGAGGAAATTGAAAATAAATTTTATAAACAACAGGAAACCGATGGAAAAAACTGGAAAAGTGGAAGTAAATCATAGAACTACAATGACACTACTACACTGATTGCAAGTGAAATAATGCTTACACTAGAACCGCACTTGGTGGATAACGGTAATAGTGGACAAAATGGAATGTGTATAATGGAGGTAAACAATAAATTAAAATCACACTATACTGCTCCGAAGACAATCGAACTAAACACACAAAGACTACACATGCAAAATACTATTTCTTCACTTGAATTTTTGTCATCGCCAGTTTCTTAATGCTGCGCCCAAACTGCGCCTATAATACTTCATTGAATCCAACATTTCTTCTTTTGTTCTTCATTTGTCCTCATCCACAATGACATGATTTGAAATACAATACTTCGACCACTACTTTAGATACTGAAAAAGAAACATGACAGGACTGGAGAAACCTGGGTCGCTGATTTTTTTTGAAAACAATTCCCCCTTGATGTTCTTCTTATTTCAATGCGTTAACACACACACGAACTTAATTCGTTCGCAGCATATGAGCGTCCGTGACTGATGTGCACGCATAGTCTTCTCTCTAAGAATGATTCTATCAATAGATTTCAAGACCAGCACGTTCTGCGTCGATGAAGTAATAAAAAACGATTTCTGTGGGAGATGACATTTCACAACGCTTTGTGAACGGGATGAGTCATTGATAGCATGGAAATTTCCTTCAAGACCGCGAATCATATTTACGCGCTGGAAGGCACCAATTCTGAAGTATCAAATGTGATATTAATTTCTAGCAATATTAATGGAACTTCTAAAGAAAGATTCAGATAACATTTTGATAAAAGGAATTGAAATTAATTTATCTTTCGACGCACAGATAATTTTTTGCGAAATAAAAACAAATTGTCTGTGCGTCGAAGATAAATTACTGTCATTTCCTTTGATAAAAATGTGATATTATTGCCTTTTTGTATTTATTGTCTGATCAAAAATACAGGCGGAGAATATAATAGAAAAATTGGGTTTTCAATTAATTCTCCATGTAGCAAAAACGATCGTAAAGTTGAAAATCTTAATATGCAGACGTTGAGAAGAAATAGAAGAACTTGAGAAAAATGATTCTTCCAAGTCAATAAGTTGATAAATGTTTGCTTCCAAAGATGTTATCTGTTTTGCCTTAGAGATATTGAGAGACGAACCATTTGCATTGAGGTCTGGTTAACCTTGGTCGTAGGTTCGAATCCGGCCAGCCGCACACCTTTTGCATGGCAATTTGATCCATATTTAATTTCATTCTATTGTTAATCATCTTATAACAGTACAGTCGCAATATGACAGCCTTTTTGTGATTTGACAGAAGTAGCATCACACGAACGTCCTATAGCTTTACTTTCATGAGATTTATGCTGCACACATTATCATAAACAGCTTGAATGATAGTACTGGAGCAATTGTATTTGGTGCAACCTTCAGTGCACCATCTTACATAACAAAGGTGATTTTTGACGCATGAATATAATTCTGTCACTACTA
Source organism: Prostheceraeus crozeri (assembly GCA_907163375.1). Lineage (NCBI taxonomy): Eukaryota > Metazoa > Platyhelminthes > Polycladida > Euryleptidae > Prostheceraeus > Prostheceraeus crozeri. Next base: position 196,983 of record CAJQUW010008201.1, on the reverse strand, counting down.
TGTCATGAAGTAGCGTTGCAAAAAATGTTCTCAGATCAAAAATCTTTCAGTCCCTTCACCAGACGGAGTTTCCGCTATGAACGAAGCTGAAGATGCTTTTTTCACATGATGCCCAATGGCAAACAGATTGAAGTCTCTGTACTAATTTTTCAATGTTTTCTAACTTTTCTCTGATTTAGCGAGAGGCAGGGGAGGGTGGGGCACATTGAACCACCAGCCTTCTCTCCGAAGTGGAAACTTTTTAATTTGGGACATTGTACCCGGTATATTGCAACAAATATACATGATTCCTCAGATAATTCCAATTGTTTATGCTCTCCATCATCACCTTCACAGGATATCCCAAAATTTCAATGAAAATGTAAATTTTCAGAAAATCAGAACTTTTATTTTAATACAACCAACAACTTGCGTATATTTTCATCAGTCAGTATTTTTCTCGACTATTCTATATATATTTCATTGATTTAGCTGCTAAAAACATTTGAAAGCAGCCTTATTTGCATACGATCACGTTTTTGAAAAGTTAGCAATGTGGTGCACATTGAACCACCCAGGATAGGGCACTTTGAACATGGTTCATGCTGCCCTCCTTCGATGTTCATATTTTCTTTTATTGAGTGAACGAAGTGATTTATCAGTCTTGACATGTGATTATCCTACAGATTGGTCTGCAAACTCTATCAAATTGACTATTTAGAATTATTTGAGCAGCTATGGCAGTCGTTTTTGTGCGCTGTAACTCTTTTCGAGAACAAAGCACCAGGGCATCATGGCGAAGAATTAATATATAACAATTAGCAATAATAATTGCTAAATTGATTTATATAATCGATCTCAATCAAAATGATGTGGCTTTGAAAACACTCGAACCTCTCTGTTGATCAGACAAATTGAATTGTTAATGCTTCTTGTTTTGCTGTTTCTCAGTTTTTTTTCTCATGTCTACTCGTGTCTTACATGTCCACATGTAGTGCCCAATGCCTACGGGCATGCTTCAATTGATAGTCACAAATGATAAATGCAGTTGTATATCGATATATTCAGTAGTAATGCTGTTACCAAGGCTCTTCTTCTATCGAATAGTGCTATTAATCTGAGAACTATAATGGTATACTCTGATGGTAATACTCTAATATGTATTTTTTCATATCAAACATTTGCTATCATTTTTGAGAATAAAATCTGAATCTATGAATTCTGTTGCTTATTTTTGATAATTCACGAACTGAAGATTCGAATGTAATACAGAAGTCAATACAGATTAAAGTTGTTCAAGAGAGTAATAAATAAAGGCGGTTCAATCTGCCCCACATATGAGGCACATTGAACGACTTTGGTAAAAATTTTAAAATTCAAAACATGAGGAGATGAAATGTCACAGAAACGTCCAACAACTCAGAGATTGCTCAACATGCTCCCAACTTCTCTTTCGAGTTTGATTTTGGTTCATTTGATTTAGCATATTCGAACAATAGAGAAAGGTTCAAAAGCATGTACATTCAATGTGCCTCACCCTCCCTTACATAGTACTTTTTATGAGGTATTAATAGTTATTCCTTTCCCTGTCGATCCTTGAGAATACATGCCAGCTCGCGAAAGCTCGGATGAAAATGTGCTTTCTATGTATCTGCAATAAAATGTAAATAATTTTGGGAGCTTGCCTTTTCCAGTGTAGACGACATAAATTGACCTTCAGAATGAAAACTTATTCTAGAGCCATAGTTTTTGGCATGAGATGACTTCAGGTCATTTCCTATCATACGCACACACGTATGTGTTATTATCACACTTCTGATCGGTGATGCATGCGAGAATGGGGTGAAAAGTGAGTAAAATTTCCACAATGTGGTGATACCCGAAACAAAAATGCTTTCTGCATTTAACTCTGTAGACAAAGTGCATGAGCAAATTGAGCATATGACATGATAAGAAATGAGTGTAAGACATTCCATGCCAAAAATTAAGTAATTAAGTAAAGGGACGTGTGACATCTCATTTTTACCAAAACTTTCAATCTGCTATTGTCTTTACATGTGCTCTCTTGGATTCTGTCTGAAGAGAAGAGGAACCGAGTAGAGCTCGACAGACTCTGAGATTCGTAGTAGGCATAGGGTGCACATCATTCTCTGTAAGTCTCATTTTCGGTCTCGTTCCTTACAGAATCTCTCTCTGGCGGCCAGCAGTTGAAGTTGCCACAAGTAGGCAACCTGTTGTTCATTCTAGTCTTACTAGTTTCAAAGCGAGAAGTCTGATTTTTGGAATTGACTTCGCTGCATTTCATGTATCATAAACCGTTTTCAAGTCCGCAACCGTGAAAATCCGCTTGTGCTATGAAGAGACCTCTTCCGGTAATGAGAAGTCATTGGAAAGAGAAGCGAGTGAACTCGAAAGCTATTTGTCGACATATTCGAATGAAATCCACCAATCGGTCGATCTATTCATTTATGAAGATTCGCGTCTCTCTATCATTTTCCACTTTGGAATTGATCTCCTAACTTCGCGATGGAACAGAAACAAGAAAAGGATTGCTCAAGTCCGGGCACAGCATTCGAAAGGTTCGTGCATCGAACAGGAATGCACGCAGTGCATTCAATTGCCTCGGAACAACGTCCTAATAGTCGCTTCCTGTGGACAATACTCCTCATTGTCGCGGTGTCGGCGTTAGGAAGACAGGTGTACGAATTATCCAACAGATTGATTAGCAGACCAACTTCGACCAAGACCAGTATCAAATATGGAAGTCCGATGAACTTCCCGGCAGTCACATTGTGCAATTTGAACCCGATAAAGAAGCAAGCATTGATGAGGGAAAACCCAGGGCCTAGTCGAAGGGTAGGCCGAAATACTAATCAGACTGATCCCCACCGAGTGATATCGGATCTAATTGACTCACAAGACTCATCACATCCTCGCAGGAGACCGAGATCAGCGTCTGGAGGAGACCAAAGTGGGTATTCCGGTCTAGAGGAGCTTCAAAGTTTATTTGGCTCCTCAAGCACAACCACACCACCCATGTCAAAACCTCCGACTAGCTCACTGAAGGAAACAGAAGGCCCTGCATCATCACAGGATAAGAACGGACTTCCTCAAAGTCCCCAACGTCCCCAACGTCCCCAACGTCCCCAACGTCCCCAACGTCCCCAACGTCCAATGCTTTCACAAAGTCCACAGCTTTCACAACGTCCACAACAATCATTACCCGCCTATTCGCCACCAATTAAGATTCCTGCTCTGTCTATGCAAAGTCCAGTAAGTCCATTGCCAACTTCAAGATTGAAAAAATCAGATTATCAGTTACGTGAAAAGGTCCTATACCTCATTAATACTCTCAACAAAAAGCAGTTCGAGAATCTCGCCTACAGCATAGATGATATACTGCACGGATGCTCTTTTCAAGGCCAACCTTGTGACGGAAGACACTTTATCTCATACAGAAATCCACGTTACGGAACTTGCTACATTTTTAACTCCGGAGTTAATGAGAACGGTGAAGCGATACCCTTTCTTCAAGTCAATAACAGTGGGAGCACTGCTGGTCTCGAACTGATGCTTTATGTTGATCAAAACAGCTACCTTGAGACAGTGAGTCCCACGGCGGGATTTAAGATTCTTATCCACGATGCTCAAGAACCGCCAATGCCTGAGGAAGATGGCTACGTAGTTGGACCTGGTCGCTATACAGCATTTGGCATTAGAAAAACCGAATTCCTTCGTGCACCAGAACCGTATGGTTACTGTAAACACTTTACCAAGGAGGACAACATAACAATGAACATGTTTCTTCATCAACTCAATCGCACACAACCAACTTTGCGAGTCTGCATGAGAACTTGTGAACAGCTAGAGATATTGAAACATTGCGACTGTTATTCCCTACAACATGGATTTGCGCTTTCTAAAGCATTTGATAGTGTGAATAACTCTGCTCGACACCGTCCGTGTACTTTAACACCAAACTCTACAGACCTTGTGTGTTTGCAGAAAGTGATCCGCCGAGTGACATCCGGGGAGCTGTCGTGTAAATCACACATGTGCAGACGTCAGAAGTGCGAGTACGAGCGCTTTGATGTCAGTTTGTCATCGGCCACCTGGCCGGCCGACAACACGATGCCAACTATTCGAAAGCGGTTAAAATACATCAAATCTGATATTACAGATCAATTCATTTTGCAAAATATAATGAAGGTTCTCGTTTATTTCGAAGACCTGACGGTGGTCACCTATGAAACAAAGCCTTCTTACACAGCAATTGATTTTGTATCGGATCTTGGCGGCCAAGGTGGACTGTGGCTTGGAATCTCCGTGTTTACGGTGGTGGAACTGATAGCGTTGTTGTTCGAACTGTCTAAATTCATCATTATTCGATTCTTTGGGAAAAAGAAAAAATCTTCTGCGAAGAAAGCCGAAAAGAAGAAGCATGAGCAGCCTGAGAAAGACTCACTCACTACAAGAGATATTGATAAAATGGACGTGCCATGACATGTGACTTTGGTAACTACAAAGAAATATAATTCTATTTTTTCAATATTCCCAGGAATTTTACAAGCTAGCGGTGTGAGAGTGAGGAAGGTAATCAATGAATCTTTCTAATTAATCCCTGCCTCACTAGTCCGGCAGCCAGAACGAGTTTCTGCAGGGAACGAGGCCGAAAATGAGACTTTCACACAATGATGTACACCGTATGCCTACTACGAATCGGCACGTCTACCGAGTTCTAGTGAGTTCCTCCTCTTGTCATACACGATCAAAGAAAAGCACATGTAAATCCAATGGAACGCAGGTTTCAGTTTTTGGTTAAAATGAAATTTTGTATGTTTTCTCTTATCAAATGAAAATTATTAAGTCTAGAGTCATAATTTTTGACATGGAATGTCTTCAGGTCATTTCCTATGCTGTGTATGTGCTTTTATTATGCATCTAATCGGCAATGTATGTGAGAATGTGGTTTAATGTGGATAAAGTTGCTCAAAATGTTTGTGTTTGCCGACATTAAGAGGCTCGCCAAATCTAAATGTGTTCAACTTTATAGACAGGGGTGCATGAAGTTGAAAGGAAATGACCTGAAGACATTCCATACCAAAATTCATGACTCAGGGCTTAGTATTTTTTGTTTAATCAGAAAAAGCATAGAAAATTTCATTTTATCTAAAAACTGCAATCTGCGTCCCATTGGATTTACATGTGTTTTAATTTGATCCTGTCTGACAAGAAGAGGAACTCACTAGAACTCGGTAGACGTGCAGATTCGTAGTAGGCATAGGGTGTACATCATTGTGTGAAAGTCTCACTTTAGGCCTCGTTCCCTGCAAAAACTCGTTGTGGCTGCCGGACTACACTGGGGGGGGGGTAAGCGCTGTTCGCCACCCTGGCGAATTTTTTTAATATCTTTTAACCCAAGCTAACTGTGGTCACCAGATTTCTCATAACTCACCTTCTATGTATTATACAACTTTTGGCAGAAAGATGATAAATTTGGCATAATACTTTTGACGTGAGAGCTATTTTAGAATTTGAATGTTTGGAATATTTTGGATGATTTCGGTATGCATTCACTTCTAATGTACATCGGGGTATCAATTCTTGATGAAATAAGTTGAGATTATATATATAAAGGATTCTTCCTACTAATATAAAGATATGGGCCAATGCAAAAGTTTTGAATTTGAAATCATCTGCTTATTATGTATGCATGTTTGAAATTTGAAATTCAAACATGCTTTTGAGTTTTTGTATTTTTTAGCTCTGCATCTGATCAGTAATTATAGAAATTTTTCAGAATCATATTGCTTTTAGCCTATGTTTCGATGAGAGTTTACCTAAATGGATGTTTCTTCACCTGAAGAAACTAAATTTTAAAATGTGCGATTTCAGTGCTATTTGAGTTGAACTTTAAAGTTTCAAATGTTTGAGCTTTGACTTCATCTAATATAATGATGCAATCTCATAACGATTAGCAATCATAATTTTATTAACCACCTTAACCAGTTCTTTCGATTAGTGTACGGTCTATTAGTTGTTGTTGTTATTTTCCATTTCAAATAGAGATCTAATGGAAATTTGTTAAAAATTGACTTTATTTACCTTTGATCTTCACCTCAGCCCAGAGATGACCTTAGAGATAAAACTGATACTTTTTTTCTGAATCCCCTTTCAATGCCTATCCAGAGATCAGCACTGGGAATTCGCGCGCACAGTGAGGTGCGGTAGGAAGAACATCCCAGTGGGGCGAAGATCGAGGCAAGGAAATTATTGCTTGATAATGGATTCAAATTATATCATTAAATCGAAATTGTTACATTAATTCTAAAGAACAATACTCAAAAGTTATTTTTACAGGCCAATATGCCGCTTCAGCTGCATCATTTACATTACAAAGATAAATTGAAAGTTGTGATAATACAGTAAAACCTGAGAATTGCAGCCGCTCAAGGGATTTTTTAAAGTGTTCGTATTTCTCAAGTGCACGCATTTATCATGTTAGTTTAAAAACATCAAAAAGTTATGCAACATTATGTTTTCAATTAATAGGCACCTGTAAGCAGGCCCGTAACCAGATCTGCTCTACAGGGGGGCATGGCCCCAAAAGAGAGAAAGTTGATGTGGACATCATCAACCATGAGAAGACTACAATCTTGAATTAATAATATTTGCATTGTAGTTTAAATTTAACTCTGTGGAACCACAGAATTAAATTCTTTAAGTGGACGACCTGATAGTCTGATTCTGCATCGAGAACCAACCGTCACCTTGCGGATGAAGGATGGGCCACGTGTATTCTAAGTGGTAGGAGAGGATGCCGACATCTTGAAATGTCAGTAAACATATGCAGATGCTGTATATTTTCTTAATGAATGCGATTATGACATTTCTGTAAATTCTTCCTGTCATGTTTTGTCGTGATTGATAATGATAGACCTGAAGAATTTAGATAGAATGTACTTTGATTTTTCTTTCAGAATGTCTAGTTAAAATCTGGAAATTTCCAACATACATGTAAACAACAAGGATGAGACGCACTGCGATGTAAACCTTCAACACTCTACATAGTTGTTTCTCTCTTACAATTGATCTGTGGCGACAAAAAAATCCGTTCTCGCCAGCCATCAATCAATTCCCTCTCCAATTTGTTCTCACTTTTGACTATTTGATTGATTCGTTTTATTGATTGTAAATTGATCATGCAGATAACTATTTTAGCAGAAGGGGCACAAAAATTAACAGAGGGGGCCTGGCCCCCTAGCCTGGCCCACCCAGATCCCCCCTGTGGCTACGGGCCTGCCGGTAAGTAGAGACATTTTTAAAAGAAGTTCGTAATTTTAGGTTGCTTGAGTTTTTCAGAAGACAATTTGGTTTAGATTTCGTGCCCCAACCCACACAGATCCACGAAGGATCCTAGATCTCTCCGTAAGCCGATTTCCTTTATTTTCTGCAGCCAAATAAGAGACGTCTTCATATTAGGAATGTCTTCAACGTTCCCATCAACGGCAGTATCCTTATCCATGTCATCAGTTGAGATATCATTCATAATTCCATCTTCCGACATTCCGATAGCTCCTCAGTGAAAGGATGGTCATCATCGATAGCCAAATACTCATCAACCGCAACAGGTTCAGGAAGATGCTTTCAATCAATTGCCGGACTTCTCTGTTATCGGCTGATTGTGCTTCCTCATCAGCAGGGCCGACCAAATATGCATAATTCATAAAAATGCATATTTCAGCTTTAATTGCATAAAAATGCATATCATGAAAATAAGTGCTTTTAAACACATACATGTATATAAATGATTTCTTGAAAAATAGGAGTTATTATGAACCAATTGTGTCTTGTTTCCTGTGTTGACACCTGTCTTCTCCTTTCTGTCTTTTACATACAGAAACCTTCATGCCACTTCATGCATGTTGAAAGCGGTTAGAGCAATGACAGTTTTATGCCGAAGATGTTTGGCGTCTTTTGTTTGGCGCACAACCTCCACAGAGTTGCTGATATGGTGATTGGATCCAAAAGTCAATGAACTGATATCATTGACCAAGAAGGTGTTTAGAAAAGCACCTTCACGTTGTCGCAAGCTGGTAGAAGCTCACATGTCACTGCCAGCCTCTCCGATAGCCACCCGTTGGAGCACACGGATAGAAGCAGTGGAATAATAGCTCACTAATTATCGGACCCTGAAAAAGTGATTGACTTGGAGGATGATTATACAGCAATCGTTAACCTGAAAGAGCCAATAGAAAAATCGGACACCGAGATTGCAAGAGGTATCGTAGACATTTCCTCTAAATATGGCTCTCTTCCTCGTTGTCTGTAGCAGCTTTAAGACCGTAAATGCAATCTGTCTCAAGCCAAACAACTGATCGATGGTATCAGCGATGACTTTGATGCGAATGTAACGACCAAGCTGAAGCACGTTCTTCAAAAGAACATAGGATTCAAGAAGCTGGTTGAGAGGGACTTTGAAGGATATTCATCGGAAGAACAATTGCTATTGTCGCGATCTCCGGTTACCTCTTCTGACGTTGAGAGACTTTTTCAGAATATAAGGCATTTATGAGGAGCAATCGCACTAGTATGACAAAGGAAAACATCCGCATGCATTGTGTATTAGGAATGAACTCAAAGTGCTGACAGAGAGATTATTCACCATTTATGCATACATAGGCCTGTATTTCATACTATATTGCAGCTATTTCTATAAAATTACATAAAATTGCATAAAATTAATTTTTTAAGCGCATTTTTATGCGCATAAAACGATCATTTGTTAATGCATATTTGGTCGGCCCTGCTCATCAGTGAACGATGATAACAATGATTTCGGAAATTCAGCATGAATAAAACACTCCACCTATAATGCTCTTCATATAACATACTTCCCGTAAAGGTGAAGTTCAGCAGTCAGTGGTCGCAATTCGCAGGTGGCAGTTTACCTAAGAAATCCGGCCATTTCCCTATTTGTCATTTGTAGTTTTTCAAGATACTGTCTAAAACTGCCCACAGTCTGTAGGTGGTCACATTTGTCAGGTCCCCGCGAGGACAGGTTTTACTGTATTATCAAAGCCAAATCGTATTTCATAGTCTAGATATCTCTCTCACATATGCAGTTGTTAGAAGTAGAAGTCTTTTTATGTTGAAAATTTCTATGATATCGCTAATCCATGCAAATTCAGTAAAAAATTTCTTGTTTTGTGTTAATTAATTGTTCATTGTTTGCGTTTCTTATTTTTACTGATTCTTACTCAACTGAATTTATCCTTGTAATGATAATCCTTGTGATGATACATTTGAAACAGCCAGACCGACGAAATACTTATTCGGTTCAAATAACGTCTGATCATATGATATGCATATATTTGGATGAAACAGCTATAGCTGATTGTGATACATAAAAGGGAGGTTGAAAAAATAGTTCATCAGGGCACAAAACAGAGCTATAGGCCTCCAAAAAGTTTGGCAAAATGGATGATAAAAGAGAATTCCTGCATCTGTCTGTAGCACAAAGATATATGACACGAGTCTTTCGGTTACTTCACGGGCTTCCAGTAGGAGGATGACAAGCGCTTACACTTATAGCAACAATCGGAGAGTAATTTTGGGAGCTAGCTGCCAATGAAAGCCATGAATTGAAAAATTGAATGATATATTGAAAGCCATAGAAGTTCCACATCACCGTCATCGAGTTCGTCAATTTGTGAAGCGGGAGTAGCACATGGGACATAAGATAGCACACCGCCACATCAATCCTATCTTTCTTTTGCGTCTTGATCTCTTTGAGACATTTCTGATTTAATCTGATTCCTTTCAAATTGTTAAATAAACATTAGGTATTTTGTGCATCTTTCAGCCCCGTACATCCAAGATATCTGTTTTCTGTAGTTTCTCTGGTGTGTATCATGGACACCTAGATATATAGCACCTGCACTGAAAGACGTTGTTATCAATGATGCATACACGTAGATCTTAAGCTCCGGATGCATCAGAATTCACAAATAATATAGAGCCATGCATATTTCGCTGTACGTTCAATTGAGCTGATGAAGCGACATTACTGAGCAAACCGAGCACTGTGTTGATCAAGAATAGATGGATAACACTCACGCTTTGCTCAGTAATGTCGCTTCATCAGCTTAATTGTACGTACAGCGAAAAGTGCTGGCTCTATATTATTTGTGAATTCTAATGCATCCGGAGCTTAAGATCTATGCATCAGGGTTGTAACCGGTCAGGCTTTGCTCGACCCAACCCAACCGGCAACCGGTGTGGAAAATCTCAACCCAACCGGCAGGTCGACCGGCAATTTTCTATTGACATGTCTTTGCTCACATGCGTGTATATAGATAATGCACAAAGATCCCTTCTGTTTTTATATACAAAACTACTACTGCATGGGCCTACATGCATAATATAAATGCAACTATAGTAGTATTTATAGGCCTATGCACTAATGCAGCTTTCGCAAATTTTGCGTCCCCTTTCTCCCTGCTGGGGGCTTGGACGTTGCTGACATCAGTCAGACTGTGCTTGAAGCGATGTGGTACATTTTAGTCCAGATGCCCTTCCTGTCGACTTCCAATGACACTTCCGGGGCATGGGCAGTTATATTAGTAAGGCATTACAATTATCTTTTCAATTTATTATATAAATTGATGAATGAAGCAATTAAAAAGTGTGCCTATAGCATTTGCAGATTCAGTGATTAATCTTCATGTAGGAGATTTGGCATTGCAAAAACGTGCTCATGTCAGACTAAGTTATAATTACAAAATTAATTCATATGAATTCTATGAATAAACAAGAAAACTGATTCACAACTGACTCTATGATTCTGTACTATTCATGCCAGCTACCAAAGACCATTAGTTTGAGCTTCTTTTAGCACAACCAAAGTTTCAACACTACTTGCCGATAATAGAGATCGATCGGAAGAAGCTATCTTTCCAGCGATTGAAAATGTCGCTCACTTTCTTTTCTTGATGCTTGGGCCACAAAAATCCGACGGTTTATCTGTGACAATAGTGAAATGCATCACGCTCTCGCTGCCAAAAAATCAAAGGATTCCTTGAATCTGAAGTTATTCGTTCACTTTTGGTGTAACGCTGAAGCTCGTATTTCACTTTGTCAGATATATTCTTGTGAGCACATTCAACATTTGATGTACTGCTTCTCATGGAGGCGAATGGGTCAATTTCGGTATTATTGATTTCAGTGGCAATCCTTGGCTACTTCTCTTCCTTCTGTTCCTCTTGTTTTTCGTTTTGTGAATCAGTGATCGTGAAGACGTCTGCTGCAAGCACCTGAAGACTAGCCATCGAGTCCTTCAGCAGGGTGTCGCGATCTTTCAGTTCAGGAATAAAAGTCAATTGCCTGAGGTCTGGGTAGTATGAAGGCAGTACATTCTGCAAGGTCGGTGCATTGCTAGATTCCAGAAAATCAAACACAGAGTTATACTGAGAGAAATGATCAGCGATTGCTGTACACAAATAACATGAAATATTGCTCAGTCGATGGATTTTGGCCAACCGAAGACAAAGATTCCTGAAGACAGGCAAATGAGCGCGCAATTGCATTGTGAACTGAGTAGTACGATCGCCATGGCCTCGTACCACTGTAGCGCTTGATTTTATTTGGGAACGACTCTTGAGAGATTCCTGAACGAAGGATGTATGAAATAAGGTCGTGTACAGCTGAGTTAAAACAACGAAAAGATTCGCACTCTGCTTCTGTCGAAGAAAATCCATCATGAAGCACAGTGTTTAGGCGATGAGCAAGGCATGCTAGTCTCGGTTCATCGCGTAATGCTGTTCATCGCGTTCGCACCACAATCTGTAGTAATGAAAGTTTTCCTTTTTGTAATCCAAATTCATCAAAAATGTCATGCAACTCTTTGGCGATATTTTCCATGGTCTTCCGTTCGTCCGGGAAAACTTTGCATCTCAACATAGTATGCTTAAGGTTCCAACTATCACTTATCCAGAAGGCGGTTAGATCGAGATAGTGTCGTCGGTTCACATCATCTGTCCACAGATCTGTAGTACATGCTATTTCACCGCGTGCGATTGGTTCATGCAAAACAGCTTTTATCTTTGAGGCGAAAGACTGAAATGAGTCGATGCACACCTTCTTGATTGTATTTCTCCCGTACCATATGTTTTCAATAGGTATTTTTCCGAATTCTGCACCGATTGCAATGCACTTTAGAAGAAATATTCATTCAATTTTGAATATGTTCAATCATTTTTCAAAAATCTGAAAACTTGTTCGATGATCCTCGACCGGTTTTTCAACCGGTGCCGGTTGGCCGGTTGGCAAAACTTCAACCCAACCCAGCCCAACCCAACCGGTGACCGGTACCGGTCAACCGGCAACCGGTTACAACCATTCTATGCATTATTGTGTTGATAATTCACATTTGGGTACTGCGACGACATCTGCTAGGTCAACTAAGTGACCTGCGCTATCCTGCTATACTAGGTTTAACGGCATGGAAATTTTTCGGCTTGTGGTCAAAATTTGTTGCCTTTTTCTGTCGGAGAATTCCATTTGATTAGTTTTATGAAAACGCATAGATTCGATGATTAGACTATTGTTCGAGCATGTTTGCAACCTCTCCTTGTGAATAAGTAAAATCTAGCTAAGTGAATTCTTCAATTGAAACATATATTTTGACCAAAGCAACATGAAAATAAAAGGAATCATCAGCAATGTCACAGTGGTTCGATTTTGCAAAGTTGGATCGTCGACGATAATCGCTAGTCACAAGTCATTGTGAATGATTAAATTTGTTTTTGTCCTTTGGAATTCAACTAGCAATAAAATATGTAAGTTAATTTTGCATCTTATTCAAATTTCGCCAAAAATCTGGAACGGAATGTGACGTTCAGAGGCAAGTATCATTTTTACTTCCTCCATTGAAGCGTTATCAAGTTCTAAAATGTCATCGGCATTGTTGAATCGGTACTTTCTTACTATTTCCACAGCCAAATAAACCAGAACCAGGGTGGGATCGGATGCGTTCACGAAAGAGACGGCTGATGTGACATTAGTCAAGCTGCCGCTGCAGAAACTGTTCCGACCGACCACAAGTCAACATAATTCGTACATTGATTACAATTCGTTCAATAATTATGTTGTCAAACACTGTGGTTTTTGATAGTACTACTTTGAAACACTTCCTTGTTTTTATGTATGCAATGCTTGATATTATTCCATCATAGATAGGAAGTGGAAATGGATAGTCGGAGATGGAATATGCTTACGAGCTTCTACTAAACAAGCCGCGTAGCTATCCGACTTTCCACTACGAAGGCAGCTTTTCAACTTAATGACATGACTTCCAAGCAATTCTTTGAGAAAATTACTTATTCCTCGACGGACGATAAATGACCCTCATCGTGCAATAAGTGTTATTGAGGAATTTGTCGCTGCTTAGCTGTAAGAATTTCTTATCGCACTGTTATTATGTGCAATGTATTCGCTGTATACAGACTTATATTTCAAGACATGGAAATAAGACATTTGATATTTACATTGATTAAGCATAGAATTATTCTGGAGCACTTGCCAAATATTTTGATAAACAAAGCTATGATTCGCTAAGGTAGAAGTCACTTCAATGGAGCGATTGGCAAACCAGTACATTGCTATTTTGAGCCATGTAAATGGAATAATCATTATCAATGATTTACGCTATGAGGATGCTAACTTAGCGTTCTATCGGTAGCTCTGTTTCAGATTGAATGATAGCATTGACAAGATGAATAGATTGAACCGTTCTATGTAGTTCATTTTCTAAATTGTTGATTAAAGTGTCAAAGTATGACAGCGTGCTGAAACCGTAGAATTCGTCTCCGTCGCGCTTTCAAGCAATGAGGTAGTTATCACACTCTAGGCTTGGTCTCGACCTTCGGTCTCAACGAATCCTAGAATGCCATAACTATCACTTTTTTAACATGGGATTCAAAATTTTTGAAAAGTAAAGGAATGATTCATATTATAATCATATTATATAATATTGTTATTGTATTATCACATAACAATCACATCATATTCATATCACTTTTATAAGAGACTAATTCCAATTAATTTCTGTCTTCTTCATGAGCTATCACCAGGGAAATTAAATACTGTCGTTAAAGATACTTAGTTATCCTACCCTTAACAAGCAAACCTTACATAAAATTCAAATGCAAAATGATAGGCTTTTGCGCTTGTTAATATGAATCTGTCGTTGATTAACGTAATGCTGATAAGTTAACGGCATTTCTCATTTATTTTCTGAAATTTGTCATTGATCTACGACATCGTTCAATAGATTGATATTTCTCAATGATGAACGGCATTTCGCACGCAATCGAGGTATCTGCCATTGTTTAGTGACATATTTCACACTAGTGTGACTATCCTACATAATTTTCTAATTATGCTTGAGTAATTCAAGTTATCCAGAATCTATGGTGTTCATGTACGCACGCATATTTATATACGTAATTACACAAATAACAGGCATGATTTTCAGTGATGTCTTCTACATGGTTTTGCGTTTGTTAGTGTGAATCTGTCGTTGCTTAACGTTAAAGTTGATAAATATACGGCATTTCTTACTTTTTTGAAATGAAAAAATATGTTCAATAGATCGACAATTTCTCAATGAAAAATGGCATGTCTCACGCAATCGAGATATCTACCATTGTTTAGCAACATATTGCACAATACTGACTATCCTACATAATTTCTAAGTATATTTCACCTATATCCTCCCAAATAAAAATTATGGCCGAAATTTATCAAAGCAAATACCAAAAAATCAAGTTATCCAGAATATATGGTGTATATTTATATGCAAAACTAACAAAAAGTTCTTGTCGAATACATCGAGGAATCAGCTGACGTAACTTTCTCCAGGAAGCTTGACAACCCGCGGCAGTGATTTCGGATAGATTTTGTTCGGACAGTTGAGCCAGTTGCCAGTCGCATCTGGTGATTCTGTCGAAGCATCTGGTCTCGCACCTTTTCCAAATTCCTCTTGATGGCTGCTTTCCAAACACAAAGCATTTTCTGCTATGTTCAGGAAGGGCGAGTAGGGTGGAATTCTGCAAAGTTGGTGCTGATCCGCCAATGATGCTTCATGTGCTCGGCTGTGACACGGAGCATTGTCGAATAACATAAGGACAGGTTGTGGTCCGGCAAGAGCTGACACGTTCGTCAAAAACTCCTTAAATTTGAAGAAAACAACAAGCCGCGTGTGACCGATACAGCAATGATTAACGTGAAGTTGGGACCCGTCCTTCCATCAACTACCCGAACGCATCGATGCCCTCGTGGTGCACGACCCCTTGTTCGCGAGATCCACAGATCGTATCCTGCTTCATCTATGTAGATAAGCTCCTGTGCATCTCCTTCAGCGAGCAACCATTCCGCATGTAACCTTTGCGCATCTTTTACGTCAGGCTGACTGCGTTCTGCGACATTCTCCATCTTCTTCATCGTTATCAGCTGCGCATCTAGTGCTCGGTGTAACGTGCTGACAGAAACATGTGGCTTGAGGGGGAGACTCCGACGTAGCTCAGCATTGATTTGCTCCAGCGTGAAAGCCGGATTATTCTCAACAATTCCAATGATACATTCCTACACTTCGTGATCAATAAGTCGAGGTCGATGTCCTCCGCGCACTCGAGCAATAACATTCCCCGTCAATTGGTATCGTCTGATGATTGACCATGCGGTCCCACGAGCGATTTCAAGAGAACCAGCAACTTCAACATAATCTCGATTTTCATCAAGACACGCTTGTTTCTCAATATTAGAAATTACACGTCTATGTCGCGGGACATTCATATTGACGGCGGCTCAGTTATTGAGTGCAAAATGCCGCTATTTATTTACAAATTTCGATGTTCATTTGACAGATTTCTACTCATGAACGATATTGCCGATGTTGAAGAGACAATTGCAGCTATTTAATGTGAAATGTCACTGAACATTGCAAAATGACGTTAATGACTGACAGATCTATATTAACAAACGGAAAAACCTGTACTCATATGCATCGAGGAATCAGCAGGCGTTGCTTTCTCCGGGAAGTTTGACAAACCTCAGGAGTGGGAGTCAATTCATATTACCATAGCAATCGAACAATGAGCAGCCAATTCAACATTAAACACGCCAAATTGTGCGATGTTTCACTGACTGTTGTCAATCGGATCACACGGACGATGTCAAGTTCTACAGAGAAGTTTGTGAATGTTTCTTCGTGCGCCTGCCAACTTTTTTGATAATGATCGGAGGACCCAACATTATCGAGAAAACCTCTCCGCAATGATCTGAATTTTTCGAATCTGAAGGAGTCGTGGCGATCAGAGCAAATTGAAGGAATTCACACCGATCCGCAAGCGACCCACGACTATTTTTCCTATATCTGCAAAGCATTAAAAATTTCTTTCTGCCCATTTAGTAAGTTCTTGCATGTGCCATCGTTCTGAATCAGTTTGCACTGTGTACTTCTAGCAAAGTGGCACGCTTAAACGATCTAATTCTGTGCATTCTCCTCTACAAGCATGTTTAGGGAGAGCGAGTAGGGTGGAAATCTGAAAATTTGGTGCTGAATCGCCAATGATGCTTCATGTGCTCGGCTGTAACACGGAGCATTATCGAATAGCATGGTGGCAGGTTGCGGTCAGGCAGTAGCTGACACGTTCATCAAAAACTCCTTGAAAAGATCGCCATTTGCTTCTCCTTCATTTGTTGAACGAGTTGAGGTCAATGTCCTTTCGTATTCATGTAAGAACGTTGCCCGTCAAATGGTATCGTCCAATGATTGACCATGCGGTCCCACCAGCGACTCCAAGAGAACCAGCAACTTCAACATAGTCTCAATTCTCATCAAGATGTGCATCAACGATGCGTTGTCTGTCATTCTCAGAAATTACGAGTCTACGTCGCGGGACGCTCATATTGACGGCGGCTCAGTTATTGAGTGCAAAATGTCGCTATTTATTTACAAATTTCGATGTTCATTTGACAGATTCCTGGTCATGAGCGATATCACAGATGATGAAGAGACACTTGCAGCTATTCAATGCGAAATGTCGCTTCTCATGTCGAAATGTCATTAATGAATGCGCAACGCTGTTAATAACTGACAGATCTATATTAAAAAAAAGGAAAGCCCTGAAAACAAAATAGAAATCAGAGAAATAGAGAGAATTCCATTTCTCATTTGGAGTTGACATTTGGCCGCTGTTGTTCCGATTGCTGTAGTAATCATTTTTCCATTTGAATATTTGTATGCAAGATTTGTCTGTTAATGACAAGCTAAATAGCATCTTCATCTGGTATTTCTGGTATCTTCAATTGTATTTTAAAATGATCACTTAATAATCACATTAAAGTGGTCCTTTGCAGCCGCAACACATGGTGTTTATGGACAATAATGGAATTAAATTGTTACTTTGACAATAATGATGTGTATAACCGCATGCCTTTTTATGACTAAATATATGAAAGAGCATTACATTTTGCATTAATTTCGAAAGGTTGGGTAGATTCCCTTTGGCCTCTTTTCTTTTATGAAGCATATAATCTTACGTTACTTTTGTATAACGCGAATTTTTAAGAAGGGCTTAAAATTTGATCTCATGATTTTATTTTTCTATGGACAGGAATAATTTGCTTAAATCCGTATGAGTGATTTATGAATCAGAGCAGATGAATCAACAGCAGCAATTGTTCATATTGAACCTAATCAATGATTGACATGTGAATAATGATACCCAAAATATTTGTACACGTGTGCCTCTGCTCATTGGGAATTCTTCACTTTTTAAATTCAATTTGCGGAAGTACACCTGAAATAATTAGCAGCTAAATTACAAATGTAAAATTGAAGGGCAGCCTATATATATATGAGATCCTTGACTGCTCATGCTTACCAATCAGTAGCAAGGCAACAGCGATACCTGGAAAAATGTTGCTGCTACCAGGAAAAGATTAAGAAAATGAAGTTCGAAATTCTGTCGACAATACATTAGGTGATCTATTAGAGTCTACTAGATTAATGTTAATGGTTCGTGGGTTTCGCTCAGAAAACATTCTGCGAAACTGAGTCAATCAAAACCTATTTACACTATCACAACATGAAATTAATGCACTGCATATTTCTCCGGTTCGTCATAAATGATGTCTTACCATTAGAATAGTTGAAATCAGCAGAAGTGACTGATTGCTTCAGAAAATATTAAGATGAATGGCTCCCGAGCATTTTTCAGAAACTTTACAATTCAAAATTACAATGTCGATTGATCAGCATATCTAGTTCAACAAAACTCGAGTTTCGATGGTCATACTTTGCTTTATTGCAATATATCAAAGTCTCATACATAATATCTATCTATCAAAGGGAATAATTTCTAAATGTACGTGCACACCAACTTAGCGTTTTCAAGTGCTATTGTGCTATAAGTGCTACTTCTCAATACAACTTATATAATGTTGACATCATATATTGGAAAAATGTGCAAAATCAAAATTGGCCTATTTATGCCACCTTAACTACCGACTGACTACCTGATCAAATTTCTTCAACAAGTAATCAAGTATCTGAGTTTCAGTATCAACTTGGAGTTAAAACTGGCATACAGAAAAAAGCTAGCCTACCTTAAAAACAGCCATTTTCGGCATTTTTTGAAAAATCACGTTTTTTGAACGCGTAGTGTAGCTTTCTGTACTCTGGTTGCCGCTAAAGATCACTGCTGTGAACCAAATTGATATTCTGCAACATAATTATCATAGTTATTACGGCTAACAGGAATATAGAAAGCTGTGTGAGATTAGTTTAAATGTTTTGTGTTTTTTCGCGGACTCTATCTTTTCATCATCTCTGGAGCCATGTAGCTTCGTCCTGCACACCAGTTACTCATTGAAATTCATACAAGAATTCATACAAGCTGATGCTGCAAAGCTCGGTTGAGAAACGAACATACAGAAAAGGTACAGCTGAGTGAGAATTCAAATTTTGAAAAAGATCAAATTTCTAAAACTAGGTCTATATCCCGCTATATTCAAAATTGGAAGCTAATATTTCAGATTTGATGTTTTTTATTGCATAGTAAACATATGTCCGAAAATCAGCAAAATCCGAGACTACATGTAGGTGCCACATGCCATTGGGTGAATCGTCGTGGAATCACCCAAGTGCATTGCTATATCGATTATATCCATGCAACGGATGAGCATCTATATTATGCATGTGAGGCCATATTTGTTTATCGCTAAATAAATGTCATGCGCATGAACCTACTCGCATGTCGATTATATCCAACGCAGTGCATGAGCATGGTGTAAATATTCAAAATTAATTATCTTTCTCTCTATGAACTCCTAATTCTGTGATATCTATATCTCAGCTTAGGCCCTATTCATTAAAGGCTTCTTTGAATCTCAACCACGGAAATCAAAGGATCAGATTGTTAAAGCGTGTCACATTGCTAGAAGTGCAGACTGATTCAAAGCGATGGCACGTGAAGGAACTTCCTAAGTGGGCAAAAGAAATGTTTGATTCCTTACAGATATAGGAAAACCAGTCATGCGTCGTTTGCGGATTGCTGTGAATTCTTTCAAAATGCTCCGATCACCACCATTCCTTCAGGTTCGAAGAATTCAGATCATTGCGCAAAAGTTTTCTCGATAACATTGTCCTTCCTATCATTTTTATAAAAGACAATATTCCATGAAATGTACGATTTAAAATGAAGTTGCGCAATTAATTGTATTTCATGCGGCGATATTCGTACCTCAGTATAATACACGATTGCCACGTGAGATAAGGATTCAAATATTCAAGTAGCTCTATTGTCAATAAGACGAAAAACAGTTATGAAAGTAATCTTCTAAAACTGCTATTAATGAAAACCGTGTTTCTAAACAATGATTACATTTTCTAACAATATTAACTGAACTTTTAAAGAAAGATTTAGATAACATTTTGATAAAGGGAAATGAAATTAATTTATCTTTCGACGCACAGACAATTTGTTTTTATTTCGTAACATATATATTTCGGCGAAACGCCCCTCTCAATCAGATATTTAATTAACAGTTCTGTTAATTAAATATCAGATTGAGAGGGGCGTTTCGCCGAAATATATATGTTACGAAATAAAAACAAATTGTCTGTGCGTCGAAAGATAAATTAATTTAATTTCCTTTTATCAAAAGATTACATTTTCGTGTTTAAACAATAATCTAAAGACTCCTTCATAAGTCATTGCGCCTGTTTCAGAAAACGTAGAAGTTAGAGAATTTTTTAGCTCTTTAATTATTACTCAACAAAACTTACGTTAGGCTGAATTCTAATGTTTAGCTTTGTTCAATATTGAGGTCGTTCAGAAATCTCTGTGCTAAATCTTGGCTATTGACTATGAATGTAGTTTCCATATTATGCTGCATATTTTCTTCATTTTCAGTCGATATTCTTATGGCGTAAAAACTTTTGGGCGGCCTACTTTTGTGAATGTTTTTGTTTTTTGTGACATTTTCGTAGGTTCGATGAATTATTTACTTTTCGTATTGATAAAAAGAATCATAATTTAGAATTCTACAAAAAGGAATGTACATGTAAAGTGTGTGAGGTTATGACAACCAAGCAGCAATATCACATTTCATGCGTCATCGGTGTGTGGCGCAAAAACCTACGAACCGGTCTGAAGATTCGTGATTGAGGAGTTGTTAGAATTTAGAAATCTCAGTAACTTTGTGGTCACCAACGACATCGAGACTTTGATGTCTCCAGCAGAGATCGGTAATTCAACGTTAACTGTCTGACTCGAGCAAGTCAGGGAAAAAAAGATTTGAAAAGAATTTCCTAACATTAAATAGCTGTCATTGTCATTCTCTAATAAATTTCACTTCGGATTACCGCATGTCTCCGGTGAATTGCGTTCCAAAACGCTCACCTGTGTGTTTGAAGTTTTCTGAATGTGCATGGAGTATCAAAAGGCAGTGCAGTAGTCTATCATTGACGATTATCAGTGTGAGAACAAATCAAGTCTAGGGAAGCTGAGCGGAAGTAGAGGGAGTCTTCATTGCAGTCGGCAGGGTGTCAGCCCACAAAGCGGAAAGTTCACTGTCTCGTCTATGGCACGTTCACATGTTGCTTATATACTGTACAGTAATTGTGGGCATCGGCAAGGACAGCAGTCTCCTCTTTGAAAATCGATGATGGAACATGGATACTGCGTAATGTTAGGCAGATTATGTATACAAGTCAACACGATCGACAGACAATGTCCACAGAGGTAGTGGACAAGGCTTTCTGCTAATAGTGTGTACGGGAAGTGGACTTTCCGCACAATTCTTTGCACATTCTTCATAAGGCGTCTTCCATAACGCGTGATGAGAAATTGCTGCTACAGATTTCATGAGGAGTATGGAATTTTCACCTTCCTTGTCGCCTGGGTGCTCCATTTATTGGCCACTTTCAGAAAATGTACTAAACCATCGCCGATAGATATTTTTCTAGTCGGAACATGTTTTTGGTTTTTCAAAAGTATTAGGAACTTAAGTAGATATATCCTATGTTCTTTACATTACTTGTCGTTCTTAAAGGGTTTTAAACAGCAATTATTATGAATTTTAGTAACATGACTTACTTAAGTAGCCATTTCTGTGTCTTTTTCTTATCACTTGAATCCTTTGGGAAACTGAGTTGTCCTCATAGATAAACTATACAGTAGCTAGAGTATCGACTAAAAAGATGTCAGCATGTAGTGAAAATATTTATAACAGAAGATTCAGTTTTTTGTGGAAATTACGCTCCTGCATTCCTAAGACATTTGATCACATTTTTAATGAGCTATTTTTTGCAAATTATTCCTGTGTTTATATATTAGCAACTTGGTATCTCTATATAAGTAGCATCCAACTTGTTGAATATCAAAATGAATGGAAATCTGCTAACAGATGTCTTAATTAAGCGGAAATTAAGATGATTACCAAGGAAATTTCAAGAACTGCATCATAATGCAAGTCTTCATGGAAAAGTTGAGAGTCTATTATGCTTCTAGGCTGGAATTTTGAATTCAATTTTCATTAGCAGGATTTTATGATTCGTTGACTTTCTGCTTTAGTTCTTAAATCTGAATAGTAATGTGGACCTATGTATATATTTTGAAATCAATTGTGATTATTGTCTTTGATATTGATATTTTGCTCCTTCATGTCAGGTAGTTTCTGATATGATCACACTTGAGAAAATACCAAAGAAAAATACTCTTAAAAATAAGGCTGAACAATAAAGTATTATGATCCATCGAAGAGATAAATTAACAAGCATTACCTTTCCCATTGTTGTCATTGCACGGAGGACTTGTAAAATGCTATTCTCCTTCTGTATTGCTATCATGATCAGTCAATTCCGAAGTAGTTTCCTCAAAACTGTAAACATTTGCTTGTCTCATTTTGGTACCGGGTCTCAACTCGAATTCATTTAATAATCTAGGCTGTATACACATTGGATATTTAATTAATACTGAGATGCTACTGTACATAAAATACTTACTCTATGTTGTCCTTCAGCTTGATAATCACATTTGGAGATGCTTAGATGTTCGCTTCACAGATGCATTTCAATGGTCATTTTTGAAAGGAAACCTTCCACTTTTTAACTCCCGCCTTACTTCTAATCCATGCTCATATCAATCCTATCAATCCCTTCTATTACTCATAGTACATTTAACCAGTTTGGCATCGCAAACAGCCATTGTCAGAAAAATGTAAAGCCAAAATTTTAAGATTTTCAAAATTAAGTCAAAGTTGGTGATTTTTAATTTTGAATAACTATCATTTAGAGCAAATGAATGCGCTTGAATACGCAGCAGAGTATCTTATGGAAATCGGAGCATCTTTTTAGAAGTTTGGGATAAAAGGCGAATTCGGATTTTCTCGATCCGGATTTGATGGCGTCAAATCATGGACGAAATACACCACTCTGATAGAGAATTTATTATCCCAAGTCACTTAATATAATCAATATTGAACATATGCAATTCTACAGCTCGAGAGATAAACATTTTTTCAATCTGTAATCGGAATTCTATAAATATCAGTTCTGCTTAAATAGTACAGAAACAGACTTTCTTAATCGATAAATAAATCAGGTTGCTAATCAATCATGAACAAAATGCAAATTTTGCTAAGCAACTTGCAAACACAGAAGGCGTGGGAAGGATTGTCACCATGAAAGTAAAATTAACCTTATCTGTACAGCTGAAGTCATCGAGGTACCGCATGCAGCCATCATGAATGACCAGGCCGACTGCGAAACGTTTTGGTTAATTTGTATAACGGTGCTTTAATACGATACCGAAGACAAACCGATTGATCCAGTTCATTGGCTCACTTATCCAAACACAGAAACCGGACCTTCTTTTTTATTTCGGTAGCAGGATTACAATAGAGACATCAACTGTATATTGATGGCATTTTCAGCTAATCGCTTAAGCATCGATCTACATGTATGTATGCAAGTCAATGCTGCTAGGATCTAAAGAAGAATCCAACCTTGTTCAAATTTTAGAATTGACAGTATTTCCAAAATCAACGAAAATGCATCGACTTGGACCCTGGAAATTTCTCGGAATCTCGATTGAGAATTTCATGCAAAATACATCAATTTGGTGTTGGAAAAATGTTTTCGTTCCTGCTCATACCACTTCAAAGTTACAAGAAGAAAGGAACCACTGCCATAGTCGCCCATTGTTTATAACAGACTTGCGACAAGACAAATAATGAATTCAAATATCGAGCAAGTAAGCCGGAGCGAGATGTTATTCTTCATCCTAATCATTTGAAAAAGTCACTCTATTAAACCCAATTCACTGAAATAAAACACTATTACTTGGAGGCAAAATAAAATGTAACATTAAATCACTCTTTCGGAGCGCCTTAGAAATGATTCACTGCAATAACAATATTATTCATACATATGTTTGCAGATAGGAATAAAGACATGATATGAAAAGAGGAGATTCTCAAATTTCAAAGTCACTCGATGCTGTGTAGATATCTGTAGCCGCGGTTTATTTAGATAATTCCATTCGTTCATGCATACTTTCTGCTTTCTTTCTTCAATCATAATATTTGCATTGACTCTGAGTCGTATCGTCATTGAAGATGCAGGTCACATTCATGTTCAATTTCTGTGCGCTGTTTTCCGTGTTGCTCCTCACATGTCTCCATAAAACTGACTTTCTTTAGCTGTTAATATCATCCACTTCTTGATATTTCACAGATGTCGTATGTTCCAAATACTTCATATCCGATTTTGTAAACTGTTTCTTGACTTTGAAAATCGTCCTCGTTTCCAAATCTTGCATTCTCTGCTTCGGAACTCTCTGTTAAAAGGCTTCTAGTTCTGCTGCAGCCTTTTCAGTGACACTCCTGCTGTCCAACCGTTTCAATTTTGAATCCACTCTCTCGAATGATGTTTTGCATTTCCGGAGACCTATCATGGAGACGTAGGGGTAGCTAGCACGAATAGCAATTAAATAGTCGTATAAAGCAGCTGCCGTGATCATGCCCAACGGAGAAAACTGCGGCTGCAGGTGGCAATTCTAATTCCCGACTCTAATTGATATTCGCTTCACATTTTAATATCCTCTATTAGGGCTGTTTATTTAACATTTTCCTGTGTTTTACATTCCGTTACAATTTCCTTATCATATTAATTATCACTAATGGTTGAAATGTCTCCGTCACGTGAAAAGTACAGCAGCCAGAAGCATTTCTCTTTTATCGATGATTTATTCTATTAAACTGAATCACATTTATAATTTGTAAAGAAAATCAAATGATATGAATGAATTGCCACATTGTCAACCATCAGATAGGTAAATAGCTCTTCGTACAGCTGGTTCAATTATTCTCCGAGCTAACAATTCACATGGAGATTCGATTAGTTTGCCTGTTTGGATACAAAATTGATTCATGTCTTTCTCATTTTTACATTAGCGTTCATTACATTGTTTTAGTGACATGGTCTGATGGTTATGACAGTGAGAGAGTAATTCGGCTTGCAAGGATGTCTTCAATGTAATGAATCAAAACTAACACGACCTTCCGATGCCGGAATCGAGGTATAATGAACAAATGAAACAAATTTGCTTTTTGGTAAGGTGATCTCAATTCTTATGTGATCTCAATTTTTTACAATGTGGATTGAGATCAGATTTACGCATGCACTTTTGATGAGCCTAATCGTAAATAAATAGCAGAAAAGTATTGGTGCCACCTGAGATAACCTTTTAATGCTATCTGGAACCTGAATTCTGATATCACATGAAAAATAGCAAATAGTAGACGAAATTTTGATGTCTAATTCGTTGGAAATATATATCATTCACCTGACCCAAAGAATTGACCCTAGTAATTGAGTGCTAATGTGATGAGAAATCAATATAAATAAATTTCCCTGTCAGTCTTGATTTCAAGAATATGCATAGAAAAAGCGATATAACTCATTTTGTGGTAGCAGTAACATTAATTTCAGACATGAAGAGTTTTGCTTCTAAGTTTTAAACTCCCGTCTGTTTGTATTTTCTTTCAGAACGATTTGGAGTTTTCTAGATCTAAATTGAAATCAAAGATATGCATAAAAGCATAAAGCAAATCATTTTGCATTGCCGTAGCAGAATGAGAACTTTAAGTGTTGCAATAAAATGTTTAATTATACATGTTCTGAAAGTATAAACCGGGAAATTTTCGCGTTAGCTTCTATGTCCCGAATTTCATGCAATTCGTCAAATTTCATCAATTTCGTTTAATTGAAAATGTTCACTTATTGTCCTGATTTACCTGCTTTGTATAGGACTTTGTTTTCGTCATATAGTTAATAGTCTGCATAGTAGATTTAATAAACATGCTTATCATAAAATTCCTTTTTCTCTGAAGACTTTTTGCAAAACACAATGCGCTTTAACAACAAAGGTCTGTCGTAGAACATTGAATATTTAGAGAGTAACAACGTTCAAATAAAAAAAAGACGCCAAGTTGCTCCCCTGTCAGCTTCATCGAATAAGCGCTCTCTACCCTCTCGCTAGTTGTAGATCGCTTGTCTGATGTGCTAACTGATCTGTCCACCGTGTTAACATTTGCATGTCAGAAATGGACGATGTTGCTCAAAGGAATTCGCACTCAGTGAAAGTCGACAAAATCCATTGAGGATTCTTCAGGAAGACTGCTAGTGCTGCTGCTTGTGATCAGCTAGGCACACTCACACAGTGTACACAGCAGTTCATTATTTACTTCAATCTCGTAGCTTTATTTTTGTCATGGACATGCAACGTAAAATGACAATGATAGTCGAAAATGCAAATTCTTTTTAGCTTGTGCCAACCTTTGGCACAGTTTCTTTTCTGATCATTTTCAAAGCCTAAAATCAACTTGAGTGATTTATTCACCAAATTTGCAAATTCTTGCTTTCAAGATATGACTGCTACAATACACGCCTGCGTTCGTTCACCTTCATATGTTTCCAGGCGAGTATTCCAAAGTTTCAAAAGGCACTCCAAATTACTATTTGCCTAAACAAAGTAACCTAGGAATGGCACTGTTTAAATAAACAGAAAACTGTCTTCCGAATGTTTCAAACCAAAGGACGACATTGGATTCATCAAAATATACCCAGAAGTTAGAGTATAGAATTGATTGATCGGATCATCATAATAAAGATAAACAGAAAGTTTGCTCGAACAAGATATTGATTAAACCGGAAAAATTCTTCAACAGTTCGTCGTTTCTTGGTTTCTTGAACATGGATCACCTATACACATATATATAACTGATTTGATTGATTTTCTGATTAGCACATTCACTCACAATGAGTTAGATAATACTTTTCATTTGATTTTAAGCATTGAATTCTGATAACCATTATTAGAAAAATATACACATCACTCAGCAGTATTTATATGCATACACATGCCTGATTAGAACATCATCAAGCATTTCATTTATCAAGATTCAATTGTCAAGGTCCTGGCCGATTTGAAATTGATCAATTCTTATAGAACTGAGCTGTGTAGAACTCTATCTTCGTGGGTTATTCATGTCTGATCTCATTTTATTGATAAAGCAAAATTAGATTTCGGGAATGGAATATTGGCATAATCAATTCTGACAATCATTTACGTCGATCTCAGATCTCTTCGCCAAATATTTGTTTAGTTAATTATTTTCTCATGAATCAATCGCCATTATGCTGATTTACATTTCCGTCAATGTTGTTTTCGTCTTCAAAATATCTATCAATATTCAGTTTACTGAATTGAAATATGAATGGAACAGGTCAAAAGAATAGATATCATCCTCAAAGGAATTCATTCTAATATCATTCACTCAAAAAGTAAATTACAACAATGACCACTTAGACAAAGAATCTGAATATGGAATTTTGGACCATCAGATTACAGAAGAAATTTAAATACAGAGTGGAAAGCATGATCGCTTAGACCTTTGAAATACGACACTCCATAATCACAAAAAGACTATTCGAATCATCTAAGACTATAAAAATCATTGAAATAATCATATCCATCGAATCAGAATGGAAAGTGACAATCTAATTGCCATCATCGGCGTTGGCACAATTCTGCATCCCAGACTTGCGCTGAAGTCTATGACCATTGAGGAATAGCTATTTTCTTGAGAGAGGAAATATCAACTTTTCCTCTAGCAGCCTCTAACAGCCGGAGCGTAGCGAGGGATGGACAGATAGCTAAGGGAGGAAGCGCATATTTCCTTTCGAGAGAATGTAGCTTTTCATTTTGTGACTTAGATGTCTAGTGTTCACTAAAAAATTGATGGTTGCATCGCGAAATCCATGAATGAGTAAGTCAAGGGAGTATATCGATATCCTGGTAGTCTCTGGCTGATCACAATTTGTTTATAGACTTCAATGATTTGTCATTTATAGGAGTTTACATAGAAAAGTTAACTGCAGGAGGAAAAATTAGTTTTCTCACCCCGTGGGACTGAATAGTTAATTTTTCCACCCCGCAGTTTGCATTAGAGAGATATCTTTTCACTTACACACAAAATGAAAATGAACTCCCTCTCGAAAGAATTTTAGCCTTACATTTTGTGACTTTTAGATGTTTATTGTTCAATATGAAATTGATGCCTATACCGCGAAACCTATGAATCATAGAAGCAGATAACAGCACACTAGAATGGAAGTTTGATGTCCTATACATGCACAATGATTGCACATGGAAAAATCTATTGTTTGTAGATCTGCTTCGATCTAAAGCATTGTATCCATAGAAATAGATTGTTTATCTGAAGTTGACTAGAATGGAAATTGACTCAAGGTCGCGGTACATCCAGGGGAACTAAGTTGGGGCATGAAGAACCAATGAAAAGCTTTGATTTACGCATGTGACTGATTCTAACCCAATGATACAGCGGTTGACAAGTGTATCTAAGAGAAAATGCGTGCGATTCTTGTGCAACTATTGTGTATTGCATGAAGCTTTACTTCCATTCTAGAGGTTTCATTGTTATCCATTTCTATGATTGATGAAAAGTTGCTCACGTTTCACTTCTTGCCACTCCAATAATAAAGTCTGAAAACCATTTAGAAGTAATTCGTAAGGTATACGACCTCAGAAAATCAAACATGGACAGCTTCGCAATGTTGATGCAACACATCGACTGGTCATTTGTTGATGATGAGGGAATAACCCTAGATGAAAAATGCTGTCTTTTTCATGATATTACTGAAACTGTTGCATCTCAAACCATTCCTACATCATTGGTCCGTTTCACTGCGAAAGATAAACCGTGGATTACGCCTATTATCAAAGACTTAATCAACAAAAGATGGAACGCCTTTCGAAATCGAAATTTTCCTATGTACAATTATTTGAAAATGAAGGTTCAAAGCGAAATCGCTAAGTCAAAAGTTTCCTGGACGAAGAAGATGGGGTCAGCAGATTTGTGGAAGGCTGTTAACATGCACGTTGGAACAAAGGTGTCTAGTCCAATTATGTCACTGATGTCTGAGTATTCCTGTGTCGAGGATGGTGTTGATTCAATCAATCATGCCCTTTCCTCTGCATTTCTTCCTGAAACTATACAAACTGTGAATACGAGTGCCTATTTTTCGAATAATACAATCAGTATAAATGTAAGTCCTATGATTGTCTACGAGATGATCATCAGAAGCCCTTCCAACAAGGCGTCTCCTGATTTACCAATATCGCTTTATAAGCATGCCGCGTCATCTCTGGCGGCACCTCTTTGTAGGCTTTATCAAGCGTCTCTTGAAAGTAGTGTTGTCCCGCTTATATGGAAATCAGCATCAATATGCCCTGTTCCGAAATGTTCGTCACCTTCTCTCAATGACATTCGCCCTATCAGTGTTTTGCGTTTCCCTGCCAAGATCTTGGAGAAAATAGTCGTCAAAAATCTGAAACATCGCTTAATTGATTGTTACGACAAAGCTCAGTACGGTTTCAGAGCTAAGTCCTCTACCCAGTGCGCTCTTATCAGTTTGAATGACAACATCACTAAACATCTTGATAGTCTGAGTACACAAGGGGCATTGGTAATTTCATATGACTACACTAAGGCTTTTGACAAGTTAAGAACAGATTTGATAATGAACCGACTTATGTCTTGTGACTTTCCCGAAAGAATTGTAAAATGGATTGCAAGTTATCTGACTGATAGAACGCAGTACGTCTCATTTGATACAGCTAAAAGTAGCGAAGTAAAGGTGTCCTCTGGAATACCTCAGGGTTCAATTCTCGGTCCCTTCCTCTTTGCTGCCACAACCGCAACCTTTTCTTCGCTGAGCGATCACTGCCAAATAGTCAAGTATGCAGATGATACTACGCTATGTTTTCCGATATATTCGTCTACTGCCAATGATCACATCAAACTGGAACATGAAAATATCCTCCGTTGGTCTAGAGAGATGGATTTATCCATAAATATGAACAAATGCAAAGCTTTACTGATCCGCAAGCGAAACTTTAAGGAAAATGTCAACTTACCAGAAGAGATTCCATTGGTCACAACTCTCAAAATTCTTGGAGTTACTTTCAACTCCAAATGCACATGGTCCGATCACGTCAATAATATCATCCGGATTGGTTCACAGCGCTTGTATGCTATTCGTATCCTGAAACCGTGCCTATCTGTTCGTGACTTACAACAAGTGTATTGCGCTTACGTGCGTTCTATATTTGAATACTGCTGTCCACTCTTTGTATGCATGTCTAATACAGACTCATTGAGACTGGAGCGTGTACAACGTCGGTTTCACAGGATGATCTGTGGTGCTCAATGTGAAGAAGGCTGCTTTGCCACTTTGATGAGTCGCCGGGGATTTTTGACCGAGAAATTTCTGAAGAATATTATGAAAGATGATCACATTCTTCATGATCTGTTGCCTTGTGTTTCTCAGTCTGGTCGCTTCATACTACCTGATGTACGATCAACTCGACGTAGCAAAACTTTTGTCATCTGTGCCTGTAAACTGTATAATTCTCATCTGCGCCGCTGATTTACTTCTATACTTGTATTATTTCTTATTGGATTGTTGAACTATCTTACCAATTTTCTATGTATGTCTTCAAGCATCTTCCGATTTTCATTCAAAAGAGAAATAAACACATATTATTATTATTATTATGATTGTATCATAGTGAAACTATTTGTCAAGTTAGTTGTGGAAGTTGTTGACAGCAAATTACAGAATTTTGTTGAATAGAATTTTATGTGAGATGGTAGCATTGCTTCACATGAAACAGCCAACTATTCCGTGGGTTAATATACGAGTACTGTGTCTATTTGTAGCAGTCACTGACTATTATCCAATTTTTCAATGATGAAATGCGAATCAAAAATTGGTATAGAGTCATAATTGAAAGTGGTCAGTATACCGGCTGTGAGAACATTTCAAGGATTCGCAGATAAAAAATCTAATTATAGGATAATTTCTCCTTCAAGCGATAAAGAAACCTAGAGCTTTTCTGGAATAAATGCACTGAAGGCCTCTTTACCTACAATCATCACTCAAATAAATGAAATGTCGCTGGAACTTTTCAATTAATCATTGAATGATACATGTGATACAGTGTGATGTTTTGGAGGCTGATATTCGAAAGCATGCAAAGATTTTGAAAATTGTTCTAATGTATTGATCAGGGGAGGCCTTTAAAGTAAAATAAATAATCTAAGATTTCTTGTCCTCTGATTTCAAGCTGGAGCAATGCATGTTCTGTAAATCGACATCATAAGTTGAATATGTGTCTGATTATACTCTTGATAGATTATAGGAGCGATATTTCAAAAAGACGAACGTTTTAAAGGATATCCTTCTTTGTCATCCTGTAGCCGCAGTATTTTGTAAATTCATCATTCCTTTTGTGTACAAGATCTTTAGACAAGGGACAACGAACGATCCAGATCACAAATTGATTTCATAAATATAAATGCAAGCCAAAAAACAAGAAAGCCAACTCGCAAAATTTGCTTTTTGCTCCAACTAAGTTCCCCCGGCGTGTGCCATAATTTTCATGTAATTTCCATTCTAGGACTTTCTATGGTACTGTTAATTTCTATGCTATGAATGAGCTAATCAGGGACTATATCGATATCTTGGTAGTCTCTACCTAATTAAAACTTGATTATGGACTTCTACTGCTTTTTTTCACACAGGAGCTTACACACAAAAAATTAACTGCGGGAGGAAAAGCTTGCTTTGTGATCCAGTGGGACAGAATAGTGTTGATTTTTCCTCCCAGCAGTTTAAATCGAAAAGATATCTTTCACTTTCATGCAAAAATAAAAAGTGGTTAGCAGGAAACATTAACAGGGACATGCATATTATTCCGATTTCTGTTCATAAATTAGCTGTATCAACGATGTCACTCTTTTTCATGCTAAATTTGATGAAATTCTATGGAAAGATGTAAAACAAATACAGTCATTCAAAAAATGTATTGACATAATTGTCTGAGCTCAGACTTCAGTGCAAAAAATGATTTCTCTTGATAATAAACTTGTACAATAAATTTTGTAGTAAAATTTCATGATTAAGGAAAGCAATACACTCGTTACATAATTTCACCGGCATAAATAATTACAAATCTATGCCACTTTTACCATCATTAAAATGCCATGCATGTAAGACTCTGCGCTCTGGCCGCTACACAATATTTAATGTAGGTTTGTATGTGTTTACTGAGCCAAAAAGCTTAGAATCAAAAACTGAATTCGTAAAGTAAGTACTCCTTCGAAGGTATAGTCCCAAAGTGCTGTCGCGAACGCTTAGGCTTCAGGCATAAAGTGCTCTCTCGAGGGAATGATTCAGATTTAGGAAATGTATGTTTTAAAAATTCACTAACGGAAATTTTGAAGGAATATTCTATTAATTTGTATTTCTCGAAATCTCTGCAAAGTACGCTGTCTGTGATATAATTGTCATCACTTCATATACTACGGAAACTGTTGGAAACTTTTCTGCCTCATAATTATAAATAAAAAAATGCATTTGAATTACAAAATTAGCTATAGAAAAGAATCAGCAGTGATTTACAATTCAGATTTAGTCAGTGGTATTTCAGAAAAAGACTAGTGAAATTTGATTTCTTTGCTGCATTATTTTGGCAATTTGCAGGAGTTCTGAGGTTGTTGCCATGAACTAAAGTGCATGAATCATGAAGACAATTTCAGATGATTGGAAATTAGATGTTCAATCATGGGAAGATCGGTTCCTTTCTCCGGATGCGCCGGATATTCAAAGCTAAAAAAAATATAAAACCGGTGAAATTGAATATCCAATTTTCCAAATCAACATAAAAAGCTAAGTGGTAGGATCCTTTGATGTTTTGTCCCGATAAGTTGATGAGGCACCCGCTATCCTTGATCCTGAAATTGAATTTTGAAACAGAAATATCAATCACTTTTGACTTCCTCAGAGATTCTCATTTTCATTCATTACTTCTGTGATGAGAGCGAGCGTGAGCAAGAATCTCGAACGTCGAGTATAGACCTTCGATCATTATATTCAAGGTTAAATTGTACAAATATAGTTCATTAATAATTATGATGCAAATCCGATAATTCATGATCAAAGCAATAAAAGGAAGGAAAGCACTTTAAGAAGTCATGCACGCCAGGAAAGCTCTGGAAACTGACTTTGCTCACGGTTTGACGGAAACAACTTTTAGTTGAAGTCCGGACAACAAAAGCAAATTTCAGATCGTGGGAAAGGCTATGTCCACAGTGCTCAAAAAAGCAAAAAGGAAAAAAAGGTCGTTGTCGAGAAAATGGGTTTTTCCTACTACTTCTATTATTTAAGTAGTCTAACACGCACATATATTCCAAAATAATATTTCTAAGTATTTGGAAATGGACGATGATGTATTTCAATTTATTCAAATGCAGTATAGCGGCTTTAAGAAAGTATCGGCTAATTGTATTCTGCTGTAAAACTTAAATTATGTACAATTTATGAGAAAAAATATGTTATGTTCGTTTTTGATGCAGAATTGCTTTAGAGAATTCGCAACGAATGTTTCTGAAAGTCATTCAAAGTCATATTTAATAGATTTCCTAATGCATAGAAAAAAAACTATACTAAAAAATGCTACTTTACTCCAATTTATATAATGAATGTGAATAATTGCAAATGTACTCAATCAAATAAATCGGTATTATGATGAAATATTCTCTTCCATATTCATTTCTATTAATGTAGGACCTACTGCTGGTAATCGTTGTCACTCTCGTGATCAAGTTCGTCGAAATAGAACATATTTCTTGATTAAGCTTCCGCAACTGTCCTAAATATTTCTCATTACCTTTGTTTTGCTCATGCGTTGCACCACAATGTGCATGCATTCATTTTTGTGAACCACGATTCTGTTCATGTGTTTATGCACCATACACACACATTGACGATTTTTGTCATGCATAACATAACGCACGAATCAATCAATAAATTGTCATTGTGAGATGCGGAATATAATAATCAAATGATCAGTCGTCAAATACGCAGTTAACCAATGACCTCAAATTTAGTCCGCATTAACAGTCATGACAATTTACCCTAGAACCACATATCTGACATGCTGATGGCCTGTAACTAATTAATGTTATTCTTATGACAAAACGTAGTGCTGACGTAGCACCATCCTAGTCATCGGTGGCGTATTAATAACGTTGAAGCTAGCGGTAGCATGTATCCTAGCGATAAGTTTGTACTAATTTGTACTAAGTTCGTTCAAGGGAAATTGTCGGCAAAATCACCAGCAATCGCTTGATCTTGGCAACTAAAATTCTTGTTTTTTAAATTTGAAATTTATACCGGTTTTTCTTCAATGCTAATCTTCGATTTATCAGCTTTATGGTGAAGCAAACGTTTCGCAATAACTTTCAAGTTCTTTACGTGAATTCTCCACATATCATTTAGTTAGGTGCGTTTCATATTTTCATGCTGAAGGATTGGGCACGATATATTGCGATGAAATGATTTTTGCAGAAGTATCTCGCAGTAACTAAGACCCACGGCAGTTGTTACTAAGCCTTGATATTTAAAAGGTGCCTTGCAGCTACTGACAGTAGCAACTAACCTTCTGTTACCCCATGCTGATTCTAGCATTTGTTAGCTTTATTAATGCGGTCCTATATGACAGAACACATTGGTATTTCATCAATTGCTGTTGTAAATAAACAGTGAAAAATTTAAGCGGTCATCGAATGCCGCACATGACCCATGTGTTCATTGGCCAATCATAAACATGAACAATAAATGCAAACTTAATGCCGGAAGGAACCAAGTGTGAAATTATAACAATTCAACTTCTAGTTCGTTGTTACAATTCATTACGATGACTCGCACAATTGTGTATGAAAAAGTCAGTTATCAAGCAATGCCAGTGTGACAGTTCTTGTTGATCGGGGATTATCAATATGATACGATAAATAAACTAATATTCTCAATTAAAAAGCCTGATGTACTAAAGTACATGTTTATCCTAAATACTATGAACCATGAATTTGAATGACATTCAGAAACAATTCGTTGTGAATTCGCGAAAGCAATAAAGTCGCGAAAGCAATGGCGTGTCAAAAACGAATACAACGTAGTTTTTCTTATAAGTAGTATGTGTAATACACCATTTAAGTTTCAGAGTAGCTTACAGTTAGCAGATACTTACTTAAAGCTGCTACACTGCATTTAAATAAATTGAAATACATCGTCGTCCATTTCCAAATACCTAGGATCAGCATTTTGTAATGTAAGTGCATTTTAGACTACTTAAAGTACAGCAGTTGTAGGAAATATCCA
This sequence comes from Prostheceraeus crozeri, assembly GCA_907163375.1. Lineage (NCBI taxonomy): Eukaryota > Metazoa > Platyhelminthes > Polycladida > Euryleptidae > Prostheceraeus > Prostheceraeus crozeri. The sequence goes on along the minus strand of CAJQUW010008201.1, from coordinate 161,627 downwards.
TGCCATGCTTTCTATTTTCTCATTAAGACATCGACAAATATTTTCCTTTTTGTGTTTTTGAACGGTGTGGACATAGGCACTTCCCACAATGTCAAATTTGCTTTTTGTTGTCCGGACTTCAATTAAAATTCTGTCGAAACGCTATAGGGTCACGCCGAGTCAAGCACCTCATTGCGAATCAATGAGCAGCGCTCATTCTTGCTTATTGACAGGGTTCTGGAAGGAGTTAATGCCTCATTTACTTCTGAGCCCCAAGCAACGCAAGTGGTGACTTCCAAAGGTGCACAAATCCATCCGAGATTGGCACACTATCCTTCATTTGCTTGACTCTGACGCCGAGGATTTAATGAATGAAAGGACTCACAAGTATGTGAATCAAACTTCGTCTGTATGCAAAATCTAGCGCCATGACTCACCACAAAGAAATCAATAAACTTTCTTTGAAGAGAAAATGTTGCTGTTCTTGACTGACCGGGCAATGGACGAGAGCAGCAATCGAAACTATGTGGGCCATTATCACAAGAAGACTGTATGGTAAAATGATAGAACGAGGACTGCATTGATAAGCGGTACCATCTAATATAATAGAATAGATATATTTTCAATTCTCAATCAAAACATAAGACAATATACGCTACAAGAGACGTATGAGATAAAAAATTCAAAATGATACCAAAATTGTCTGCATTGTATGCCTAGTGAATGACTGAAAAATACAATAGTTTACATGAAATAGTCTGACAATTCATTCGTATTTAATGGTCACATTACAAGTTATAAGTAGCATTAGAGTTTGACAACAATATCATCGGAAGCCAGTGCAAGATGATAAAATTGCGGTCGTATTTTAATCATGAAAGTGGATTTTCATTGAAAGAAGCGTGAGTACAGTATGTCAAAATATATTCAGCTTTTAAAATATATTCATGCTGACACAACGTGATTCAAATGTAGCGACGCATAGACTTCCATTTATTGTAGCATAAACAACACGTGAACCGACGGTAGAATAGTCTAGAAATATAGGGTGGAGGCTGTGTTTCGACGATTTCGAATTCTGAAACATGTAATAAGTTGCCTGTTCAATCGCTGCTGAGGACATTGAAACAGATAGATTTTCTTTCTTTCCACAAATGATTTTGGAACATCTTCTTTGAAGGGAAATGATGGAATTTCTAACTTGTGATGGTAATTTGCCAAACAGGGGAAATGCATATTCAACAGATGAAAAAATTAAAGTGTTGCATGAGTTGAGAATTTCTTGTTCAGCTAAGTGTAGCTAAATAACGAATCGGTCGCGAGAATATGTCAGAAGCTAGTTGCCGTACAAGCGTTTCATAAAAAGTGGATCATCCTAAAATTTGACTAAATAAAACATAAGTATGATATACAGAAAGCATTTTTCATGTTATTTCATGTCCCTAATATATTTAAATGTCCTTATGTAATCTGATAAGCTATGATACAGTAACGGTTCCTAAGAAGCTAATATTTTGTGGCCCTACCCTTATTGTCAATGACATTACCAATTCGTCTAGGCATTGATTCGATGATATCGTTGATTTTTGACTGATCTAACTTTCTCCACTCTCTTTTTAACAGTGACGTAAGTTGTGATACGCCATCTGTAGGTAGCAGTGAACGACGAACGTTACGTTTTAGAATACTCCATACATTTTCTATGGGATTCAGATCAGGAGAACGAGTTGGCCAAGATAATGTCCTAAGCCCTAATTGAGACTTGCATAAGTTGACTCTACTACTCCTGTGACACGTAGCATTATCATCCATAAATAACCAAGTCGATGGATCACCAAGTTGATCTGTCATTTGGCCAATGTTCATTCGTAAAACATTCACATAGAGTTCAGAATTCATGGTTCCTTGCTGTATGTGAAGTTCAGAGCGGCCATTGGTTCAAATGCCAGCCCAAATCAGTAGAGTCGACCACCTTGTACCCGGGGACGATGTAAATGTCTCGGAATTTCCTGATCAGATTTTATCCATAATCTCAATCGCCCATCACTATCCTTCAGACGGACTGATGCCTCATCAGACCAGGCAACCCGATCCCATTGATTTCGCCAGTGACAATGACTCATTGCCCATCTGAGACGTCTTTTTGTATGCTGATCTGATAATTCGATCTGAGAGGGTCTCTTACAGCTCTTGAAATTCGACTCAATAAGTCTTCTACGAATAGTGGACTTAGAAATAGACGAGTCTAGTGCAGCCATCTCAGTTAGCGAGAGACTTGGATCAACTTTAACAAATCTCAAAATTGCGTTTGGATGTTTTGCGTGGACGGCCAGGGCCCTTTTTACGACAGAGTCGAAAATCATCATTATGCCATCGATGCTCATTTGTGTAAGGGACATTTAGTCGCTTGCTTGTAGCTCGCAAAGAAAATCCTAGTTCTAGCAAGGCTGACACTTTGCCTTTTGTGAATGCGATCTCGTTATTGTTCATTTGTGCTTTGTATTGTTTTCAACCGGTAAGAGATAGATTTCTAGCTGAAAGCAATCAGGAGTGCTGCCAACACCACCGCAACGAAGTCAGGAAGCTATGGAACATGAAGTCCAGTTAATCACATGTAGCAGTTACATTATTGTTGATGAATAATGGTGCTATACTGGCTCTGATTGACCGATTTTCTTTATTTTTGTTTTGCTTGATAGCTTTTGGCTTGTAGAACAACATATTATATAACAAAGGAAACGAATGTAATTTTATAAGAGTGAGGTATGATTTTGTGTAACATTGCTAAATGAAGATCAAATTATCTACTACTTTTTTATCTATAACAGGAAAACAACTCAATATTCATGCTTGAAATTTCCAACAATGATATTAGTAAGCACAACTGACATATCTTCCAAATTTCAGAGAAATTCGTTCAAGTTTGGCGGAGTTAGACAAAGTTGAAGTTAAGGCGATGTTTAAGGGTGAACCACATTTTATGCAACAATCTGTAGCAACGGCTAATAGCTTTCATTTTTCTGCTTTCTATTCAAATTAGATTATGGATTGAAAGTTTTATCTTGTTTTTTACATCATTTATTCATAGTTTCTAATATCATACAAGAAGTATTTGTCCAACCCAAGTGAAAACTACTTTTAATGTCGAGCCATAGATATGATGATACTTTCAGCTTGAACATTGATTTGTGCTTAGTTGTTGACAGAGGCGAACCCACAGAATTAGACAGGTCGTCTCTTCTTCCGTTTGACTAGAAGGGAAACATTGGAACATGTAACGTAAATGAAATGGCACAATCTGCTGACATAATGTCATAGCAATCGAACAATGAGCAGCCAGTTCAACATTTAAACCTGCCAAATTGTGCAAAGTTTCACTGACTGTTATCAACCGGATCACACAGCAAAGCGACACAGACGATGTCAAGTTCTACAGAGAAGTTTGTGAACGTTTTTTCATGCGCCTGCCAACTTTTTTTAAAGTTATTGGAGGACCTACCTAACATTATCGAGAAAACTTTTGCGCAATGATCTGAATTCTTCGAATCTGAAGGAGTCGTGGCGATCAGAGCATTTTGAAGGAATTCAGAGCAATCCACAAGCGACGCACGACTATTTTCTCTATCTCTGTAAGGTATTACAAATTTCTTTTTACCCACTTATTAAGTTCCTGCATGTGCCATCTGTTTCAATCAATTTGCACTTCTAGCAGAGTGATGCGGTTAAACAATCTAATTCTGTGGGCGAACCAGTCACTAATAGGCGCACGAAAAAACGTTCACAAACTTCTCTATAGAACTTGATATCGTCTATGTTTCTTTGCTGTGTGATCCGGTTGATAACAGTCAATGAAACTTCACACAATTTGACGTGTTTGATGTTGAACTGGCTGCTCATTTTTCGATTGCTATGGTATTATGTCAACAGATTGTGCCATTTCATTTAAGCTACATGTTCCAATGCTTCCTTTGTAACCAGACAGAAGAGACTACCTGTCTAATTCTGTGCTCCCAACAGCAGGGTTTCAGAGTCCTAAAATTTTGATAGGACTCCGACTCCGACTCCGGGCACCGAAGATTCTCCAGTCTTCTCAACTCACAATTTTGGCTCTAAGTTATGCAACTATAAACTTCATTTATGTAAATGACATTTTTACATGTCTGCGTCACGAGCCACTAGAATGGCCTCCACATCTTCCATAGTATCATTGTAATCTACTCTTAATCAGCCCCAGAGGAATAGTCCCACCAACCATGCAAAATGAACAATTGACAGACATTCTCATATTAAATGACCAATACTGCGCGTGCGCCATAGGCTTAATAAGAAATAACTTTGAGCATCAAATTTTCACTTCAATTCATAACATGCTTTTAAGTTTAACCCAAACTTCTGCTTCAGTAGAGTGATGATGTAGAAAACAGATCGTCTTTGACCTAACTAAGTCAATGTAGAGTAGACTAACAAATAATTAACAACCCTGTACATGTTTTTGCCCTTTATTACATCAGCAGAAATTATGCCAATATGTGTTGTTTACTAAATGATATCAATCAAGTAAATAATATATTTCTCTTAATTGTAATATTTCATACTTAACAACTTTTTTAAACTTTCCAAATTTATGTTAATTTTTGGCCTCACAATTTTTATTATTAAGGCCATTTTCATAAAAAAAACGTAATCTTACCTTATCTTCACATAAAATCGGTACCGGTAGTGCGTCTACTTAATTTTCATGTTTCTAACATTTTCTCCCATTACGACTCTACATGCATATAATTGTAGCTTAGCCCACTATTGCATACATATTAGGTAGTATGAGTGGAAAAAACGGAGGTGATTGAAACAATAATTAACTCAAATGTACATGTAGCTGTGGAAACATCTACCAGTATTCATGGTGAGTGATGACTACATGTAATTGCTACACACAAAAAATAGGATCAAAAATGTTGCGTGTTACTCCGAAGGAACAACACACTATCAACAATATCAGGCCTTAGTCTGGATCGAAGGTCACTCAGAAGCAGTTTTACACTAGAGAAAAGCCTCTCCACCGAAACTTGTGTTGTCGGCAATGAAGATAACAATTTGCTCGTGTCAATCAGAGCAGGTGGACAAGTCTTCTCATTGATTGCTTCAAATACCGGTACATTGCCTTTAACCCGTTCCGAACTGAGCATGGTTGCCATCAGTTTCGTAAATTCTGTTGTTGGGTCTTCTTTTTTCAAATCTGAAAACGTACAATAGAAAAAAATCATAAGATGATCTAGCCGTAACCGGTACATGCAACTACATATGAATGATCTTTCGGACATCAGAGACATATAACCAATTACAGTATAAATTCAGTAATGCGCACATACGTATGTACGTATCTAATTTCTTTTTGCTTTCTTACCATTCGTTTTAAAAGTTGCTGCAGCGAGTAAATCCAGCTCATCCTCTAAGTCTTCCGCATCGACAATCCCCACTTCTTCTGTGGTGCTTCTGTTTGGTGATGAATCACATGAGTTCATTTGTTGTTGTTTTCTGAGATGTAGCGCTACTCTCTCCACTACTTTTGTACCTCTCTCTTGTTGGGCAGCAGTTAATAGCAGACGATAACGCGGGTCACAACATGTTGCAGCACATATCAAATCGTTCAGGAGAACCTTTAAAGAAAACAATATACATATATTGCAAAATTCAAAATACTTCAATATTCAGAGTAATAAAAGATAGTCTATAATTTATTATCTGAAAACATACATATACAAGCAGTCACAAGATAGCAGAAAAGTAAGTTAGCAGTCACAATTTCCCCAAAGAATTTGAAAACGACTACCCAATGAATAGAATGAAAATGAAGTAAATTATTCAATGAATTTTTGGTGGCTGGTATATTTCGATCGTTCGATTGATTTAGTTTGAGTAGCCGAGTAAGTCTATTATGCCTTCGTTGGAGCCCGTAAGAACGCCATTGTGTTCTTTGGGTGTAGCATATGTTTTTTTGAACAACATGATAGACAATTATTTTACATCTACATCTTTAAATAGTTCACAACAGGTAAAAGAGCTGGCATGATCGTAAATGTTAATCCGAGTTTGTGTATGAGTACAATACATATGTATGCAACAGCTTCGTTTGTATCATTTATATATTCAGTATACAGTACTGTGCAGAAAGATTGCCCCACCCACAAGTATTCTATGAAAACAGCTCTTTTATATGTATAGATAATTATAATGATATTTGGTCAAAATCAATGGCTCTACTTATCAATTTCATCATTTCCTCATTCAGTTACAGTCCTTTGCATGCGTTGTATATAGGCCTGTGACGCTAACAGTTATGAAATCTACCAAATAGAGAGGAGTAGGCCTGAAGGAAAAGACAAATATTTATTATGTTGTTCGACACTTTTAATCAGCATCTAGCTGCTTTGCGATAATGCGTCATGTTTCGTTGAATCAAGTCAGCGGCCAATCATTGCGGGAATCGACACAACAGTTGTCATCATTTTAACTGCTTTGCGATAATGCGTCATGTTTGGTTGAATCAAGGCAGCAGCCAATCATTGCGAGAATCGAGACAACAGTTGTCATCAATGCTGCATTCAACACGCCTGGGTATACTGATTTCTATCTCGCATCGTCTTATCAATGACATTTGTTTTCACTGTGCGCTGATAATGGCAACCTCCAACGATTTTACTCGCGGTCAAATTATTGGCCTTTATCAATCTGGTTCGATGTCTCATCGGGAAATTGCAGCTGCAGTGGGAAAAGATCGTCGCACTGTGGATCGTATCATTCAAAGATTTGAGGAAAGAGGTAACACGGAGGCTGATGGCCGCCCTAGGGTTACCTCAGAGCGCGAAGACCGAACGATTGTAAAGTTATCAAAAGCCGCTCCTAGAGCATCATCCAGAGAATTGGCTGAAGAGCTTGCGACTGATTATGGTGTGCAACTTGACTCTTCTACCGTTCGGAGAAGACTCTTGGAGGCAGGACGGCCAGCTTATCGGCCAATTAATAGTCCAGTATTAACGCCAGCAATGCGAGAAAAAAGACTTCGATGGGCGAAAGATCACAGGCATTGGGATATTGATGACTGGTCAAAAGTCATGTTTACCGATGAAACACGCATAGAGATCCAACCACTTCAGACCCGCTTCGTGAGACGCACGGTTGGTGAGATTCCAAAAGCAGATCACTTCGCTGCTCGATTTCGTCATCCTTTAAAGCTAATGACACGGGGATTGCATGTCAATACGAGGTACAGGGCGCTTCCATGTCGTAGATGGATCAATGAATCAAGAGCAGTACCTACGAGTTTTGGAAAGCAGAGTGTTACCGCAGGCGCATGATTGGTGGGAAGGTGAGGCGTGGATCCTTCAGCAAGACTTGGCACCTTGCCATACCGCCAAAGTGTGTAAGGAGTTCTTGCGTTTGAATAGAGTGCAGCTTTTGGAATGGCCGGGGAACAGCCCGGACCTGAACGTTATAGAGAACTTATGGTTCATCTTGAGGCAAAAAATTAATAAACATGAAGTGAAGACGAAGCAAGACATCATCAAGAAATGCCTGGACATCTTGATGCGAACCAATGAAATGATTGATATTTGCAAAAAACTTATAGAATCGATGCCTCGAAGAGTAGCAGAATGCATTAAGGCGAAAGGTGGACCGTTGACTTACTGAACTTTGCTATATCTCATGTGAATTAAGTTTGTTTCTATGAATTTTAAAATTGATAAATGTATACATGGTTTTGTATTTTAACAACAGCATAAAGGAAATCAGCTAAAACATGAATTCTAATAAGCATTTACAATAGTCAGTACGATAGGATAACACTAAGATAAGTTTTCGAAATAGTTATACCAATATGTGATACCTTATCGTTACTTAAAGTCATAATTCGCCGAATATCTCATAAAATTTAGGGCGGGGCAATCTTTTTGCACAGTACTGTAATTAGTTGAGTCCTTTTCAAAATTCAATCCACTATCTTTTATCTACGTGTAATTCAATTTAAAAGAACAAAGTATATAATTACCTCCTCCCTTCGCATCATCGAAGCCACCATCTCCTTGGGAATGCTCCCGTCTTGCCTTGCCATGTGTCTTTTCACCTGTATCCATTCTTTCACAAATTCTCCTGGGCTTAGTTGTTCTGACTGAAAAATTGAGGAATATATTTGAATTATATAGAAATTTATGTCTTGCTCTCCTTGAACGTCATAGGGACATACATCTAAGTTAATGGTGCAGCTAAATACGAAACTATAATTTACGTATAGCGTATACCAGTATACATACATCGACAGATGCCAGAGCCACATGTACGTAGAAATGCCTATGCATGAGACATAGGCACAATAATCTAGAGTTTGTTCTCATGTACATATAGTAGGTCTAGTACTTTTCAATTATTAGGACTCACTAAACTGCATTTCTGGTTGTCAAATTCAGAGTGGAACATGTAGACTAGAAAAAATCAATCGAAAAGGAGTACTTTTTAGTGTTGTAAAATTTATACGGTTCAGTGTATAGGCCTACCAAAGATAATTAATGTTTGATGTGTACTATATAAAACTTACCTGTATGCGAATTGTTGCATCGTATGGAACTTTCAATAGTTCGCTTATTTTCTCCAATTGATTCCACTCTTGGTTCGACAGGTACAGTTCGGATGAGGCCGCTGAATAGTCGAGTACAAAAGGTTTCAAATCTAACAATCTCTTTACCATGGAGTAGGTTGAGCCCCATCTGAAATACACATAAGGTACCAGTATATCTAATAGATTCTGTAATGTACTTCATTGGTTTAATTTTAATAATAATCTCACCTCGTTTCGACATCAATAATTGCTGAAAGATAGCCTTTGCTGGAAAGAGTTTGATTCAATTGTGGTGTGCGAAGCTTTCGGACAACACTTCTAACTTTGAGCAATAGATGTTGAGCGGACTTAGAAGATTTGAGGGAATCCTTCACTGCAAGCTGCAACGTATGAGCTCCACACCGAATATGATATAATACATTAGAGGCACCTTGAAAAATGTCATTTGGAAGAACATCCTCAATATCAGATTCCTCCTGTTCGTCTTCGATCTGAAATCAATTGATACTTGAGTACAAATTTCACAACTCACAACATTCTTAACAAACTACCAATATGCTTTGTTAATTTCATTATGGCATTTTCGTAATTCCTTTAAAGCTGAAGCGGTACTGAGTTTTTCTTGTTCACATGTAGCCTATGCATATAGTCTATACATAAACGGAACATCAAATATGATCTGATATGCTATGGTCCATAACCTATTCTTACGAAATATATTTGTCCGAAGCCGAACGTATAATAGTCCCCCAGAGATACCGTTCGTGGCCAAATTATATCTAATTAAGAACTCCAAAGTAAAGTTTCAAGTTTCATGTGATATGTTTGATGTTAGGCCTATTTACTTGTACTTTACTGATATCAGTAAGCAAGTACATGTTAAGTAGTACCGGTATTTATCATTATTTCCTTAGTACCAAATGTAACTTAAAGTATGTTTAAGATCCATTAATCCGAAGTTTTATTTTCTCATATAATTTTATTGATGGAACTCAAGAAAACTAAGGAAGTACATGTAGGTGCTAATAAAATTATAACATAATTACATCATAAGACAGAAGATAAAGCTTTATCTTGAATTATGCAACAAAACTTTTCATCATATGCATGCACACATTCAAGATTCTACAAGGACTACACAAATAAATCGATTTGTAATTCTATCAAAAATTTATAATAGTTTTCGTATACCACATGTACAGTTTATCTAGATTCCTACACATATACGACACATGCATCCACATGTAACTTACAATTAGATTTACATGTACACTAGAAGGAGAAGAATATAATGGTAAAGTGATTCGTGCTAATGCGAAATTTCACATGTATATGTACAGCACATGTAATTAAGTTACGTTACAGTTTCGCAATTTTAATCGATAAACTTACTTCTTCTTGTAAAATGTTGACCATCCGTGTCATATTTGCGGCATTGTCGACGACAATTGCTAACACTTGCTCAATCGATAGATTAAATGAAGTCAGGGTTTTCTTCAGTAGATCCGCCGTACCAACCGCTGTGTGATCTAGATATTCAACCATGCCCAGGGTGTACACAACGGACGTATTCTCTAAAAAACAATTGAATTAAAGATTTATGATCAAGAATCACCAGAAAGTACTAGTCTCTCTCTCAAGTGATTCCAGTTTCTATTTTGTCGAACCACCAAAAGTAATTTCTCTATTAATTGTAGAAAAGTAAATTACATTACAAAACCTAACATATCGGTAAGTTGAAGGACTCATAATTTAAAAGAATGCAATCGGTAAGCTCAAAGAGTAAAATATTAGTATTACAGTCATAATTCATAACAAGAAATAATTTGCCATAATTTCAATAAATGATATTTGCTAAAATATTATACATTTAGGCCAACTATAGGCCAAAAAACAATAATTTTTGAAACAGGCCTATGCGCGGAATATTATACTGTTCGACTCACTTTCGAATTCAGGAAGTTGGACATTTATTCCAAGATACGAAGACCGCTGACGAGTGACACCATCTAACTTAATGAAAAATACTCGGTTATGGAGATGAGATGACAACTTATCTCGAAGATTTTTTGCGGCATTGATGACAAGTCGTCTGATATTGTCCTTGTCAAGAGATACAGACAAAGACTTCGCGAGGGAGCCATTCAACTTCTGAAAAGCTGAAATGAAACCGTAAACAAAATTGACATACGTTTTAGAAATGCATACAAATAAGAAATGTAGGTTACGCCCAACGGTTTTGTAATCATGTGGTATAAGAATCTTAAGTTATGTACACATTATAAATGAACAAACGATGTAAAATGGCAAAAGACTTAGGCCTAAATTGATCTCGACAACGTAATTTATGCTTACCTTCAGAATTTGAGAAAAAATTCAGGGGCACCAAATCTTTCACTACAAATTGAACTAGGATCCTTTCAAATTCATCTTTACTCATCGACATTGTGACTGTATGTTTCGTTGGTTTGAAATAACTAAAATAAAGATTATCAGATGAAAGTTAAAGTGTATCAAAAAATCTAGCCTATTCCTATATTGTACGCATTATAGACCTACTGTGGCCTTAAGAAATTGTATGGGCTGTATGTGTTCACATATACTGTAGTCTGTCGGCTATTTGAGTTTTGAATAAACCGTGCATAATTGATAATCAAGAACAGCCCCTCAATTTCTGACTAATGTAATAAACGCCGCGTTTATTAGAGAGAATACGGTATTTCACCTGTGATTTTATCATCTAAGATTTGATCTGTGATAAGTTTCTCTTCTGTGATTTAACCCAGTATGAAAAAGTTAGCAATAAGATCAGAACTAAGCCCTAGAGAACACTGTGAAAAGTTAACTGAAAGTGAAAACTGTCCAAATTTATATTAAAAAATACCACTCATAAAAATGCAAAAGCTAGCGTGGCAGTAACCATAGTTATCCCATAAATTAAACATTCTTGAGTATCCATTTCATATCATACTGTAAGTTATTGATTGTTATTGACAAATCTCAAAGCATGTTTTATTTATACCAAAAACATTTAGCGAAATATACAAAAATAAAAGCGGAGATCAATATCGAGTTTGGTCAGCACTCTCTGATTCGGTCTTTTTATGTATCTGAGATGGCAGTTTTATGCATGTCATCCTTATCAAAGAAATTATTACAGGTAGGTCCTACATATTGATCTGAAACGCTTTATTTTGAAAAATATCATAGATATTTCACAATCAATAAGCTTCGTAGATAATTGTATTGATATGTCTTGAGAATAAAGATAACTTAACGGAATGTAGTAATAATGTCACGCTAACTTTTGCATTTTTATGAGTGGTATATTATTTTATATAAATTTGGACAGTTTTCACTGTGTTCTCTAGGACGTTCTGTTGTATTCTCTTAGTATCATTCGTGTTACTGTTCAACTATCTACTGTATACCGTAAATATATTCAGTAACTGTACGTGATTCCATATACTCGTAAATGCGAGGCTTATAGTTATAATAAAATATAGTGTTAAAATATTAGGCTTAAGTTGTGATACATGCATTTACTACGTCAATTGAAAATATTCACAAGATTCGATAGGAAATTATCGTAAACACATACACTTAAATATCTTTGTCCTTAAATTATGTGAAACTAAAACAAAATTGACGTTGCTTATAGTAAGAATTGTAGTTTGATATAAATATATGAAGACTACATACCTTTTTATGTCTGTCTGTACATTGTCTTTTTTCTTTTTGGACTCATTGGCCGCCTCAGCCTCCACCTCTTTAAACTGTATTGGATGGTGCCGTTGTAAATGCCTCTTTAAATTAGAGGCATATGAGCCTGCTCCTCCTTTAATGCTTATTATTGTGCCACAACCATCGCCATTTGAATTACCGGTACTGCATATGCAGGTAAATCCATCTTTCTTCTGTTCAAAATATTCGTACACCTTTCCTCTTAGAGGTCTTTTTGGGGGAGCCATGTCACTACTCACTATGTCAGTTGAATTGAATGTGCAGAGAAACTTACCGTTCATATTTTTTATAAGTTAGATCGACCACACCTCTTTTGTGACCTCGGCTCGCATTCGTAGTCGTGTCTTATTCAAGTCGTTGACTTAGCGTTGGTTTTACAAAGTCATCGGGCAAACTGTTTGATCATGTTCGATTGCTATGTTTTTGACGTCAATGCATCTTCAAGGAGTGGCAGGCAGTGGCGGGATTCCCACAGAATAAAATTAAAGACAAATCATATCAGCGAATAGGTTCGTTCAAGATAGCACGGGAGAATGAAATAATTTGATTATCATGAGTGAAGGTCGACTCATATCTCGGGCGCAGCACGGCTATTAATCAAATTCGTTACTATTTTATCTTAGCTAGCCATCACAGACTGCTCAATGAATCACTCGAAAGAAAACAATAGCTTATAAGTAGAATACAATTACAAAGTATTATATCCTGTAAGAAAGAAGCCTACATGTAGGCAACATAATATACGTATTATCAATAATCGATCATTCGTCTGATTATAAATGTGTAATGTTCTGATAGCTATACGTCTATATCAAATCAATTGGAGGATAACAAATTATGTATAGTAGTAGCTAGAATGCTTGATGTAGGCTAATCAACTTGTTAAGTTATGTATAAAGTAAGTTATATTAATTGTATAAAATGATCAAATGATTAAATATAATAAAGATATTTGTCTAGAATGTAGATTAATGTCGCTAGAGAAACTCGGAAGATAAAATGATGGAAAATATATTTTTGAAAATGCCATCTTTTATTGAGGCTACAACAATTTTACTACTAAGTCGGAGTCCGGAGTCCTATCATTTGATAGGACTCCGACTCCGGCCAAATGATAGGACTCCGGGGGACTCCGACTCCGACTCCGACTCCGAAACCCTGCCCAACAGTGAATTTCAATAACGATAAACACATCTACATTCTAAAATGCTCTTCGAAGAAGAATGTAAGAAGCATGGTAACTTATTTTCATGAATTTTTGCCAATAAGTTTAATTTTCCAAATATTTTCATCAATTGCATGCGCAACCACAAAATCCGTAATAACATATCACAATGAAAGAAATGCTTCATCCTTGCTCAACGACATGGACCAAATTCGATGCAAATTTATGTTATTTGATGCTGATTGTCAACATTATTCTTATTTCATGTGCACAACATTTCTGATTTAGAATCAGCTTGTCAAACATTACATGTTTAAAAAAATTCGTGAAAATCGCGATAAACGTGACGGATTGACAGCTAGCGCCAAAAAAACTATAACTGCGCCTATTTATCGCAACTCTATTATTGACAATATCATTCGAAAATAAATAAGAAAATCAGACAAAGATTGAAAGCAATGCATTGACTGGCATGATTCGGCATTTGAATAGCAAATAGAAAAATTTCCACTGAATTCGATTTTGATATTTTATTACTAAAATAATATCTGGAATATATTTTTTGCAATCCGAGGTGTGATATTCTTTCATATTTCTTGAGATGAAGGAAAACATGACTTACTAAGGTGAAAACATGCACGATGCTAGAAAAATCTTTGCCCGCAAATGAAGGCTAAGAGAAAATATATTCTGTAGCGCAGTTTCATTATCTGTAATATTTATAATTTCTAAAAATTCAAACCGAAGCATTCTGGTCGGAGTTTCAATGAAAGAAATCTACTACAACGTGCTTGGATTCGTCGGTAGATGCTTAAGAAAATTGCAAGGAAAGCACACATCATGCAAGATAAGATAAAGAGCCGCAACGTGAGGAGGTAGGACTACTGGAGAATCTGATTAATTGAAAGTGGGACAATTGTGAAGGATCGACTAAAAGTGGACTAGGAAATCATCCACAACTAACGAAATGAAGAAAAATGTTTCGCAAGTTGCCAATGTTGACCCAATTTCATCAAATAGTAAAATCGCTGGACGCGTCAGTATTTCGAATTATTGCATCTCCGAAATGCCCTCATCTGACAATTGATTGTCATATCTGCACAAGCTGATTTTTGAGGGCAACTCTGCCGTGAAGAACATCCAGATCGCAGACTGGAATTCGTAATGGATATGTGACTAGGGTTTAAAGAACCATTTTTTTAATGTTTTAAAACAAAAAATATGATGTTTTTTGTTTTTTTGAAGGTCATCATTTTGCTACGTTTTTCAAGATGTCCAACCTATTGAATGAGTTGTCAACCTTATTTGTAGTTTTAAAAGATGTAATATGAGAACCCTAAGCTGTAATTTGTGTATTGATATTGCTAGATTAGATAAGATTAGCCATATCATTGAGCTACTATGTAGTAGCTTTGTTTTCATAGGATTTAGCCGCTCATCCGTCGGTCTACACGTATCGAATTTCATTCTCTTGCTTCCCTTTTGTTGTCATGGCACACACTCTATTTAGCTTCTGTGCATCAGAATTCCGGTCGCGGATAGCATTCTTTAAAGTTTTGAACGTCAGCATTAAATAACAGCTTATTATGCAATGTTGACGTTCAAAAATTTAAGGAATGTTTTCCACGCAAGCAGCTGCCCCTAAACAAAAACTAGTCATCCCGTTTCTATTGTATTGTCTAAAATTTCTGTATCCGGCGTTATTACCTTTCACTGACGTCGGATATCCAACTCGATCTCTGTAGATGTCAGCTTTCCCTGTCATAATTGGGAAACAATTGGGCTATTCAAGTCGATGATTTCAGCAATATGATCGGTTTATTGCAGATAAAAATACGTGACTGATTGACAAGAAGGAATGAAAGACCGCTTTAGTCTACCTGCTGAAATCTGACCCGATTCGTTCTACATACATAACAAGCTCATACTTGCTGTCATTTGTTATGCTGATTATTCGCTTAGACAGATTTCTGAAAACTTTGGACAGTCATGTTGCGTCATACATTTGCACGTGCTTGAAGTTAGACTATTAGACATTCGGAATAAATTTCAATGAATCATAGAAACAAAATTTGTTATCAAATCAAAAGGTGGCAATCACGGAGTAGGGACATATAGGTGGAGTGTCGACTCAAAAAAAGTATCTGTATACAGTGAAAATTTTTATATGAAAAGATTCAGTCTTTTGCGGAGATTGCGTTCCCGTGGTCCAAAAAATTATTTGAGCAGTTTTGAAATAACTCGAAATTTGCCAAATTATATACTACCAAGATGACCCTCCTATATAAGTGGTATGAAACAAGTTGGATATCAAAAGGCATGAATATTTGCTAATAAGCATCCTATAAAAAGCGGAAACTGAGCTGATGATCATGGGAATTTCATGAATTGTATTATAATGAAAGTCTTCATGAAAAAATCGCGATATTATTCGTGCTTTCTTAGTTAAAATTTAGGTTTTTAATTCAATCTTCACCGGCATGATTTTATGATTCACTAAATTCATGTTTCATTTCTTGAATCTGAGTAGTGATGTGGACCCATTTACATCTTTCAAAGTTACATGAAATTAATGTCATTGATTATGTGATTTTGCTCTGTCAGTTGCAGGTTGCCTGTGATATGATCACGTTTAAGAAAATACTCTTCAGGTTGAGCATGAAAGTGATAAGAACCCATCGAATTGCTAGTTTAACAAACATTAAATCTGCAAGGCTGTCATGAGAATCTGTAAAATACCATCATTCCTTCTGCATTACAATCATGATCACTCAATTCCGTGGCCATTTCTTCAAAAGTGCAAAAAATTTGCATATCTCACATTTGGTAACAACAATTACCAGCTATATCCCCCTCGAGTTCATTTAATAAAATTGAAAGTGTATACACATTGGGGATTTAATAAACGCGGAGTTACCACTCTACCTAACATACCTGCTCTATGCAGGGATGCGGAGTCGGAGTCCCGGAGTCCTATCATTTTTGCTGGAGTCGGAGTCCTATCAAACGATAGGACTCCGGACTATAACTAGACCCGAGATATAATACAAACAAATTATTTATCCTCGTGCATAGCTGTAACTGTCTTGATGTCAACTCTCTCCGTCAAACAAAAGTACAGAGACAGCAATGCATGCAAAGCTTGTAATAGTTGGGGGAATGAACAGTGATAGTGAAAAAAGGATTGTCTTTTTACTCGGTGATTTAGTAGAGAAGACAGGTCTTCCTAGCCTCGATCACAGCTGCGCACTAAAGGTCACATCTGAGAGAAAAAAAATTATCAGTTTCATTTAGAACATTACCTCTTACCCTCACGTTAATCGTTTGTGATGGTTCCTCTTAAGCGCATATTAAAATCGAAGGTGTACTCATATTTTTTTGGGGAAGGATGGGAGATTTTCCTGCCTGGTAGAGACTGGATAAAACCGTGTGAAACACACATCAAGAAGATGGAAGCAGCCGAGTCGTACGCATACAACTTAAAGCGACATTTGATCAACTTTCATCGAAAATGAGTGATAATTGATACAGCAATGATCACTAAAAATAGGTTCAGGTAAGCTTACAATGATCAATTATTGGTCAACACTCAATTTTTCAAAATAACTAGGCTTTATATACTTGTCACCCGGAGTCGGAGTCCTATCAAAGTGATAGGACTGCGCATCCCTGGCTCTGTGGACTGAATAGTCATATACATGTATTGGAAAAGCATTCAATCACAATAGCAAGACTATATGAATTGATGAAAATAATTGAACGACTAATCATTGCATCCGAGAAGCAAAACTAAGAATAGCAAATTAATATTTGAAATCCAACTTTTCGCGAATTGTTGAAGAGCCGTATCTATTTCTCCTACGAGGAAGTTCTCCTCTCTTCGTCTGAAGGTAAGCATGGTTCCTGAGCAATTCTTGGAGTGTCAAGGTACTTTGCTTGGCTCTGACAATTGCTGCCCTGTCATCTACTGTACAGCATGTTTCATACTCCAAGGGATTGTTTGCTTTGCCTCTTCTATTCTTTAACCATCGAATATTATTTTTTGCGTCGTAATTGGATACTCCAATGCAGTCCTGAAATATGTTCACAATATATTTTGTGGTTTTGCGCAATACAACAGCAGTAAAACTGCAGTTATGCCAGATGAACTGTTTATTATTTTAGTTACTACGTGCATGGTTAATGCACAGCAGGAAGCTTGAAGTTCACTAAATTCCACAGCTTTGTGGAATGTCAATTCTTACTCGGACACTCATGTAATTTGTAGGGTTGGTAATTTGAAGAATTTTTGTTGTAAACATTTGAAGTTCCTCCGAAAGTATTGTATTAGTGAACTAGTAAGCTTCGGCAAGTCTTCTCATGGCTTTTGTTAGCTCAATGTCATGAAACTTTGGGAATAAAGCAATGCAAGTAAAATATTTCCGATGAATTGCTAAAATTAGCAATCATGAGGAAATCGCCACATCAGGGATCGATAGTAATCCAATTGAAATGTCAGACATCAAACTGATACTTCCGTTATTCAAGATTGAGATAATTGTTCGTGACTTGGGACGATTTTAGTACGTGATCTTGTCGATGAGATTCTGTCTCTTACACAAGCGTCATTGTAACCGAATAAATGAAGTACTGAGATCCCTAATAACGTCCTTGACCCTTTGACATCGTCATTCCCCCGGAGTAGATTTGTCACACTTTCAATTCATGGAAATGGCTTTCACCAGTGCATTTCTCCATCATGACCTTGTCCTATTGCTCCACTTCGCATCCTTCATAGATTGTACATTCGTTGAATTTTTATAATTTTTCTTATCAATCAACCAAGGATTCTACAGGCTTAAAATCCAAGACTACTCAACTGTGCAGCATTGATTTATATAGAAAAGAAGGTCATTTATGAAATTAATTCAGTCATGTTGCATCAACCAATCGAAAGTTGTATATTAATAGCGAATCAATTCTGACAGTCATTCATAAAACAGATAAATAGAACCTATGGCCTGTAAGGGTAGAAGAATGATTTAATCACTAGTGCAGAATTTTGTATGTGATTATCGTCAGAGTTCGCCAATGCGCAGTGGTCCTGCAATAGCATTAATCGCTGACTATCTTGTGATGCATGTATGGACTCAGACAGTTGATAATCAGATACATTGCAATGAAAACTCTGATTTTCAAGATAGATCATTTTTCAATAATCTAAAAAAAATCTAATAAAATTAAATTTTTACATATACACTGCATTATGCAGTTGCACTGCATGTATGTTCAGATTGCTCCCGTTTTCTGAATCATGTCAAAATATCAGGAACAGTTTTGAACTTCTTAATCTTTCCATTAAGCTGCTGCATTTTTAGAAAACTAAAGCGAAATTGCAATTCAGCGATATCAAATCTTAATTACACAACTAATTGACTTTTAACGTCAATATTTTGGTTGAAATATATACAAAACCGTATACAAGGATTGCATAAACACAGTCATAGTAAACATGCGCATATACAGTCTATAATGCATAATGCAATAATATACAATGTGCTTTTATAAATAATTCAACCAATAGGTCAACGGATATCACCGCGTTCGAAATTAATTCGAACAACGTGTAAATTCTATGTCTTTTTCATTTTTTCAAATTTTCTCACAAAATACAGTGCATCAAAACATCAATTTGATTATCAATTGATTACATTTATAAATACCATGGACAGTTGACTTCAAGCTCTACAATTGAAGAGAAAATACTTACGAAGATTGTAAATGACAGTGTCGAGCCAGTATCAGAAGACATCAAGATAAAAGTCAGAATTTATTACAAAAACCTAAAATTGTCATCAGCCATAAAAACTAAATTGGATAAATCAACATCAACTGATCGTGTCGTATACCAATATTCATGTCCGGAGAACATTTGTAACAATGCTCACTACATCGGCTATACGACAAACCAATTGTCAGTCAGATCCAAACAACACGAGAACAATGGCTCAATCAAACAACACTCATTTGCCACACACAGCACAAAACCCAAAATCATCATTGACTCTATGTCTGTGCTAGCTAAATTCTCAGATATCATTGAGTTGCAGATCACTGAAGCCATTCTAATCAAAGAAAGAAATCCCACACTAAATAAAAGAGATATGGGATCAACTAGACATTTAAACGTTATTTGATAATAGTGATATTTTTATATGTTGTAACTTATGATTTTTAAATACTTTCATAACTTCTTTGTACTTGAAAATGGACCGAGTTTTCAGGTTCGAAACGTTGTCCAATAATCAATATTATCTTGTAAAATGATATTCTAACATCGCCTTCAAAATATTAGATCACAAGGGAAAACAATTACATATATAGAAAAACAGAAAGAACTTTACAAAAATGCAATAAATTGATGAACGATCAACTGTTTAACAACACTTGTAAACAAAACAAAATTATAAATAATTATATAGCCTACTATTCATTAAAAAAAAGAAAACAAGATATCTGCTTGAATGACTGCGTCGAGACCAACATTCATATCCTAAAGTTTTCAAAGATCGCATGATACCTCAGATGAATGAATAGAATTTATTCAGGGTGGCCTTATATTTTTGACAAAACACCTTGCCACATGACACGCCTTTCCTCAGAAATCTCCTCAGAATCTCCTCGGCTTCCCAATAAAAATCTCTGTGCCATTCTTAAGTAGATATTCGGTTATCACTCTCTTTCTCAAAAGTAGAATTAATTACGAAAATGTTCTATCATTGGCATCGTGACGTCGCGCTTCAGAAATATTTTGAGACATTGATTGAGAGAATGCCTCAAGGTATTAAAGCAAATGGGAAATCAAATAAGTATTTGTAAAGACTGTAGTTATGATTCTTTACCCAAATGCTGATGTTTTTTTAAATACACATTTGAAATTTGGAGGAAATTTCTTGTTTTCATTGTATTTCTAATTAATAAACTACAACTATCCGAAATTTTGATGTTTATTTCGTGAGAAAGTTTCAAAGAGTAAAAAATGCATAGAAATTTCACTTTGTTCGGATTAATGTCGGGTACTGTACATGTTTTATTTGCGTGTCATTGCAAATGAGTTTCTATCAGAAATATACGCATGCATCAATTGTGTTACGCTTCTGTTATAAATACAAAGCTATTATTAAATAGATCTATTATGTAGCAGGCTAATGATAATTATCCTAATAGAAAGTGTCATATGACGAATACAGACTGCAATCCTACGCATCTTGCATTTGCATCAAAAATAGAGATAAATATTACTTTAAGGTCTGCTTTTGAGGTTTAGTTCCATTTTCGCAACATTCTAGAAAGCTGCTTGCATGCACATTTATTGCATGATAAACATTGGGCCAATCACAGAAGAAGTTGTTAGTACCAAACTCATACGAATATATACGAAAGGAAGACAATATTCGCATGCAAATTTCTCTGCAAATATGCGAGAAGCTCGTATCAATTGTTGGTCTCAAATTGCACGTGAATTTGGCCTCAATTTGCATGACATCTTCATATCCAGCGATTTTTACTGCAATTTCTATATTCTAAAGAAAATATGCCTCTCATTAAAAAGAGTTGATAAATTAAATCGGCACTAGACCATCCTGATTTGTATTGCTGATAATCCGGATAGCCTATCAGGGATCCATCCATGCATTAAGTTTAAATTAGTTCTCTAAACTACCACTTTTGTTTTAAATTCATCAGCTTGGAATATTCTTCAAAGTATTTTCGCATGAATGAAAATTCTGTTATTTATAACATACTCAATCACTGATATGAATTAAATGTGTCATTGTTATCACTGAAAAGATCTCGCGAGGTGTCCACAGGAGGATGAGGTTGTAAATAATCGGATGGACGATTGTCTTCTCAGTCACCAGACACCCTCAATCGATCAAAGTTGTGTCCGGAGCTCGTACACCTCTCTAATTGAAATCCATAGTTGCACAAATATTTCATTGGTGAGTTTCGTAAACCTGCAATGACTATCCTAACCACATAATCGTACTTAGATTGTTTAAATATTTCAATTTTCTAGAAATACAGCCTGATTCAAAACAATTGAACTTAGTAATTTAACAAGTGGGCAAGAAGAATTCCTAATTCCTTATAGAGATAGGAAAGAAGTCGTGCGTCGCTTGCGGATTGATGTGAATTTCTCCAAAATGCTTGGATAGCCACTAGTCCTTCAGACTCGAAGAATTCAGATCATTGGGCAAAATATTTCTCGATAATGTCGGTCCTTTTGACGATTATCAAAGAAGATAGCAGGCGTACAAAAAATTAGTTCACCTGATTATTGCATTATCCTATTCTCAGCATTCCTCATTGAATGTAGCTACAATGATGTATGACCACGTGTTACCGAAATGATTTTAGAATACGCATACATTGACTGGTGTCCAAATGCCGGTTGACAGCTTTTTGCTTGAGAGTATGTGCCATTTCCAAAAATTATGCGATATACATGTACGAGTCATCTCTTCTACGAACTACCTGAACGAGCAAGTTGTCTATTTCTGTGGACGTGACAATCTCGTCTTTTCGCACAGAGATTGACGACTGATGCCACCTTATTCCAAACTACACGTATAAAAATCCGACGTTTCGCTTTGTTAAAGATACTAGTGCTAGAATGGCCAACAGCTGTTTGTTGATGGTCATCTCAGCTGCACGGTCAGACACAGATCTTAGTCAATGTAACGAAACCGCAAGAAGAATAAAATTACTGAAACTTCTCATAAGCTATGATCGGCAATGATATCATTTTGCATCATTTTATTTTTTATAATGAAAATATATCATTTTTTAGTGAAATATACGCAGACCTATACCGCAAATAGATCTAGTCACATGAATTTTTCGATTTACACTGCTACCATACTACTTCTACTGCTCTTAGCAATGAAATTGAAATTAAATTGCATGCAGCATCGATATATTCCAAATAATGGAAGACCGAAGAAAGCAGTTTAGTCATGCAAGGCTTCTTGTATATCAAAAGTTAGGCAGGGCGTATGGCCTCTACATCAAACATCGCAAGTTTTGACTGAAGCTTTATACACTCAAATTACAAATATACCTACAATATGCAGTTGGTTAGGCCAACAGTATCTAATGTGCGGAAAAAGATAAAAATATTTAGATTGCAGTCAAGACTTCAAAAACATCAAGACAGTGTTATTAATGAGTTGCTTGACAATTTGTGTGATAGACAGACTGACAGACAATAGCCTGTTGCTTTTCGCTACATGAATCAACCAGTACGGAAGGACATGGTTAGAACAAACGAAAGAGACTAAATTTGCTTCAATACAAAATGCGAAGAATCTGTGATTCGAAAATATAATAGAACAAAAAATTTTGATAATATCATTTTATATCATTTCTCCTCACAATAAAATGATATCATTTTATCATTGACGATCTTTAATCATAACTGCAGATTGTTGCCATAAAGGCGGCATGACGTGGGAAGAATCTCCGAAGCCTATTCAACGAGTTCTACGGCACATCGAGATCACCTGCCTTCTTTGCTCCGGAAGCATTTTCCGCATTTAGTCAAATTCATAAAGCATAAATTTCATGTGAGAGCTTTCCATTGTCATTTATTTGGTCCACCCTATCTTCGCACGACAGATAACAATTCAAAATTCAAAAACATCAGCTTCTACAAATTTATGATTTTTTGGAATTTCACCGAGCCCTTAATCAGCTTTTCAGCACATAGAGAAATTGATAATATTCGAGTGAACAAAATGAAGATCAAAAAATGTATAATATATGTAAAGTGGAAGATTTTCTGTCGAAGATAATCCCTCCAATGCATTTGTAAAAGGATGCACCATAAGTCTTGGTACCTTCAAATCAGATGTCAAAAGTTTTCACAAGATTAGGAAAATGCAGAATTGCTGCTTAATTATGCCACTATTGAAATATTTTTTTAAGTAACTTTTGCATTTTGAGAGCTCTATTCGATAGCTAAGCTGCTTATTCGGCTTACACAAAGACGTCACACTTCCGATTTTGCCGCATTCGAATTGGTAGTATGTCTGATTATGTCGCAATTTTCTGCCCAATCGGTGGCAGCATATGTGCATCAATGATGCCTATTAAAAACATTCACATTTTATTATTTCTACGTGGCTGCAGTCTCAGCTAAAAAAAGCATTTGCAGGATTTTACGAGATTGAAGTCAATTCGATTATTGACATGCGGTTTGGAATAACGCCAAAAAAAGTGGACCCAAATTTCTTGATGTAAACATGAGCGTCATTATGGGAGATGCTCTGAAATCGAATATAACCTTTTTTTACATGCGACGAAATCGGATAAAAGCCAAATCGACTCCTATCATTTAAACTATTGTTAACTCTGAATTCATCAACTTGTGTTATCATACAGTAAATATTTTTCAACATCAGTGTAAGCTGGATGTCTCGATGGAGCATCCTAAAAATGATATTTAATAATAGTATTGTTGAGTACATGAATATCGTCAAGTGCACAGAGCCTGCAGTTGGACAGACGATTTCTTTCAAATCGATTATAAATAATTAAATAGTTGATGATCGAAGCCTTGAGTCAATTGAAAAACTCAGCGAATACTTTAGAGGTGAGTTTTCTCATGAAGTCCTGTCATGTCAAATGACGTAATAATCTTCAGGTTTTTGGTATTAAAGGAGATTGGCAAAATACCTATACCAAACATATAAGTGTATGCATAATATATATGTATAAGTGTATTTTGGCTTCGAGCCTTTGTACTTGTGCATACATGTTTTAAAACAGTAATCCATTTTTGCATTTGTGTTTCAGTTTTATTGAAAAAGGGTTTTTTTTCTTCAATTCATTTCAACATCCAGACAAGGATGTTGATAGCATAATAGTTGGTAGTTTATCTGAAGCATCATTGAAATTAATTGAAATTGTGAGTTATCATTGTGACGAATCATAGCGGTGCGTTTTAATCGTGAAGTATTGCATAGTTCACACGTTAGCTAGATCTTTGTGAGATAGGTGTCGCTAGTCTGATTAGTAGATCGCGCTGTGACTTTGTGGCAGATATCTTATCTCTACTTTTCGAGTTAGCATCTTTGGTTAGCATTGTCAGCCATAGAGCAAAATTTGATGTCTGTTATATCGACATCGTTTTGTCAAACTATGTCAAAAATTACTATCTCAAAAAATTGCATTTAGAGAAGTCGTCGTTTATAGAATTTCTCTATCATTGTTTTTCATTTCTGAAAAAACTGTTGCAAGATGAGACTTCAAATTTCGGGATGTTAAATTTGCAATGCTAATTGTCGAAAATGAACAAATAACTTCCGAAACACATTTTCAAAAGATGAATATCTTGTCATGGGATAGTTTGACATTTTGTACCGTGCTTAGTAATAATGGTGGAAATTCAATAAACCAGACATCAAATGAATCATCTCATATTATGTACAAGTACTTTGCTAATTTTTCACACATCCTCACAAATATGGATTATAGAATGGCTCACACAGATAGGCCAACATAAGCTGTATTTGAAACAGTATTTTAAGATTCTGTATTTCTATTAAGATAGTCGATTCCTTGATTGTATTTGAATAATAGAAAAGGATTTTCGAGCATTAGAATTTTATCATGGAACATTGCAGCATAATATAGAAAATTTTCAGACTCTGACATTGATGGGCATTATAAATCAAGTGCGTTCAATTTAATGGGAAATAAATCTCTGTTAAAATACATGTGCACTTTATAAATGAGCCAATACTTGACTTACAATCCCGCCTGCAAGTGGGGTTTCAGCAGTCGTGCAATGAAAGTGTTAAAAAAATGGAGGGATGTGAAATGATTTTCTCTGTTCATTTCTCTCTACTGAGGGTAATGTCAGCGAATCCAATTCCTCGTTGCCATTATCGCCTAGCTGAAGTTATCACGTTTGGCATTTCCTATCTACTAAGTCGCAAATTGGTTGTTATGACGCCCAGATAAGTTATAGCTCAGTAGCTCAGTAGCTCAGTAGCTGAGATAAGTGATGAGACGATGTACGAATCTGGATTAATTAAACATAACGATGAATTGTTCTTTTTCAGATACTATAACATGAGTACTTGAATATACCCACTTCTGCACTTAGATCATATTGGCAGCTCTTAACTTCATTGTGATAAATTTGATAAATTGGCAATTTTGAATCATTAAAGTAGACCCAAAGTTTATCCATGCATTTAGTATTTCATTTCATGAGTAAATAGTCTCCAATGTTTGAAAAGTGTGTGAAACACTTCCACTGAGCTGAAGTTCAAAAATCCTGAAGCAATTGATTTTAGACCAAATGAAGCAAAGTTAGTATTTTTCATATTCCTGCATATCTTAGCGGTTCATCAGTGATCCATTTCATACCTAGCTAGACGGTGTTTGGGGTGCAATTTGCACCCCAGATTATTTCAATGATGCAATGATCAAATAATGTAATGAGCAGCCTCAATGCATATCTGAAACAGATGATGAAGCTTTAAAATAAATCCAATGAGTCATGATTGTGCAATGACTGTTGATTATGGTGGAATATAGGCATATTGTGGCACAAATAATTGTTACATCAGGGTGATGTTTAAGAATAAATTCAGATAACTTCATTTTTCTGATAGTATTTCTGGTCTAGTATCAATTTTGCTTTTTATATTCAATAACCAACTTATCATGACAGGATTGATTCATCCGAAGAGTTCAATATATTTCAAAACTTAAATGCAGGCCTAAATTTACAGCTTCTGCTGTTTTAATATAACATTGACATGGATTTTTGAGGTCAACAATATAAAACTATCAGTGGCGTCTTCTCCGTACCTGCGAGGCCTTCGACGCATCCTCAAAAATTATTTTCCAACAATTATAAAAATGAAAAGTATCATTCATTTGAATTCGATAGCTTCTCGTGAGACGCTCAACCTCAGAGTGAACAGTTTTGCAGCACGTGCTTGAATCACACCTGTTTTCTTCGAACAATTAGACACACAAGCTAGTCGTGTGTTCAGATTGATGTTCAGACAGCGAAAGAGAGTTGTGTGCGTGTGAGGCAGTAAGCGCCCGCGCCAATATTGGCTTTTCCGATAGACAGGATGTTTGCCTTCTCCAATTTTTGCAAAGAAATTCTACGCAATTCTTGATCGAGGGGCGGTATCTAAATATAGTAAGAGAAGTGCAACCCAATTGTTCCTGGATTCGCTTTATCTCAGAGA
The DNA here is from genome assembly GCA_907163375.1 of Prostheceraeus crozeri. Classification (NCBI taxonomy): domain Eukaryota; kingdom Metazoa; phylum Platyhelminthes; order Polycladida; family Euryleptidae; genus Prostheceraeus; species Prostheceraeus crozeri. The sequence continues at coordinate 134,869 of CAJQUW010008201.1, read as the reverse complement.
GGCTACTACGTCAACAGTAGCAGATGGCTGACGTTCAGACAAGACTGCGATCAGATGATGAGCGTTCTCCAATGAATGCAGAGTAATGCATCTGACTCGAACATCCAGATTCGGTAGAATTCCATAATTTGTTTTTTCGTGATTGATGTGACACTGTTTAGTACTGCAGATGAGATCATAACCACGCCCTTCGTCCCAAGGGCATGTACTGAAAAGATGACAGTCGTCAAGCAAAGTAGGCCAACACCTGATATAAAATTGAAAGTACTCACAGAGAAAGAAATAAGAAATACACAAGACATTTAAATGCATCAAAATTTCAATCATGTGAGTGGCTGACCGGCCGTGAGGAACACAAGAAACTGTTGGCCTTGCCTCCTTTTTTCTCGAGATAATGTGGTCTGGACAGAGTGGGGATATAGTAATCAGTTCCTTGAATAAGGCGGTTAAGCGACATGAGCAATCACTTCTCATGTGCACATTCACTTGATCTTAAAAAATGTTCGGGAAATTGTTATTAAAAATTCATCTTTGATGAAAATTAATGTTGTAACATAAAAGTGTTTGGTATAGAAATAGTATTACAATGCCGAGTGAAGGCCTATGGTCAGGGAGCACGCGACGCCACTGAGAACTATATAGGACAATATACGACCTTAAATGGTCGTGTAAGCGCCTCAAAATGTACTATACAGTTGCCCGAAAAATCTATGTTAATACTATTGTGCGCAATTGAAATGGTCTGGGCAGCAATGCTATGTAGATACATGTTAATGAGAGCTAAGGCCAGAGTTTAAATTTCGTGATCGGATTTAGGCCAACATTTTCTTTCATAGACTTTGTAAGAGTGATCCGTTTTATGGCATATTTCGTAGGTTTTCTAACTATAGTTTTTTCTCTTTTTTGTAAAAAATAGAATTTGCTTCAAAAAAGAGTATTTTTGTAGCTTGCGTGTCACTTGCTGACAAGATCTGCAATCTATGTTGGCACCTTTCTTGAGTGGGTCTATTGAAATGATATGCTGGCAAGAATTTATTGCCTTCATTCGACCACTCTGGTCACTTTTCAATGGCCGAACAATATGCAGTTCATATGCAATGCATCTCTCTGAGACTTATTTGCATGCGGTTTTCAAAGCAGCAGAGTTTTGTCAAAGTATTCACTGCAAGCCAGCAACTGCAGTAGACATTTTCTGTATGACGACACCGGAAATGCCTCTGATGAAGTTTTGCTGGTAATTCATGACCAAGATAGGACTTTTCTTCTCTATCCAAAATGAACACAGTGACATCTCTTGAATGAATGCATTGCCAATTTTGTCCCATCTTGAAGGATAAGCCACTGACTGTGATGCAGTAGGCAATGGAACTGACGTTTGTTGTTTTGTTTATTTCCGCACATCAACAATCGGCAAAATAATCATCGGCGATGGTGTGCCGTACCTCAACGAAGTCAAAATAATGCAGCATTTAACGACCTTTTTACTAAACAACTAATATACGACGACTACGCTTAGTTAGATCTCCGTACTTACTGAACCAGCAGCTACTGATAAACAAAGTGTAATCAATGACTCCACAGGTCTAACCCTCACAGAACCTAACCAGGTTCTAAAGCGTTGGGAAGAATACGCTAAGCAGCTTTTCGGTTCAAATTCACCGGTTTTTCATCAGGAGCTGGTTAGCGCCTCCAGCAGAAAAGGAGCCTGTTCCGCTGCTTGCAGAAGTCCAGAACGCGGTAAAGAAACTGAAAGTGGGTAAGACTGCAGGTCGTGACAATGTGCCTGCGGAACTCGTCAAGTTCGCTGGACACTTTGCCACAAAAAGTCTTCACAAGCTTTGCGTGAGGATTTGGGAAACGGAACGTTGGCCAGACGATTGGAAAGAGCAAGAACTCGTATTACTGCACAAGACTAGCAATCCCAAAGAGTGTGGTAATTATCGCACCGTTGCGCTTATACCTCATGCTAGCAAAGTCCTCCTCAATATACTGCTGGACCGCCTTCGCATGAAGATCGAACAGGAACTCCCAGATGAACAAGCAGGGTTTCGAATTGGCAGAGGCACCGCAAATATGTTGGCAACCCTACAAGTCATTACTGAAAAGGTGAATGACATGTCATGTGGAGCGGTTGTAACTTTCATTGATTATTCCAAGGCTTTTGACAGCGTGAGCCACGGTCAGCTCTGGGATATCGTGTCTACTTTTGGATTCCCTGATCACCTCGTCAATAGGATAAAGTCCCTCTACTGCAATCAGCAAGGAGTTATTCGTTGGAACGGAGACCGAACCAAGCAATTTCCAATCGAAAAGGGTGTGCGTCAAGGATGTATTCTATCACCGCATCTTTTCAGTTTGTATACTGAGCAAATCATGAGAGAAACCGATTTTACGAACGCTGGCATCAATATCGGAGGCAGACAAATAAGCAATGTCAGGTATGCCGATGACACAGCTTTGATAGCCAAGAACATGAGTGAAATGCAGGAGATGGTTGACCAGGTAAATACCGCAGGAATTGAGAGGTCGCTGAAGCTAAATGCAAGGAAGACAAAAGTAATGCGAGTCGGTTCAACACGTGATGAAGATAGCACAATCACAGTTGGGGCTGAGACTGTTGCAGAGGTTGATCGCTTCAAATATCTTGGCTCTATCAAGAAAAATGATGGAAGTTGCACAGAAGACGTTCGTGTGAGAATAGCTATGGCTAAGGCGAAGATGACCAGACTGAACAAGCTATGGGCAGATAGGGCACTACCAACAAAGCTCAAGATGAAATTGGTGAAGATGCTTTTGTGGCCAATTCCATCATATGGAGCGGAAGGATGGACACTGAAAACTGCAGACGAGAAACACATCGAAGCCGCCGAAATGTGGTTCTGGAGGAGAATGTTGCTCATAAATTGCAGAGAGCACCGACGAATGCCAGCATCTTCGAGCAACTGGCCACTACCCCTATGTTACTTCGACACATTCGGAAAAGGAGAGAAACTCTCCTTCTACGGTCATCAATGCAGGGAGGGAGGATGCCTTTTAACGAGAACTGTCCTGCAAGGCAACATGGAGGGCAGCCGGCGCAGAGGAAGGACTAGGACGCAGTATGTCAACAACATTATGAAATGGACCGGACTCAACATGCACGAATTGAAAGGCGCAACGCGTGAGCAAAACCTGTGGCGTGCCATCTCCAATGGGTCGGCCGAAGTTCAGCAATGAATATGCCGCATAAATTAAAGTAACGTAAGTACGCTTAGTTGTTGAGAAAAAGACTGCCTTTAGATCAGAAGGCCTACTCAAGAAAGCTAGATTCATGTACATGGAATGACCATCTTTCAAAATGTCCCTTGTTTCGCAGGTAGGTTACTGCTTGAATAAAACCGTTGGTGGTATTCATTCAACTATCTACAAATGCCTAGATGGCAAGGCATAATGGGGTACTTGTGAGGAGTCAAACTGACAGTTCTCCCCTTCACACCGTCAATAAACAGCTCGCACGAGTTGTGCTATCGCATTATGGTCCCTCGGACGATGATTGGAGCCTCAAGGAAGATTTCAAGCTCTCTGAGTGTCATATGATGATTACTCATCTGCTCCAAAGAGAAAAATCATCCTTCAATGAGTGCCTATGCGTGGTCAAATGCCTTGGTTTGAATACGGCTTCATGCAGCTGCGAATAAGTCTACTAAAAGAGCCTAGTTATTGAAGCTCTCCAGTTCTCCCATTTTTTTCTTCAATAAATACTCACATGAAGATGTTCATCTTCTGGAGTCAGCGGCAAAATTCAGGCTCTGTTTATGAACTAGAAGTCAGAAAAGACATGGAGACCAGATATAGGCCTTCTTAGGTAATTTCAGAGCAAAATCAAAGTTTCTGTGTGTCATAGAAACTAAGAAATTGACAAAAGAGCGATGATTTGCATTCTTTTGCTTTTTCCAGTCACCATTTCTGACAAAATTGAAGAGTTAACTTTTCCCCATAATGCGGTGCAAAATGCACCCCAAACACCCACTAGCTTATAACATTTTGGAAAGCGCCCATTGGGACTGAATTAATGTTACATCTTTGACTATCAGGACGGAAACATGTCTAGTAACTGGATATGTATCCACTCATCAAAATCTCCTCGACCATTACCATTAAAGAAAGTACCTGGATGCAAGATAATGAAAAATGTGAAGTGAATGTCGAAATTTCAATGCCGAGAGGAACAAAGCCAGCGCGAACATTTCAATCCTTCACATGAACGGTTTTTGGGAGATTCTCTTTATTTTGTAGAAGCAAGGCATTGAAGTAAGACATCTGTATTGACTATATTTCTGTCTCAGACGAGAAATCTATAAATAAAGCGGATCCGCAAATCCACTTCCCTAATTGACTCATGAAAAAGACAAAGGTTTAGGGAGAAACAGATGAACTGCATCCCTAATTCACGCCACTGACTAGGATAATGACTAGTCCTTACTGACTACGGATACTGACTAGTACAAAGTCACTTGATAACTGCGAATGTGAATCTTCTGTTATTTATCAAAGCGGAGTCAAATGAAGGACCAATTTGCCCAAACATTGATGTAATTCCCGATGTGTCGCAGACCTGCTGCTCCTCAGGCGAGTTAGTGTTATCTTCAGTTAATTGTTCACGTCATCATGTTTATTTTTGATTGCAAATCGGAAATAAATTTGATTGAATGCAACTTGACTGCCTCTTTAATGAAAGTTTTTGATGTGGAGACTGTTCTGCGTTCTTACATTGTCGCCGTTGATTATCGACCGCTGATGTATTTCCTTATTTAGAAATACGAAGCGGTTTCACTTTCCCGACATTGTGAGATGGACACGTGCTCAGTCTATCCATTATCCTAGTCAGTGATTCACGCTGACGGCGTTGAAGCCCGCCGATCTGTGTTTAGTTTGACGACAATTTGCGATAGACAGGCAAAAAATGTGTTGGGACATAGGGGACACTTATCGCGTTTAGGCGATAAAATCTCTATTTTACTCAATTCCGGAATCCTGTGAACAAGATTTTCAGGGATTGTAGAATCTCTGTCCTGTACATATGATTAGATGACATAAAGGGCGTGAGTATATAATCATCACACATGTAAGTATGCTGACACTGCTGTATTGAATTAGCATTTGAATTTTTTGGTCAACTACTAATTCAATATCAGCATAATATAGGTCAATTATTATAATTCAATATCAATATAAGTCAGTGTGCTAATTCAATATTGGTAATTCAAAGAAAAGATTTGAATTCATTGAAAAGAATTCGAAAATCTGTTCAGTTTCCACTAGTGAAACAGTAAAACACCTATAAATTGCTGCCAAAACATCAACGATATCAATACATTAATCTTGGGATTTCAGGATCTACACCAACCCACGGAATCCCGGGATTGCAATCCCTACCGGTATCCCATGCTATTAACATATATCTATGCTTTGTAATAGGATACTTACGATTCTACTCAATGCCGGTGAGATTTTCCGGGATTTTGGAATCCCTAGTGGGTAATTATCTCAGGAACGATCTGTTTTCTCTTCACGCGTGCTTACTATGAACTTTCTTGTATCTGTTTCGCGTTGTCGCCGTTTCCTATCGACCACTTTTGCGCGCGCAGTCTATTCATTATCCAAGCTGCGTAAATAGCTCATCTGTTCCCTCTCTAAATCGGTGAGAAAAGTCATTGTGAAGAATAGGGAAGATAACTTATCTTTTGCGTGGCATTTTGATCTATCGTTTATTTAATATCATTGTTGTTACTTACTTCTATGGTAGTTAGTTGTCTTCCTCAAAGTCGCCTCCCACTTCAGCTGGCTGATACAACATGGACATGTCTTTCCGAGGTAGGCGCGCACTTGTTACTGGAGCTGCAGGGCCAATCGGCAGAGCGATCATCGACATGTTGATCAAATGCAACACGACAATCGTTGTTGCAGTTGATATCCAGGGAGGACTTCTTCAAGATATTCATGGATCGAATGACACTCAGATCATTCCGGTTGTTTGTGATTTATCAGATTGGGACAATGCAAGAGCAGCCATCGACGCCAAAATTCAAGAAGTTGGAGGAATCGACTTATTGGTGAATTGTGCTGGCAAATTGATTCCGGGACGCTTCGATGACTATGACTCGACAACCATAAATGAGCTCTTCGACATCAATGTAAAGGCAGTTATCAACATCTCTCAGGTGAGTGCTGAAGCTATGCAGCTTTTAATGTGCTTGAAAAACTATAAGATGTTGACGGCTAGGAACAGGAGGTAATTCAATTTTTTTGGCATTGTGCTAAAAACAAGCGGCTCACTCCTTCTTTATACCTTGATATTTGCCTTGTGAATTTACGTACAAGATAAAAATTGAAAATGGTAAAAACCACGACGATTCGTGTCACAGACACATCAAATGATGTATGTCCATTGGTTCCCCTCAGGTCTCAGAGGTTGTGGAAAGACTCAGGGATCTGAAGGTAGGCCTATTGGGTGCAAATAGTACATGTATATAGTATAGTTGACAATAATAAATTGTGGTTATCAAATACCGACATTAGTAGAGCATTTCTTTAGCACTATCTTAGATTTATTTAGACCTGCCAATTTCAAGACATAGGTCAATCTTCAGTTAGAAGATATTAATGAGAAAAATAGTTTGAAAAATGTAGAATAAATAAAACGAATGAATAAAGTAGACGAATATTGATGCATTCTTTCCATTTTGAAAAGGAGATTGTCACAAAAAATTGACCGGCAGAGCCTATGTGATAGAAGGTTATCCAAGTAGAGGGTCTTGAAAATGGATAGTTGTGGCGGCAGGGACGTAGCCAGGATTTTGAATTGGGGGGGGGGGCGGGGCTAAATGCAAAGGGATTAAACTTCGAAGACTTTTGAAGTCTCATGAAATCTGACAATGATGTTAGCAGAAAAGGAGTCAGATATTTTTACCTCCACAAACCTGGTACGACTAAAATAGACTGCTGCATTTCTAATATTATAATTAGTGTTTGATTATATTTAGGATGCTAGGATCGTAACCCAAGTATCACTCATTAATGGAATTGCAGGTGAATTGATAAATTATTGAGACAAGGGCTTTAATATTTTGTTGTTTAGTTTATATCAAATTTCGCATCAGCATTTGATAATTATCGAGTCAGACGACACTTAAAACTTTATGTAGGATTTTTCTCAGACCTATGTCACCTATGTGATAGTTGAATATTAGTTATCAGCATAATTTAGATACATGTAATTGTAACTTCAATGATAGGGTCTCATTTTCCAAATTATAAGTATAACGTTTTAATTATAGACGTGTATTATAGGCTGGTATACTAATAATGATGACGGATTACGTCATTGGAAACCGCTCCCTTTTATGTTTTTACTCCTTCTATAATCTAGATCAAATTTAAAACTCAAATTCAGAAAAAAATTATATCTAACATCTGATGCAGAGGCATATAGTCTACATGTAGCTACAAAAGAAAATTTAAGCGCCGAGCAGCAGTACTGGCAAATCTGTCAATAACTTCGTGAACTGATGGTGTGCATTCACGATGGATCTGTAGGAAGAGAAGTGACTCGAGTCTGTCCTCAGTCATTGTACTGCGGATTGCAGTCAAAGTATTTTCTAATTTCGAAAACACATGTTCTGCTTGAGCAGTGGTAACAGGTAGACACGCCAACAATTCCAACAGAATTGTCATATTGGGGAAAATTCACTGCAGTGATCCAGTGTTTCGATAGCTGTGCGAGGTCGGCTTTCTGCAGATATGTCCTCCCATTGTTTTGTCCACAACTGGTATTCTTGTTTAATTGTTTCCAGAGAATCAGCGAAAAGCGCATCATATTGTTGGAAAGTCTTCCACAGTTCACTCCAATTGTTTTCGAAACTTGAATTATGTAGGAAAGCAGGAATAGCTCTAGTAAACTGCAACACGGATCTCTGACGCTCGCCAAACCGAAGCATTAAATCCTGAATAATGGCGTCAATTGATGGGAAAAAATAATTGATGCGATAATAACTTTCCGCAGTTGGGTTTGGGTTAATATCATCAATTGCATTAGGTCGATAGACGGAACGCAAAGACGTCCTTGGTGAACGTAAACGAACATCAAGAAAGTCAGCCAAAAGTTCCATCTCACGGAACATCTTCGAAAATTTTTCTTCTGTACGAAGACACTGTAAGAGTTCCTGTGTGTCATTTAATAAAGCAATGGCTTTGATTAAATCAATTTCCACACATTGTAAAGCACGAGTGAGAGGCAACAAAATACCCGAAATTGTTTCAAGAATAACAAGACCAACAATGAAATCTGACTGACAAACAGAATCCTTCAAAGATTGTGCTGACTGTCGAATATCAATCGATGACCATGTTTTCATGGTCTCAAACGCACTGATAACGAAAGGGAGTAGCTGACTAAGGGTAACAATAGCCGTATGTCTTTCTATAAACCGCGTGGTGCACAGAGTAGTAAGATGCTTTTTGCTGATCCTTGTATCTTCAGCCTGATCAATTAGTGTCTTTAATAGATTCGTACATTTAGAACTAGAGCGAAATAATTTAGATATTTTACGAACTACGTCTTCTGTATGCCTTATTTCTGGAATTTTGATGGCTTCTGAAGCGCTCAAATTGAGGCAGTGCATTGCGCAATGGAAATATGAAGCAAATGCTGCTTTCTCTTTGAAAACAGTGGCAGCTCCAACTCGACTACTAGCCATGGCAGTTGCACCATCATAACCTTGAGCGATGCACTTTTCAAGGTCCAAACCAAGATCCTGGACCTTTCGAAGTAATGTTTCCCCAATAGCAGCTCCGCTGAGCCTGACCTCCGATGCCACATTAGTTTCATCCATTTGACTTTTGATCTCGGAAATCAGATCAACAACAGCTATAGGATCTTCATGGATCTCCCATTTCCCTGTACATCCTTTCATTACATATCTAATACATACAGCTAGCTGTTCCCTTCTTTGTCTGTCCATCGTTTCATCCGCAATAATTGCCTAACACCTGGCCCTCAGAATTTGAAGAACTTTTTTCTCTTTGACTAAAGTTCCGGCTATTTTAATCAATTCATTTTGAATAGAAGCAGACTGGTAGGTAGCATTCGCCTGAGCAGATTTTAGATGCAATAGAAGATTTGGATCTCCGCCACGAGCACGATACCTCAAAAGAGCTCTAAAATTCCCATCGTTTGAAATAAGCTCTGCATCTGAATTTACGCTGCCGGTTTCTCCAAAGGATCCGCGCAGAGCTATATTTTGACGACCGCAAGTGAGAATTGTGTCGACGATGGGCTCAAGAAACTGTCTATTCTGTTTAATTTTTTCCATGTTTGCCGTGACCAACTGATCTTTGATACTTGTCTGTTTAGAGAATAGTACATTTCTAAAATTCTCCATAGCCAGTATACAAGATTTATGGTACTCAGTAGCCTGATGTGCAGACAAAGCACCATGTTTACCGGTTAAATCATCATATCTATTAAGTGGTTTTGATACAAGTTTTCCTGCACACTGGCCGTGACCCTTTGAACGTCCACCAACTCCCAAAGAAGTCATAAATAAAACGCATGGAATACAAAAAGCACCTGCTAAGCCTTCTTCTTTACTCACAGTGAGCCAAGGAAAGTTCTTCAAATGCTGAGGTAAGAGTCGACGAATTCTTTCCTTACCTGACTTTTTGTGAATCGAGGAAGGAAAGTCACTATCTTTTTCTGGTTTCCATGACTCGAGAAATCTCCGGCGATCATCATCGGATAAATCTGTTCTATTAGCTGCTAGACCAATATCGTTTGAATAAGGATGAATACAGTCATTGGTTGTCTTCGGAACACGATCGATATTTGGAGATTGTGATAAACTTTTGTGTTCAATTTCATCAAGTTCAGGAGGAATAGATGTTGATTCAGCAGAAGAGCTAGAGGCAATCAAAAGCGTCGACGATTGAATGTTATTTGACGAATCGACAGCCACTTCCTTTCGAGACACTTTCGGAAAAAAATTGAGAATGCTGTCATTTTTGGCTTTTCTTTTATTTGTTGCCATATAAATGATTATAATAGATATGAGATCGACGAAACGAATCACTTCCGAAGCACAAGTTAAGTCCACAGTCGAGTCAGCGCGTCGGAGCTAATTTATCGGCTTGGTATAGTAGCCTTCTGTGCAAAGCGAGGGAAGCATTAGGGAAAGACAATAGGAACTGACTTCACTAACATCCAATCAAAATAAAGCTGAGGTTTTCATTTACCGACGACTGGAATTCATTTGACTACGTCATAGGAATCACTATGACAAAAAGTTGATTAATAGCGTAGGACAGATTAACTTCGTTATTTATGAAATTATAATTTTTAAGCACATCGGATGCCGCTCCGATTGGGGGGGGGCCATGGCCCGGTGGCCCCCCCCCTCTGGCTACGCCCCTGTGTGGCGGTCTATTACATGTTTTATGACATGCTCATTTTACGTTTCTAATATGAATGATGCACCCCATTTTCTACAATTGCAAGAAACAAACAGTGGAGGTCAAAACGTTGAAAACCAAATTTTCATTTCTTTGCAGGTAGTTATAAGAGAACTGCGGAGACAACAAAAACCCGGCTCTATCGTGAACATGTCATCCGTTGTCTCGGCAGGGGGCAATGAAAATATTTCAATGTATGCAGCCAGTAAAGCGGCAGTTGAATCTCTTACGGAAACTATGGCAGTAGAATTTAGTCAAGATGGAATCAGAGTCAATTCAGTTCGGCCTGGTGCAATAACGGATCAATATCGCGCCGCCATAGGTCGTCAAGTGGGAGACATACAGACTAGAACACCAAGCGGTCACGTAGCAGAGCCAAAGGACGTTGCATCAGCTGTGGGCTTTCTGCTGAGTGACAATGCAGTGAATATTACAGGCAGTCATCTTACAGTTGATGGTGGTCTTACATCAAGACGCATCTGATTCCAAATGTTACTGTGTGCGTGAGAATGACGATAGAACATGACTTATCAGACAATAGAGAAAGTCTAAAAAATAGGTAGGTAGAGTGAACATTTCCAGAAATAGGTAGAGTAAAAAAGGAATGAACATTTCCTAACAGGTATCTCAGTTAATCGGAAACTTAAGCTAATTATCAAGGAAATTTCATGAACCGCAAATCTTCATGGAGAAGTTGAGATCTATTTTGTGCTTTTTTGGCTGAAATTTCAAGTTTTTAATTCAATTTTCAGCGGCATCATTTTATGATTCACTACATTCATGCGTCTTTTCTTGAATCTGAATAATAATGCGGAACCGCTGACATTGTCTTTTTATGTTTGTGTATGTTTGTGTATGCGCGATTATGTTTGTGATATGATCACGCATAGGAAAACAAGTCATTTACGTGATACATCAATAATTTAGTGACAACGTTTCAGAATTTGACTATTTCTTCATAAATTGTCATCTCAACACGGATCATCAAATGCTGCTATTGATCATAGAAGGGAATACAAGGGAATACTCTGATGTAAGAAGAAAATGAGATGTTAGAATGTCAATAAAAAATTATTAGATTTCACATAGGATGCTTTCATAATCAGATGAAAAATTTAGGACTAAAATAGTATATAATGTAGGTAAGGTCCATCATGTTTCCAACATACATTCATGAATGGAAATCTAAAACTGATCAATGAATGTATGTGCAACTGGTTATCAATAAGAAAATGAAGTATTTCTAGATTCGATACAAAGATTTTCAGATGCTCAGTGGGCAAAAGTTTGTAAACACGCACATTTACAGTACATTGATGCAATCATAAGTCCCCTCCTTAAATCGTATATAGTGGTCTGCAGTCGTCTATTAAGTACCTTAATAATCAATTAATTTATATGCCAAATCAAATCTAGCATTTTAACCATAGAAATGGATCTTCAGCTCATGTTTTTGTCTTCCAGATATCTACGGATAACTATGTAATTTTTCACTACTTCATAGTTTTGACATAGCTATTCAGTCCCTTCCATTCAATATTTCAATACTATTCTGTTGTCAATTGCGATATCAAATAAAGCTGCTTATAAGAGCTGGCGAAAAAGTAATATCATAGCTGTCGCCACAAATCAACCATTGATTCCATACTTCCCTTATATACTTACTTTGACTCTTATTAGCAAGACTAAGCAAAGTAGTAGACCATAGAATATCTAATTCAACAAATATTACCAGTCCAAGATTGTTATGACACAGAGGATATGTAGAATACTATTATTCCTTTTGTATTGCAATCATGATCAGTCAATTCCGTCTTAATTTCCCAAAATTTGCATGTCTCACATGTGGCACTAGATCTATAAAGTCGAGACTGCATGCACATTGGGGATTAGATTAATGCTGAGTTGACACTACCGAATATACTTAATTTATGTATCAGACTTTCACTTAGTGCATTGGGACTGGCGTTCCATCGGGCCCTGTGATGGAACCTATGATTTTTTGCTTATTTGTCAGTGACCTTCTGCATCAACTGGTCGGTATGTAGCTGCCAAACACGCCGATGGAAATGATTGTGATACCATTAAAAGTACTGATTTGGGATGCACTCGTTTTGACATTGAAAGTGTGACAAGTACTATTTTACTTTGGTGTGCAAATAACAAGCACTTGATCGTGTTCATAATTTTCAGAGGTAGGTAATCGGATAATCGGACTAAAAAATTGCTACGCGATTCGGCTGGATCGTTGTCATAATATAGTCATGTTGACTTAGTGATTTTTTATTAATCATTTTGCTCTATCATTAATTCAACCTCGATTGCAGACTATAGGAGAAGAGTTTTGATTAATAACTGCATTACCTTTACAAGTGCATATACTGTACTTTCGCTATTCTTTACAACACTCATGTAGCCGGTGGAAGACAATCTTGTTCAATTAGAACAGGGATTTGTTATAGAATTGCCCTCTCACTGTCGTTTGTGGTCTCACCGCACCGACCGACTGAATGGCGCCTTGAAAACGCGTACAGGTGTCAGTAGTGTTAACTATCAAATAATAAGACTAATGCTTGCCGCATCTTTGCGCTCAGTCACTCAGACGATAAACGCCCGACAATACCACTTCGCGCACTTCATGCAGCGTCATAGTAAACGTGTGTAAGTCATTCATGAAGGAAAATCATTGATGGATTACTGCAGCCTGCCTACATATACTCCAAGGCAAAGAGAAGGCATACATTGAAATGCCTTCTGTCCCAGCTCCAGTAAATCAGACCCTGTGGAAGTCCTGTCGAAAGATGATAATATTGAAAACTGTCATGGTTGCTTGGGCACGCCGGATACTAGGCTCTACGGATGTGTTTTAAATTTTCTCACTGTTGAACTCACTGTTGGTAGATTGGAATGTATCAAAAATGAAACAGTTGAAAGGTCTTAAGCCTTTACCATATTTTGCCTTAAAATGGGTCTACTTCTACATGTAGAATTCCAAACATGATCTCATTAGTTGCGTTATAAACTTATAGGCTTTTCCTACCGCTATCCAATTATTAAGTAGACCTAAATTCGCGATTCAAAATATGTCATACCAGCCACTCGAACGGAGTTTTTAATTTACAATACCATATTTCCTCGAATAATAGTCGCTATCGAGCAGTAGCCACGGCTACTATTCGAGCCTCTGACTTTAGACAACTATAGATAGTTCCGCTTACATGTACACATCTTTTTGGTATATGATCAGAAGTAAATTGTCGACTAGATTAAAATGTATCTACATATTGGTATCGTACATACAATTTAAATGATCATCAGTTTATTCCAAGCTCAAAAGCCTCTCATATTATTTGAAATCCTGATACTGTTATCAATTCAAAAGTCGTGCTTTTAAGATAGGCCTTTGTAAGTAGGCCTATGTAAAAATCAGTGCATGTATGTGTAAAAACTACAGTAGCAGGAAATGTCTACTAGGGGCGTCCAGCTTCCATTGGATCTGAAAGACATCAGTTTCGCTCAGATTTTACTCTCTGTCATATGGATCAGAGAAACCTTGCTTGAATAGCATGTTGTATCGTATATCACCTTATCAAAAATACATATGCACAAACACGGCAAAGCTTTCAGTTCATAAATAATACCGCTAAATAGTAGCCGCTCTCGAACAGTAGCCGCAGTCAAGAATGACAATTCTTAGTATCAGTCGTGGCCATTATTTGAAGGACATTTACACGCCAATTTCTTTTATATCACAAGATCTGTCCTAGCTGCACAGCCAATACTTTACATGGATATCATGTTTTTTTGTAATTAAGATTTTATATATTGTTTTGTAATGTTTGTATCTGATCGTGGTAATGTATCTACATTAAATGTAAGTAGACATAAATCCTACATTCAATATCCCAACAAATACAATTTTCTCTACAATTTTTTCCTGGTAATTGTCAGTTATAAATGTCCTCGTATTTTTTGTTATCCCTAGCTTAAAAAGATGATTTTGAACTGATATTTGGTGTACAAATTTTTGATGGAGTATGCCTACTAAGATCATAAATTTGAGATGAATGCCATTTCATCTGATTGTCGAATTAGATTATCGGATAATCGTAATTCGGAACTTGATGTTTTAGATTTGAATCGGATAATCGTAGTTGGAGCTCTGAGCTGGCGAGTCGGATAATCGCTAATCGGAACCTCATTTTTCCGAATCGCGCCTGTAATGTCTTAAGTCGCCACTAATATGTTGTATCAAGATAAAAAGGCATCTGGTGTTGAGACAGAGTTTATTACTTGTCTGACCGGGAGCGCGCAGTACTTGTGTTTACAATAATGCCTGGCGTGTCCTTATGCCATACTCGCCGGGAAGCTTGACCTACTTCTCTGCAATCACATGATACGTAATAAAGTCACAATAACTACTACCGAACAATATGAGTAACTATTTTTAGACAGAGAAACATGAGGAGAGCAAAAGTTCAAGACAGTACAGCGCCCACCGCTGATAATGTTTGTGTCAATAAAATCCTGCCTCATTTGACCCTCCTCTCCCAATCAATCATGTGCATTGAAGTTTCTGAGTAAGATAGACATTGAATTTACTGGGGAAATAATTCTAAATAAAAAAATAATAATTTAGTTCAAGAGATAAATTCCTGACCTTATTTGGGACGATCATATCAAACATTTGCGAGGTATAGCAGGTCATCGCATATATTTCATTTGCAAGCTAAAGACTTCAGTATCACCTGCTAACATTCACAAAGTTCACGTTTAATATCTTACTCGAACTAGCCTGTAATGCTAACTAGGTGACATGCCACGCGTGATTCACGTGTAATTACGGAGCACCCCAAACATCCGTGGTTAAGGACATTCTATTCTTCTACCCGCGTACATACGCGCTGCACTAAGAGTCAGAAATCACTTGATCTGATGCTGTTTGACATGGGAAATGTTTATGAATACGCGCGGGCGAGCGTTTGTAGTTTGCACGTCGTCCACGGTTGTCTGCGCTGCCGCTTGAACCACGGATGAACCGCTTATACATGTTATTTCTTCCCTGAGCATGTAATTGAGGTCCTATCACATTGCCTAGCCTCTGATACATACAGACACATGAGACGCAAAGTCTATATAACAGGACTGCCAACCAGTGGCGGACGCAGAAATTTCTGGTAGGGGGGGGATGATTGGTGTTGTACTCAAGCAGTCAAACAGGTGCCTCAATGCTCTAGTTGAATAAATCCGTAGATTCAAATTCAGGCACGGCATTATGCTTTACAATTCAACAGTCATAAGTTACATCTTCTTTTCAAACAAGCTCAGTAGTTGACAACAATTTGTTATAGCATTGATAGTCTTTGGTTATCAGCAGTGATTTCAGCCTAATTTCCTAGAATCATTGAGAAATTTCATGAAGGCAAGAAATTTGACTGCAATATTCATGGGGCCTAAGGCTAAATTTGTAATTGTGTAGTCTTTATAAATCCATTCCTTTAGAATGCAATATAAGTTAGTGATAACGCAATAATATTTGCATATGACGATTACTTGTGGCTTATTAAAGCAGCTATAGCTTACATACGTATATGCATACTATGATCAGCGCAGTAGGCTCTTTGAAGGCCTAAACGATTGAATTCTATTTGATAAATGATCATCGTTTTATTTATAGAAATGATTCATTTTAGATTGCCAAAAATCCGTGTACATGTAGTTGCATTTTGAAATCAAAACAGGGAATTCATGAAAGAATAAAGTCAGTTCGCCTTTTATACTTGTTGGCGAACACATCTACCACATGCTCAATGTCAATTTTAATTTCTGGATGGATGTACATTAAGGCAAGTCCAGTCAAACGTTCATCTGACATTCTTGATCGCAGATAATCCTTCAGCAATTTCATGGCACTAAAGGCCCTTTCTGCAGAGCAGGTTGTTACCGGAATCGTGCAAAATATCTGGAGCATCTTCTTGATAGTGGGCATCCTGAAATAAATTCAAAAAATGTGCAGATGTTTGTGTTAAATATATTCAAATCATGAATCATAAATTATTCCATGAATTATTAATTATTGTCCTGTAATTATTAATCCTGAATTATTAGTCCTGTCCTGTAATTAGTCATTTTGTAAATTCCATTGTGAAATTAACATAGCATTTTAAACAGAAATGAAAGCAAGTCTGACAAGTAGGGTCTAGACCTAGGACCTTTACTGTCAATATTTTCAATTGCAATAGGGTGGTCTACTAGGTATGTAGCCTACTAAAAGTACATTGAATGCGGAAATTATTGAAAGATCCTACTATATCACAGTGAATCGCTAACAAACTGAATTGTGTTTTCTAGCTTTTTAGTCATACACTTCTATGTGATTACTTACCTTTCGGGCACTAAATCAAGAGCTTCCAAAAGTGTAATTGGGGTGTGATTTCCACATTGGCAGAATCGCAACCAATTGAGGAATTCAATCCGCACCTCCTCTTCATTTGGTGAGCCCAAAATTGTCTTGTACATTTCGAAGGCTGGGAGGAGATCATTCCATGTACTCGAGTTGAAGTTGGACGGAATCAGGGCAGTCATCTTTGATACCAGTGTGAAATGGGATGAAAAGCGAGATCGAAAAGATTCAAGTATGGTATCAAGATACGGAAACCAAATAGCTCTCCTGAAGTATTGGTCTTCATTGTCAGAAGGCACATTGGTTCGATGCGTTTGCCGGAGTGCAAGGCGTGGTACATTTATAGTAGCTCCCACAGAGCTTGCTAACCTCTTAGCTGCTTCGAAGGGTCCATGGGCTTCATCTGTCCATTCCGCATCATCCTTGCGCCATGTTTCCAAAGTAGATATGACGAAATCGACGTTTTCCACCGCGTTAACCACGTCTTGGTTGACAGATTGAAGATATCTTGAGACGGATGCGGTCAGAGCCATAACCTTCTGGGCACAAGAGAGAGCTACGATGAATGTGGGCTCGGTGATTGAACGCAGGCAGGATCTTGAAGTGTCAGCAGTTTTACGGTCAGTGGAAGACAGGAGTCGTTCGAGACATTCAACTATGTGCCTATAATTGCTGCAGAAAGTGAGCAGTGCATCATGCCGTTGGATAAATCGTGTTTCACAAAATCCTTTCAGACTTTCCATTGAGCTGCCAGCTTCTGAGAGAATTTCCCGGAGAGCTTCTCTTCTTTTGCCGGAGTCATTGAAGAAGTTAGTGGCGTCTTTCACTGATTGAAACATATCTCGAATTTCTGGGACCTCATTTGACGAGTTTAGGACTAAATTCAACACATGACTGCTGCAATGAACATAGATCGCAGAGGGACACATTTCCTGGATCCGCTGTTGAACCCCGCTCACATGGCCTGACATGGTTGATGCTCCATCATATCCCTGACCTACCAAATAATCCAGATCAAAGTTTTTGGATTTCAAATTGTCCATTATTTCATTTGCAAGATTCTCCGCAGAAAGATCGATCACGCTTTTGAACTTCATAAATTCCTCTCTTATTCTATTGATTCCATTTTCTCGGCTTACAAATCTGACGCATAGGCAGAGCTGTTCTTTGTGAGAAGAGTCTGTGGTCTCGTCTGCAATTATGGAGAAGTATCGGGATTCATCAATATCATTCTTTATGCTTCTGAATACAGAGTCTCCACATATTTCAATCAATTCATTTTGCGTCGTCTTTGATATGTAAGTCGCATTCTTGTTTGCCTTTTCTAGATGTTCTTTGAGGACATTATCTCCCGCGTCGACCCGATATGCCAGCAGAGCTCTAAAGTTGCCCTCTTCCTTTTCTATTTCTTTACTCAGATCCAGCTGTCCATGATCGCGATGTCCGCGGAGTGCTATTCCGATCCTTCCGCACAGAATTATTGTTTTGATGATGGGTATCACGCGATTTCTTGAGTCTTTGACATTCTGTCTGTGCTGGCTATTTATCTGAGAATAGACATCCATCGATGGTTTGTTCAAGATTTGCAGGAACAGGTCAGCGAATTCTTGTGAGGCTCTGTGATACTCCGTAGATAGATGGCACGAAAGATATCCTCCTGCTCCAGTGAGATGGCTGTATTTGTTGAGGGGAGATGCTACTAGCTGACCAGGTTCTGTTAATTTTCCTCTGTTGTTCTTGCTGTTTTCACCTCCAAACAGCACACATGGAACGCACAATGATCCTTGCACACTTGGTGAGTATTTGAAACAATCATAGATTCCTGACATGTGCTGAATTCCCAAGTAGACTCTTTGTGGACGCTTACCACCTTTCTGCGTGAAAGGAAAATCGAATTCCTTTGTTGGCATCCAATGCTCAGTTAGTAGACTCTGCTTGGTAGATTTATCCAATCTTGTCACCATACTTGAATCTTTTTGACCTTTCTTAAAGACACAGCCTATATCATTGTCTGAGCACAATGTCATATGCTCGCTTGAAGACGGAGGTGTTGATGTGGAAGAAGTGACACGAGTAATGGGCCTGTTGCATGGAGCGTCATCCGATGATGTTGTCACACTGATGCTGTTGTCCACAGTGGATGTATTGGGTTTGGATGATAGGCCTACTCCCTTTGAGAAGAAGTCGGAAATTAATCGCATTTTCTTCTTTGGCACCTCACCAGACATACTTGCTGTAAATGTAATGAAATGAAACTTAGGCCTAGTTAGCTTATGAAAGAATAAAGACTAGTTCCCAAACAAAACACATATAGTCTTGAGCCTACATGTACATGTACAATTGTATATGCATGTCCATGGATAATGGATAACATAGGCCTACAGTAGCTACTAGTTTCAAATAAATGGCATATTGTATTATAAGCTTATAGATGTATTAACTGGTAATACAAATACTATGTATTTGCCAGGTTGTCGTCTGTTTTTGCAATCTGCTTTGTTCTAAAGAATTTGCCTTCGTTCTTGTGCCTTATTACAAGAAGCAGTCTCATAGGTCTCATAGCTAACTTTTGTCCAAAATTTAATTTTTACTGATTTTTCTTTGGAATTTTATAAATCTGATGTGAAGAGCAAATTACTCGTCATTTTTTGTGTATTCTTGTGGAAAATCAACGCTGAGCAAAATAGTTAAAAAATTGGCTGTGAGACTTGCTGCTAATGTGCGTGTAACCTCAGCGAATTCTAAAAAGTAACTGGAAATACAAGTTTAAATTTTACCCCTAACTTAACTACTTCCGAGATGAGACGCGCTACTGACTCATGACCGGAGCTGCTGGCGAATCGATCGCAACTTTAAACTTCCGTCTCCACTCTCAGGTCGGTCCTTCTCAGATGGCATCCGATCAGGGTACCTGCTAGCTTCTCAGACTGTCAAAGTTGTTGCTTTCGACACTACACCCAGACAGGTCATCCGGACGAAGTAGGGGAGGAGTTCTAAATTTGCTATTAAAACATACAGTAAGTGGTGGCCAGCCGTCACTGGGGTCATCCTACTTCTCATGGCCAAGTCGGTGGTACACTAAGCCCTTGAGTTATTCTTCCTCCGGCGAAGCTTCGATAGCGGAGCTCTTCCGCTTTGCCACCAAAGAGGAACACCCAGGCAGTTACCCGGGGCCGAGGTCCCTCACGCTGGAGTTAGTCGAATCTGCTGTCAGAAACGACGCAGCGACAGGGCTTCTGGTGCCGCTGAGGGGGTTACCCCATACCGTATTGTACCACCGACCTTGAATGTGAATGCATCATTTCATCATTTTCATCTTCAAAATTTGAATACTTACTTCTTTAAATCAAAATAACCAATGATGAAGGATAGATAGGGATGAAAGTTTGCACGAAAAGTAGCAGCAGCAATTCAACTTGGCTCTCCTCTCAGTTGACATCGTTTATAAAGCTATCAAGAACGAATAATGCGAGAATGTGCAAATCATGCGTTCTCATTGGAAATTCAGGAACAAGTGGATAGCTCACTCGCCACTCGCCGCTCGCGCAATTCGGTCGGTCGTCAGGTCCAGAATCACTTATTCAACCTAAACGAAATCTTGCCGGAGTTGATAGGAATAACATCTGCAAATTACATAATTCAAGTGGAACTTCTAAAATCGGCATTAAACAGCAGGTCACCTGCGCCTCGTGCGACAGAGATGCTACAGTTAAATGTAAGCAAACTTCTGCAGAGAACTCTTCATTCCTTGGTTAGAGGTTCTCGCCTTTCCTTAATTCATGTCTCCATGCTGATAAGAAATCCAGATGTTTATTATATAATAACAAGAGAAACTGGGCCAAATATGTTTCAGACTACGATCATTATTTGTACTTTTAAAGAACAAATTGCCAAAATGTATTGCCTGCATTTACAATCCACAATCAAGTTTGAGCTGGTGGGGGGGATGCATCTCGGCATCCCCCCCTTGGGTCCGCCACTGCTGCCAACTATACTAGCTTAGATAAGAGATATTGCAGCAATATCCCGCATAGCCACGGATGTTTGGGGTCATGTGTAATTACGCGTGGTTCACGCGTGAATTACGCGTGATTGAGCGTGGCATGTCACTTAGTGTTAAGTGCTGACAAAAATAGATAGAAAGGTCCATCGTGTAACATGCATCGTACTCCTTCGAGAATAGAAGAATTCCTCACAAAATTTGAAATGGTAATCATATTCTTCATGATTCACTACCACTGACGCTGTGACGTGAATTTAATTCTTCTCCTGATAAATATGCGAAGTCGCTTGTCATTTTCTTGACACCTTTTTCAAAACGCTTGAATCTTGACAATATTTGCTGCAACTTCTATCCGTCAAATTGATTTTCATTTCACAACAATGTACGGTTACCTGCTAATTGACTGAACTCATCCATACATGGCTCTGGTGCTGTTCGATATCCGGGGGGAACTCCAGCGGGGCTCCCTCCATAACCTGTAAAGGATTGCTTAAAATTACTTGAATTCCACGGCACAATATATTTCAGGCGTGAGCTTTCTAATTGTGTCATCCATGAGCTTTAACTCGCCCACGTCAGCAACATAAATAGTCAAAATTCGAGAGGACCTATTTTCACCGATTTTTAAAATTCTTGACATTTTGCAATTTTTGAAAAGAAAGCTCCTATTTTATTGCAATTTGCGACGGATATCGGGCTGAATGTGTTAAAAATTGCTTGTGGCTTCAAAAAAGAGATTAATGAAATTGACTTGCACACGCTTATCAATGTGACGGATTTTCAAAATGCAGGCATTCCAATACATTTGTGAAAATTCAGTCTAAGGCTCCAAATAACTTTAAACATGATTAATAACAAGACAGACGACTTGCAGATGTCACTAATGTTAATAAAATTCTACATAATATTTTAATGTATTTATGGATTAGCTCTCCCCCCACATTTTCAAACTTGTCTGCAATACGTAGAAATGAACCAATGATCACAAAACGTCAGCTACACGTATTTCTAAATATTTTCTACCCACATGCAAAATTTTATGCAAATCGGACAAGTACTTTTTGATTTTGAGACGATGACGGGAAGCGTAGCGATGTCAGCAGCTTGATCTGACTTCGCACGACCTCACCATCTGAGTAGATAGCGCTAGATCAGCAAAGTCATGTCGCGACAACTCTTGAAGTGATGATGACCCAGACTAAATCCTTTCCATTAATATGTACAACTTAAGAAAGGTGTAGTAGGGTAGTGGTCGTGCGAAGATTTCAAATAGCACTTGGTGAGGCGAAGACAGAAAGAGAACAGTGCACACCCGAGTAACAACAATCCGTCGAACTGACAAAGTCAGATCAAGCTGTCTACATCGCTACACTTCAAGTTGTCGTCTGTAATTCAGAAAGCACTTATCCGATTTGCATAAATTTTTGCTCGTGGCTAGAAAATATACTCAAATGCGCGTATCTGAAATTTTGTGATGATTGATTCATTTTTGCGAAATTTAGACAAATTTGAAAACATGGGGGATATAACCCATAAGTATCCATTTCAAATACTTTATTTGATGTCTATGTTGTTATAGATGATCAAAGATGACTCATATTTGCATCAAACTGAACTCACATTGAAAATCAAGGTGCATCGTTGAATCTTATCAAGATGTTTGTCAAAGGCGGTGAACTTCAGACTTTCAAAATAGGCATGTAATGTGACCTTCCAGCGGAACAAATCCATCTACTGTTTGAAAAAGTCTGAAATTCGCTACAACATCACAGAAGCGCAAAAGCCACAAGAGTGAAGGTGGAACAGCTTTACGAAGTCTGCAACAAAAAACGCGCCAGGGGAAATTGACCAAACGAAGAACTGGATGTGTATGACACGCACGCACTGGCTGCTGTATGAGTCACAGAATTAAATACTTCGTTTATCTGCTTCGGTTTGCTAGAAGTGTGATTAATACGAAATCGCCGGCACATAGAGGAACCTATTAAGTGGGCAAAAAGGAATTCCTAATACCTTACAGAAATAGGAAAAAAAATCGTGCGTCGCTTGCGGATTAATGAGTTCCAGTCAAATGCTTCGATTGCCAAAATTCCATTTCTCCATAATGTTGACCCTTCCGATCATTATTAAAAAAAGTAGCAGGCGTACGAAAATTAGTTCACTTGATGATTTCACATCCTCTCCTCAGCATTCCTTAGTGCATAGTGCATACACTGAATCGAATGTTGACCAAGGCAAGGATGTGTGTTTTGGTGTGTGCGAAGTGATAGCACGTACGCATCTCTCACTGGTTGTGATGTCCTCTGCTGACAGTTTATTGTTTGCCATTTCCAATAGCAAGCGATACACAAATTATCCATTCGAGAAGGAGCAAGTTGTCTAATTCTGTGATGTGCCATTTCGATATTAAGGTTACATAAATATAACTCCTCCTTTCTAGGAAACCGAAGCGCCCGCAGATGAATCTAATTCTGTGGTCTGAGTTGCTTATTCAGTGACGACTTATTGTTCAACCGTAGATCGCGTGTGGTGTGTGCCATTTCATTATCGAATGCGAGATATGACTCTGCCCTTCTAGGAAGCAACGACTAGGGAACGAGCAGTCTAATTCTGTGGTCTCTCGGCGGTGGTGTTCCGTCGCTTTGCGATCTGATAGCTGATAATCATTGTCCGCTGAATGTACAATGAAATTAAATTGATTGAAATCCCACAATATATTCGTATTATATCATTCTACCAGTGGCAGCTCTAGCGATCATGCCCTTCATGCCCAGCATGAAAAGGTATTTTGTCTCATTTTTCTCCTCACTAAATCGTCGCTATCAACCATAAGAAAGTTAGAGCTTTTCATCAACAAAAAGACTTGCAACAACATTCAATTACTATTCTCAGATCATATTACTATGATGTCAAGGATAGGATTTATTATCCTAATTTAGGACTCAATTGGGATTTAGTAAGTAGCTAACTTGCTCTAAAGAAATCAGGTTGAAGCAAATCAATTCGAACATACCTCATTCGTCATTGGACGTTGCATTTCAAACTAGTCCAATAGCTAAAACTGCAGATGACGACTTCCACACTCAATCTCATGCCATGTACAAGAAGCACAAGTTACACGTATAGCTCCTCTCAACCGACTAACGGTAGCTGATTGAACGACATCTGCTGATTATCGGTGTAGTTAGATGTCTCGAATCTCCCAGACATGAATCTCTTTTCTTTTTATCAATGGGATTTCCTTTGCCATCTGATGCGATTACTTTACTTTTCATGTGAAGTTTTCTTTGATACACCGCAAGTCGGCTCCAAAATAAATTGAAATTCGTTTATCACGATGATGAGTGACTTTGAAAAGCCATTGAAAGATTTATTGTACACTGTAAATCGCTGGATGCGAAAATTGCATACAAACATATACCAAAATCACATACAATTTGAAACTAGCATCTGATACGAGATTCTCGTATGTTTCCAGAGATCTGGTATGTTTTTCATACGAAATCTCACTTACTTTCGTATGTGATTGGCATGTAGCGATACGAACTATTCTATCTGTAATTGGCTGTTTTACACTGAAATATGAGTTGCTGGTATGTTTTATATGCGAGACCCGATGGAAATTCATCCTTATTGGTATGCCTCTGGTATGCATTTGGCATGTGCAGCTTTAAGTCACATAGCAAAACGATATGTGCATCACATACCACTGTCAAGTAACTTTCTTCAGTAATACCAGTCGCGAATATTTTTTGTTTGATAGAGTGATATTTAACTAGATTAGATTTATTGAGAATTATATGCTCCACGAGATTGTCGTCGTGCCTACTTGTCCAGCAACATTAACAGGACGTTTAGTTATCTCTACTTTATGCGCCAAGTTGATAAACATCAGTTCATTCAAACGATATTTTTCGTGCAATCATGTTGACTTGTATATCTCAAACATAACTACTTTTGCGTTCATGAATTATAATGTGTTTTTATTTCGGATTGATAATATGCCTTATTTCAAAATTACATAATGCATAATTGTTGATGGCTGAACACTTATTGATTATTTATGAAATGCCTTGGACTTACGTGTATTAAAATCGAATTCAGTATTGAAAGTATGACTCTTGAATGTCATTATCTAGCTACTTACAGAGCAGTAGTAACATTAGTGTGATCTTTATTGACAATAGGATACTTTGGACATGATTTATGCTTTCTTTTAACATTATGCTGGTATGGCTTTAGTATGTAAAGCATACCACATTTGAAATAACATACGAAAAGCATACAACTATATACCAAGAGAATACAGAGATATACCAAAAAAAAGATTTTGGTATGCATCCTTCGTATGTGATTGGTATTGAGCGATTTACATTGTAGTTAATTTTTATGAGGATTTACAAAGGAGTTTGCCCGAAGTTGTGAAACTATTTTAAAACTGTGTCTGACCATGCCTAGATCTACAGCCAGTACAGAAATGTCTTTCTCGGTATAAAAAGAAGAAATACCTCAGCGTAATGCAGTTGGTCAGGAACGTTTGACCTCATTGGTAAGAATTTCTATCGAGAGAGATTATCAGGGAAGTTCACTCAAGTGTGAACTTTTTGATTTGGCATTTGATAAATTTGCGCGACTTGATGAAACACGATCGAATCGACTTCCTTTATGAATAACTCAACATCTTTCATTGTTAATAATGTTTTTTGTGCGATTGGCAGTGCTTTCACTATCTTAAGTGCATGTATTAGGAATAGCATGAATATTATTTAATAGAAAATCCGCTAACTAACTTGAGCCGTGGTCTTCTACATGCTTGTATGTATAGCGATGTCTAAAAATAATTAAAACATATATGCATCAGTTTGTCATCGGATGTAAATGTACAAATTGCGCACGAAGATTTTAAGTTGCATGAAAATCTGTCGGAGTCCCGGAGTCCTATCATTTTTACTGGAGTCGGAGTCGGAATCCTATCAAATGATAGGACTCCGGACTCCGGCCTATAGCTAGACCCGAAATATGATTAAAGTAAAATATTTAATCTCGTGCATAGCTGTCACTGTCTTGATGTCAATGTTCTCCGTCAAACAAAAGTACAGAGACACTGCTGCATGCAAAGCTTGTAATAGTTGAGGGAATGAACCGTGGTAGTGAAAAAGGATTGTGATTTAGTAGGGAAGACAAGCCTTCCTAGCCTCGATCACACCTACGCGCCAAAGGTGACATCAGAGACAAAAATGAAATATTAGTCTGTTTGAGAACATAGTCTCTTACCCTCACGTTAATCGTGTGTGATGGCTCCTCTAAAGCGCATATTGAAATCGAAAGTGTAGTCATACTTTTGAAGAAGGGGGTATTTTCCTGTCTGGTAGAGACCGGATAAAACCATGTGAAGCACACATCAGCAAGATGGGAGGAGCCGAGTCGCATGCATCCAACTTCAAGCGACATTTGATAGACTTTCATCGAAAATGATTGATAATTGATGCAGCAATGATCACTAAAAAGGGTTCAGGTAAGCCTATAATGAACTATTCTGTAGGTCACCAGTTTTTTCAAAAAAAGCTAGGCTACATATGCTTGCCATCCGGAGTCGGAGTCCTATCAACCCCGGAGTCGGAGTCGGAGTCCCATCAAAATGATAGGACTCCGCATCTCTGGAATTAATAGAACATCAGGTAGACCTTTGCTGGGTAAAGGTTTGGCGGAACCTCAAGTCTCAAACTAGAAAACAGGGAACTCCAAGTGGGTTCGAGCTGAACTGCAGATTATTGGTCTTGCTAAGTTGCGTTTTAGTTAAACCTTTGAGAAGCTTTGGAACTCCCTAATTGGCTGAGTTGCAACTGCGACAAGGTGTAGCTTATCGATCTTGCTGAGCCAAGTTCTAATTAAGGCGGTATAAATGTCATCACAGCTCAGCCTGTTCAAACCACACTGTAAACTGTACACCATTAAAAACAGCTAAAATAACCGTTCAACTTCACAGAAAATATCCGCAAATATATGTTAAAATGATGACGTCACAACGTGATGACGTAGCAGTTAAAATCCGTTCATATAGGGTTCGACAAAAAAACTGCGTTTTTTCTGCAGACTTTGATTTTTTAGATTTAATGGTGTTTGATTATGTTCAATTTAAAAGTTCATGAAAGTTTTATTCAAAGGCAATGTCTATGGCACTATTCTCTGCACTGCATACGCTTTAGTGTTGGAATCATAGATATAGACATAGTGTATTTTTGATTCCCGATCGTCATGTCTCTGGAGGGCTTTCCGACTATCTCCGAACATAGACATAAGATATGTTCTTAATCAATCATCCAATTTTCTTTCCTGATAGTCATGGAGTGTCAGCAGTGTGATGTCTACTTCTTCATCCGAACACTGTCTCAAAATGGCTACTCAGCAACAAAAATTCATCAGCTGCTTGCTAACGTTTAATGGGGTGAGAAGAACATCATGAAAGTGAGAAGAATTCAAGCAATAGTAAGAGAGTTCGTCGAGGGACGTGAAACGGTGACACGAAAGGAAGGATCTGGAAGACCACGATCAAGCTGCTGCGATGAAAACATCGAAGAGGTGAAAGAACTAATCGAAGATGACAACCACTTATCCTGTGCTGACATTTCACTGCAGACAGTTCATCGGATACTTTCTCATCATCTGAATAAGAAATCCTTGTGTTGTCGGTGGATATCGCATGAACTGAGTGATCAAAATAAGCAGCAACGTATTGAGTGTGGCAGAAGCATTTTGGAAACCTTGCGACGTCGACAAATAAAAAGTAAACTTGTCGTCGTGGACGAAAAGTGGGTCTACTACAAAAGCATCCCACCCAAAGAATGCAACCGAGTCTGGGTCGATTGCGCAGGGGACAGACCTCAAGTATCGCGCAGGACAATAGCCGATAGGAAGGTCTTAATAATGGTTCCTCTCAATTATCCAAAGTCTTTCTCCTATATCGAAGTGCTGCATGATGGTAGAAGCATAAATGGCGATCGATATTTGTCATTCCTGCAAAACATGTGTGCAGCGTTCGAGCAGCAACTCAATTTACCTCGTTGGGAGATGTGTCTCCAACATAATAATGCAAGACCACATATAGCAATGCAGGTTCGACGGTGGATCGACCACGAAGGCATGAGTCTCCGCAGTATTGACTCAATTGCTGAAATTGAGGCATGTATTGAACAATTTCTTGCTGGAATGACCATCACCCAGTTACAGAAGGAGTTTTATGAATTCCAGTGGCATATTGAGAAAGTTGTAGAGGAAGATGGTAACTGTCTGTGATGTGAATGTTTGTCTGGATAAATAGATGTTGATTACAAAAAGCGCACTTTTTTTGTCGAACCATATATCAGATAGATAACGTCTGTTTTTACGGATATTTACGCTTCAGACTATAAAAAACCGTGAAAATAATTTTAGCTGTAAATTTAAACGGATATTTACAGTTTATAGATTACAGTGCATGTTAAAAGTTAAACCTCGCGTCAACAGGTTTAAGCAATTCATTCGTGTGGTCATGTCATGTAAAATATATAACACAGGCACAAGTTTGCAAACGGATAATCTCCAGTTGACTGAATACGAAGAATATTGTCAGTAAAGGATTCCGCGCATCATACCAAGAGATTGTGATGATACCTTCATAGAGCAAGTAGCAGCTCAGCATTTATTAAATCCTCAATGTCATATACTGTAGTTTCGATTTTATTAAATGAACTCGAGTTGAACACAAGTGGGTCTTGATGTCAAATGTCAATCAATATGCAAAGTTTTGCAGTTTTGATGAAATTTTGATATCCAACATCTCCATACTGCTTGCATATCGTGTTCATTTCAATAGTATTTGCAATTTGCAAAAAAGTGTTTTTGAAAACTGCTCACATTATTTTTTGGACCGTAGGAACATTCCCTAAAATACTGAATATTTTTACAAATTTTTGTGAGTCGACACCAGGGACTCCGACTCCGGGGGTTGATAGGACTCCGGCTTTTAATAGGACTCCGACTCCAACTCCGGGTGGCAAGTTTAGCCTAGTTATTTGAAAAACTGGCAGCCTACATCATAGATCATTATAGGCTTACCTGAACCTATTTTCAAGGATCATTGCTGTATCAATTACAGTAGAATTCGCATATATCGGCGCCTCAAGGGACAGACGAAAACCGCCGATATATGCGAACTCCCTGAATTTTGAAGTTTTGTGAAATCTACACGAGCTCTGAGATCATGTCATGCATCATACAATGCATGTACGTGTATTGACTCATGAATTATTGCGTTGCTATACTTAAATACATATATTGACTTGTTGTCCAACATGTACAGTGCATGTACATGTAATTGTGTCTATGTATTCAATAGATAACCAAAAATTGTGCCTTTCTGAGCAATGCAATCATCACGTCGAATTAAAGACTAATTATGTGAGGATTATCAGTGAGATACAGTGGCAAGACTACCTATCTTTCCTCGGCTGCTAGATTCTACAATTTTGATCAAACCCCAAACATGATCGAGATGAATTGTAGAAGATCCAAATTTTCACATGCCACTAGAATAGCTAGAATCGGATAGTCCTAACAGAATCTACAGCCATCCGCGTCCACATATACTGTCATTCTAGTGACTCTTCTAGGCAAAACACATCGCTTGAGGATTTCCAGGAAATCCGCCGTTATAAACGAATTTTTTCTGTCAGGGACAGCGAAAATGCGCCGATATAGCCGAAACCGATATAAGCGAACTCTGTTATATGGAAAAGATAGGAAATTATGCCAGGACAAAAAAACGCCGATATAGACGAACCGCCGATATATCCGCAGCCGATATATGCGAATTCTACTGTATCAATCATCTTCGATGAAAGTTTGTCACATGTCGCTTTAAGTTGGATGCATACGACTCGGGTCCTCCAAACTTCTTGATGTGTGCTTAACAAGGTTTTTCTTCAGTCTCTACCAGACAGGAAAATCCTCCAGCCTTCTCCAAAAAAATATGAGTACACTTTCGATTTTAATATGCGCTTTGGAGGAGGGATCAAACACGATTAACGTGAGGGTAAGAGGTAGTGTTCTCAAACAAACTAGCATTTTACTTTGGTCTCTGATGTGACCTTTGGTGCGTAGGTCTGATCGAGGCTAGGAAGGCTTGTCTTCTCTACTCACGGAGTGAAAAGACAATCCTATTTTCACTATCACGATTCATTCCCTCAAATATTACAAGCCTTGCATGCAGCAGTGTCTTTGTACTTTTGTTTGATGGAGAAAGTTGACATCGAGACAGTGACAGCTATGCACGAGATAAAAAATTTGTTTGCATTATATTTCGGGTCTAGTTATCAGTGCAGCCGGAGTCCGGAGTCCTATCATTTGAGGAGGAATCAAAATTCCACTATTTTAATGCATGAGGACATAGAGCCTCATTTGTCAGCTGCATCAAATCGAGGAATATACCCGTATCGAACATGCTGAAACTACTGTCAGCATTGCGCCTACCAAAAATGATTCTAATTTTGATAACCGAAGTCCTTTAACAAACAAAATTGTAGAAATGTATTTGCACTCAAAAAGAGTGCACGGCATCTGATGTGCACTTCCGATTTTTTCCTGGATGTTCATCGAAACAGACGTAGTGTAGGAAAAAGCAAAACTTTTCGATCGGTTCTTTATCGATTTTTTGATAGAACGATGCATATAACTCAATATCGTTTTCTCAAATTCATTTGTTGTCATGAAATATCTTAATTGTTGGAGAGGTCCTCCAAATAAACTTGAATATGAAAGTCTCATTTCATGGCCACGTTCGTTCTCTTCGTGAAATACAACGAGTAAATGATGTACAGCATTTGAAAACAACTTGAAGCTGTAATACTGAATAAAATTCATTGACAACCAACGCTATGCAGCTATAGGCTTTGATATGCAGATTATAAAACTGATTCATGCGATTCATGCATGCTCGTAGTGCTAACGATGAAGACAAATAGTAAGAAGAGCAAAATTTCAAAATCATAAAAGATCAAATAAAACTGAAATGTACAGTTTCACAAATCAAAGAAGTTTAGGAAGAAATAAACGTTCTTTCTGTAAGCACAGAGTCGGTTTTAAGTGGCGGATGATCACACTTTCCATGGCAAGAGTTAGACTGTTCCGAGCCTGCTTCTACACACGGAAGCCATTGCCTTCTCAGCAGTAATTAAGGCAAACAGTGTTTACTGTCAAATTATCAGGATAAGCGAACTTTTACCGTTTCCTTCCTAGTGGTAGAGAAATTCGTCCTAAAAATAAATTTTAGAAATTTGATTTATATTATAGGTAATTATCAATATTTGCACTACTATCTTTCTTTATTTTCAGCCGTTCAGGCCACTGATAGCCGATAGCCTCCCCAATCTACGCCATCTGATTCGGTCTTGAGCTAGGCGCATCCAGGTCACTTCCTTGGTAATCGCTTCGATATCATCCCTCCATCTTCGCCTCTGATGTCCACGCTTTCTCTTGCCATGTCTTGGGGTCCATTCTGTGCATTTCTTAGCCCATCGGTTGTTTGACATTCTGGCTAGGTGTCCAGCCCACGACCACTTCAAGGAATGTATCTTTCTTGTGATGTCACGGACTGCTGTTTTTGCCCGTATGTTTCGTTTCTCCATCTGTCTCTTCTCGTGATACCAAGTGTAGAATTGCAAGTTTTGTATAAAACCGATGAGTTTGTTGGCCAGACAGAAAGTGCTGTATATATTCGTATGCATTTTAAAACGATGGGATAAAAGGCGAACAATTGCATAATAGTTGTACCTGTCGTTTGCCTATTGATTCTAAGTTTAGTAGGTTTAGGTGTTTACCTGGGAGTGAGAGACAATAATCGCCGCTGCTAACCCGTTATATCACATACGCACATCCATCGAAGAACTGCTTCGGCAATTAAGCGCAAGCGCATTTGGATCAATAATATATGCACAAGAATCAAAGCGCAGTCGGTGAAGTGGATAAACGCTGACAAGACGCAGAGCACTGTCGGAGAGGATGGAAGACGTTAGCAGGACTCAAATCAGAGTCGGAGAGAATGGCAAACGTTAACGGGACTCACAGTGCAGTCGGAGAAAATGATAGACGTTGGCAGGACTCAAGGTGCAGTCGGAGAAAATGATAGACATTGGCAGGTCTCAAAGCACTGTCGGGGAGGATGCTTTTGATCCAAGTTGATGTCTTTTAAGAGGAAATCGATGAAATGTCACAGATTGATCCTTGCAGAATCGCTTCTTGTTTCATTGTATCCACTTAGACATGCAGGAACACACCAAGCCGTCATTATCTCAGCACTCGCTACATGAGACAGAAGCGATCCGAGTGATACTTTCGCTGCAGGAAACTGTGAACAAATATGTTGACCGTTTGATAGGCGTCACTTGTTCACACACTCACTGCTCGTCAACAGTACACACAGCTGGGATATACAAAATAGTCTATTATATCGAAGCGCAGGCTGTCACTATCAACTGCATAATGACTCGTTGAATTAGCCTCTTGTCGCGTCATTTATTGATACTTATATTTCGTCATATTAGTACTCAGCAAATATATTAGTACTTCTGTGAATTTAATAAGTTTGGTAATTCTGGTATTCTTCTGTTTAGTACTCAGATTCATATTTTATTAGGACTTTATGATCTGAAGTGCATAGAAGTGGATGTTGCTAGTTTTCTAACACAATGAAGACGAAGTTTATGGCGATGCCTATAAATAGTAATCAGTAATTGTAATCTATCTACTAGATATGTATATCTCAGAAGTTCTACTCTAAGAGTCTAATAACAGCAAAATTTGTATGGAGATTTGACATATGCATACAGAGTGCTTCTTGCGGAGAATAATTAGGGAACCCTAGATGTCTAAGCCGGGGAAGTGACCAACAGATCGTGTTTACAGGGACGACGATCGCAAGTCCGGCTCTTGTCGATTGTCTTGGAGGAAACTGCGGCCGTCGGTCACGA
Source organism: Prostheceraeus crozeri (assembly GCA_907163375.1). Taxonomy (NCBI): domain Eukaryota; kingdom Metazoa; phylum Platyhelminthes; order Polycladida; family Euryleptidae; genus Prostheceraeus; species Prostheceraeus crozeri. The sequence continues at coordinate 101,976 of CAJQUW010008201.1, read as the reverse complement.
GCCTGTCGGTTTCCAGCCCTAATCTCCAGACTTCTCATGTTAAGAGAAACAGAAGTTCAGAGTCCTCATGATAATTTTGAGCGATCGTTTACAAACACGAACTGTTAATCGCACAGCGATTAATTGAACTGAGAGATTTGTAGAGAAAATTCAAAACTAGAAAATTTGCCCGAACGCTTTCGGTCATTATCTTCAGGGATGTACATTAGGGTGGTTCGATTTTCTAAAAGTTCGAATTTCGACCAGAATGTATGATGCCCTTGCTTTCTAGGTACATAATTATTCACATGTGAAATTTGAGCTCATTTGGACTAGATTTAGAGGTTCCGCAAAATAGCAGCTTTATTTCAATAATATCAAAAATAGCCATTTTTAGCATAATCGATTTTTAAGTTGCCGGTGTATTACCATATAAAACAAAAATGAAGAAGTGGAAGCACAAAAAATCCTTGCTTGAGCAGTTCTTACGAAATAAAATCCTTCTTGCTTTCCTGTTTTCTGTGTTTTGTGCGATGGCTCAGTGTTGATTCAACGACGAAGTCTGTAGTATCTGAGCCGACAACTGTACAGCTCGCTTTAGTTACTTCTTGCACCATCCTCTCTACCATCTGCGAATGGCAGGGAAACACGGAACCTTGCCCGCGGTATTGAACCCCCTGAAAAACTTTCAGGTCATCGTTGCTAAGGCTTCGTGTAAGCGGAGGCTCGTACAGACCTGTCAATTCCCAGTCAATCATATTGACCCATGACTTGGCTTTAAAATTCAATTGTGGCACTTGAAACTTCCTTACTTCACCTTGTGGATACTTCTGATAATGTTTCCAGGAACTGAGGATTGTTTCAACTGCATCTCTTCTTATTCCTCTATCAGAATCGGACAACATTGCAAGGAGGATGTTTTCTGTATGACTTATCTATTACGATAGGGGATCCAACCGTTCGAAGAGTTGCATTTACGATGGCGGCAGTTGCACGATCGGATACCCTGTTTCTCACTTTTGCTTCAATTATTTCGGATACATCTAGGCCTGTTGAGTAATTGCCAGTTATTTTCGAAGGATGTTTTTTCGTTGTTGTGACTTCACCATCAGATTGCACTTCATCGGAATAGTCATCGTGGCCATCCTCAATGTAACATCCATCTATCTCCGTGATACTTGTTGACTCATCATCTCTTGACAGCATTATCTGAGCATGCCTAGCATTCGCATTTTCTCGTTTTCTAGCACGCTCTTCTTTTTCAGCAAGGTTTTTATCAACACCACCAAAACTTGAGCTCTGTAGATCTTCTCTTTGCAACATCAAAAACTCTTTGTCTTCTTCGTTCGATATTATGGAATCAGCTTTGGAATGAGCGATGTCAAATAATTCGTCCAAATCAGTTGAAAACACACTTGTTTTCATGTTCTGTGTCTCTGATTCTCGATTCCTACTCTTCTTTAGATTTTGGTACTCTGTGTACAATTTCTGTAACTTCTTCATGGCATAATACAGTGGGGTAGCAGGTATTCTTGCTTTATTCCAATATTCACATGCAGCCATCATAGTAACCCTGGAACTTTCATGGACGGTCAGTTTGTCGACCTTGTGATGGTAGAGAAATTTCAACAGAATTTGTCGGCTTGACGGGAGCCTGGAGCAGATTAGAGCCTTTTGTGGATGTCCTACTAGCCATTCTTCAGTTTCTTGACGAGTTGATATACCGGCTGCCATAAACTTATCGACACTTCCGTGCAGATACAAAGTAAACAATACACGCAAACAAACTTTTTCTAATCGCATCAGTACTAAAAATAACTCTGCATACCATTGGTAGATCTGTGCCATTGGTTCGAAGGCAGCTGCATGCAGCACAGAACTAGAAAGGTTCACCTTCTATTTCTGTATGCAACTGTAATCATTCCGTCTTAATTACGTACACGCCGAAAAACAAGCAATTAATTGGCACACAGAATCGACTTCAACTTCATCTTAAAACAGTTCAACTTCATCTTAAACGGTTATGCATGGAAAAACATGGACTCATGATCTAATGCAGGTTCAATGTATTCGTGCAATATTTCAAATAACCTCCTTTTACACCAAATGTATCATTTAAACATGCATTATAAGCGACGTTTCCTTCAGTTCAGTCAATATAGCACGAAACTGGCTATAAGTTCAATAATAACCAGTCATCATGATGCCTTGTAATAACCGAGTCAAATTATTCAAGGAAACTTGAATTAGCCAATTAAAAGATACACTTTTATATTTATTAAGAATTATAGCCTATTACCAAGCGAATTAGCCTCTATGGAACGTTTTGTTTTCGAATTATTGAATCAACATCGTACTTTCGAAGAAATATAGGCGGATGATGTCAAAACAGGCTTGTAGGTCTACAACAAGTAGAAAAATCAATCATTTTGCGGAACCTCTTAATATCATTCAAATTTCATGAAATTTCGCATGGAAGTTTCTTTTCATGCACAAAGCAGGGGCGAATGTCATTCAAGTCGAAATTCAGACTTTTATTTTTTCCTATAGTAAATCGAACCACCCTAATGTACATGGCAACAAACTGACAGATGAGAAATGGAATGATCTTAAGCGAATTCACATACGTCATGCAAGTGTCTACATCTGATTTACAATGTACTCCGCTTCACCTGCTGATCCCAGACAATCGTTTAAAGTTGTCAAGCGAGTGAGAACCTTTAGAGAACTTCAGATATCGGAGGCTTTGCTCACCAAGAGAGAAAAGCCATAGCTGTGCACCCAGAAGGATTATTTTTTGATTTCCCGCTTCTGCGGAGACAAGAAAGGGTGCGAGAAAAGACCAGCCTCCCACACAAAGTTTTTGGAATGAAGAGTGTTATTTTGGATGTCTTTCCGTTCCGTAATACTCCATTTCTTCCGTAGGCCAAGAATTTCCGAATTCTCACAGGCTTCCATCAATTGATCGATGGATTCCGAGGTATCTTTGCACCACCTACAATAGTTGCTAGACTCTCCGCAACTGAGCTGAGCCAGAAGACACTAAGAAGGAATATGTTGTCTTTCAGCTTTCATTGACATTATTTCTATATTTTTCTAAGTTTTTCATAACGTTTCAACTTTCGTCTTTTAAAATGGCATGATCTAATTACTAAATATTAATGAATAGAGTGTTTGACACCGGTCGAATGTAGATCTTAAAAAATCACTTGCAGACACGTGCATGACGCATATTCGCTTCGCATCATTCCATTTCTCATCTGTAAATTCATTGCCATGTACATCCCTGCACAAAATGGCTGAAAACGGTCCGGTAAATTTTCTAGTTTTGAATTTTTTTCAACAAACTGATTGATACCAATGACAAGTTGCTTGAATATAGAGAGTAAACTGACGCGTCTGTTTTTGTCATCATCTGTATTTTGATTGGACAAATGATTCATTCGCCAATTATTTAAATTCATTACACAATGCAAATGTATCACAGCATTTTCCATTCTGGAGCGGTAGAATGGCTTGTTTATTCTTGATACTTTTCCTAAGTCATATTCCTTTCGTTCTGTTGAGACAGACTTGCAGTAACGAGAATGAGATGATCCATCAAATGCAGGTACTGAATCAAACTCAAGCGGTGAATCTCTTCCATCAAATAATGAATTCGAGCGGACACTTAACTGTTATGAAATTTGGACATTTAAACGGAGATGTCAAAGTTAATTGTGATCAAATTCCATTCAATGACTCCTGTCTGATCAGAAAGAATACATTGATGAAATACTTGGAATTAACGAGAAGTTGTGATGGAGCAGAGTGCTTGAGAGCAGATAATATCCTATTGTTTGCACGGCAGCAGATATTGGCCTGGTATCTTAATCACTACAACAAAACCGAATTATCAGTCCAAATGAGGTCACATCTTGTTCATCATTTGTTTCAACTAACACTGGGTATGTACATCACCTGTCAAACTTTAATACAGCAATATTCTGAAGCCTTTGATATCCTTAATTACGATTCCGTTATCAAAGAGATTTTTGAAAACGTACTGAAGTTTGCTCAGGCGGATAAATACATTCTTGAACATACCAAAGCGAAGCAGTATGAAGAACGATGGTATATCTTCTCAATTAACATTATTGAGCATCTTGCAAGCGCTCAAGAACATGCGACTAAAATATTAAATGTCTTATGCTGTGTAATCATCATTTGCTACGTGATCAGCATGTTATCATGTTTCTTGTCGATGACAGTGTTTGTCTTGTTTGTTAAGCGTCACATAATGCAGTATGAGTTGGCATATTTGTTGATATTAACGTCAGTCTATCTTATCCACTCTTTTATCTCATTAATTTGCATTACATTGACTGTGTCGAGCACCAGATATATATTATTTTCCTTCACATATATGTATGTCAATTTCGGTGTTGATAGTTTTGGTCAGAGTTATTTGAATTTCATTTCAGTCACCTTTTTCTCGATAATGTCTATTGAGAAATATCTTCAGATGAGAAATATCCAGAAGAGAACTAACATCCTGCCGAGCCAGGAACGTAGAAAATCAGTTTTGAGAAGGTCTTTTATAGTGATAACGTTCATTCTGGTCACCACAACTACGTTCTTTAGCATAGAAATTTGGACAGTTTTGATGAACTTCAGACAATCAAATGAGCATGAGGTTGGTCCGCAAATTCTCAAACTGTCCATCAGTGAAATATTCCAAAATTACTTAAGAATTGTCCCAATATTCAAATCTGTGTTCGTTTTCTCATTGACTATATTTAGTCTAATTGCTAACATTGCAACAATTTTGTTCATCAAGAGATATCAGTTTAAAGGGAAAACGAAAGGAAGCACTTCGGTTCATGGAACTAGTCATGCTATTACTTTCCTAAGACAAATTACGATCAGTACAGTCATCAATTTCATTGTCGTTGTACTTAGCATTACAACACTGGCTATATATTTCATCACGGCGATCTACAACAAGAAGTTGCCTTATGTCCAAAATGTAAACGTCAGTGGCTCAATCATCACATTCACAGTTCACTCTGTTAACTTGCTTGAGCTGGTTTTTGTCAATTCATATTTTTTATTTAGTAGTTCTAAACTTTCATCAATTGTAAACGAAATTATCTCGTGTCTCAAAAGAAACAGAAAGTTGGATCATACGTAGAGGAAGTCCTCAGAAAGTGAATTATATTTTGCTCCCCTCATTTTCCTGTCTCTTCGTGCACTCACCGGGCGATTTCGATATTTCTAAAATCTTTCCCAATATTAGGGGAGAGTGGTGCTTATGAATCACCAGCCGTTTCCGAGTAACTATAGATACTGGAAGCTATGTGCTTTCAGACATTATTTATTGTAATAGATAAGCATGATTCCTCTGATAATTTCAACTGTATAAATTCTCCATTACTATTTTCACAGGATTTCCCAAAACTTTCAATGAAAAAATAAATTTTCAGAAAATCAGAACTTTTGTTTTATTGTAACCAAAAATTCACCCATATTTTCATCGGACAGTATTTTTTCTCTATTATTCTATATTAATTTCATTAATCTAGAAACTGGAAACCATTGGGAGTACAGCTTTACTTGAACACGAGCACGTTTTAAAAAAGTTAACGATATGGGGCACATTGAACCGTCCAAGACGAGGCAGTTTGAACATGGTTCATAATGCCCCACCTTGATACCAATATTTTCTTTTGTTGAGCGAACGAAGTGATTTCTAAGTTCTGACATGCGATTCTGCTACATATTAAGACAATATTGTAACCTGGGAATTGATAAATCTATCAAATCTCAACAGCTGTAATTACCACGAGTCATGTTTCGGCCTCATCACTCATGGGTAGGTTTGAGCCAGTGACGTTGGAGCTAGAGGACGTGCAAGCATGGCCTCTAAGCACAAGGCCACCGTACCATCTGTTGAGAGCGTGAATTAGCCAGGAAGGCACTGCTTCAACGCAGGCAAGTGGAGGATGGATTGCGCTCTCAATCTCAATTGCGCATGAAGCGCCTCAATCTCGGATGCGGTATTAAGTGATTGCAAAATGCAATCCGCCCTCCACGTGCCTGCGTTGAAGCAGTGCCTTCCTGGCTAATTCACGCTCTCAACAGATGGTACGGTGGCCTTGTGCTTAGAGGCCATGCTTGCACGTCCTCTAGCTCCAACGTCACTGGCTCAAACCTACCCACGAGTGATGAGGGTCAACAGGCCGAAACATGTCTCGTGGTGGTTACATCTGTTGAGATTTGATAAATGCTACATATTGTTCTACAGCGCTATCAAATTGACTATCTAGAACTATTGAGCACTTATGGCATTCGTTTTTGTGCGTTGTAACTCTTTTTGAGCACAAAACATCCCGGTAGCATGGCGAATAATGATTTTGATAAAAATTAATTGATAAATTGATACAAATCAGTGATCAATCAAAGTGATGTGGGTTTGAATACAGAATATCAGAACTTATATTTTTTCAATACATGAAAAATACGTACAATGAGGTTGTTAATGAGGCATGTATTATACAGAGATGGCAAGTTGCAATAATGACATATTTACAGGAAAAATGATTTGTGAGATTTATGAGTGAGATGGAGAAATGATTGTAGCTTATCTGGAAGGAGAGGACATTGTCAGTAAATTACAGTTGATGATTGATGATAGAATCATAAGAATTTTTAGTGCATTCATATATAATTCAAATGGTCATGCGTCATATAGGGGAAGGAGGGGTAATATGACATACTTAAGCTTTTGGTATGATATGTACTAAAATACTATGTTTGAGAACCCGCAAATCGTCCTTATGTTTAGTTGAAGATGTGTAATATATAATTCAGAAGTCTTTTTGAGCAAAGGAAGACATTTTCGTGGGTCGATATCGGTATATCTATAAATGACTTTTTTCAGTTTTCAAAAAAAGTTGGGGTAAAATGACATAGTTATGAAAATTATAATTTTTATAGTGCTAAATTTGCTTTTGAACCCAATCTATCTAAAGCGTTTCACTTACAAAACAAAACAACAAATAACACACGTCATGTTATTGTAAAAATGTAAATCTACATGTAAATATCAATGTATGAAGTGAATATCAATCAGTGGTGCTAAAATTTCAGAGTAACGATTTCTGTTCATTGCATGCAGAAGTCACAAGTGAATGTTCCGCTTTCATAACCTGAACAGAGTAGATGGGCCCAACTTGAACATGCTGCACATTGGATCCACTCTTCACCTGGCCTTGACGCCTTGAACTCCTCGCAACAATAGATGCATGGATATATTGCATCGATATACTGCTTCGATTGTGACAGCTTCCTTCTCTTGGATTTGCCCGAATCTCCTCCACCGCTCGACTGTCCGGTCACGGTGGCTCTACCACCGCTCGACTGTCCGGTCACGGTGGCGCTTCCACCGCCCGACTGTCCGTTCACGGTGGCTCTACCACCGCTCGACTGTCCGGTCACGGTGGCTCTACCACCGCTCGACTGTCCGGTCACGGTGGCTCTACCACCGCTCGACTGTCCGGTCACGGTGGCGCTTCCACCGCTCGACTGTCCGGTCACGGTGGCGCTCCCACCGCTCGACTGTCCGGTCACGGTGGCTCTACCACCGCTCGACTGTCCGGTCACGGTGGCTCTACCACCGCTCGACTGTCCGGTCACGGTGGCGCTTCCACCGCTCGACTGTCCGGTCACGGTGGCGCTCCCACCGCTCGACTGTCCGGTCACGGTGGCTCTACCACCGCTCGACTGTCCGGTCACGGTGGTGCTCCCACCGCTCGACTGTCCGGCATCGTCGATGTTCCTGCCTGAGCCTGGAAAGAAGTTCAAAGAGAATCTGTATGTTGTATAACACAAGTTTAGAAATAACGAGACAAATTTAGATAACAAATAATAACAAGATGGCGAGATCAACCCGTTCAAATAACTAACGAAGTTTTATGAACAGAACTTCCAAAACTATATTCTTACCACCGTCATCTGTCAGTATTTTTGCAGATCCAGCTCCAGCTCGTCTATTAATGCAGCTTTTTCTTGGTGCGCGAATGACTTTTGCAGATGGCGTCACAGGCGTATTAGTACTAGGCCTATTCTCTCTTTCTTCATCTCTATCGTCTGAGGTGATCATCTCTACAAAATCTTCATCACTGAAAATGCTGTCATTGAAGGGATAAATTCCTGTACGACGAAAGCCGTTTTGAGCCGTCGAAACAACCGCAGATAAACCGAAAGCTTCGTTGATAAGTTCAGGAATTTGATGAATAGTCACAACGCGTCCAGGGTGATTCCGCAACCAATTCTCAACTGCTCTGTCATAGTGATGATTGAAAGATTTGAAGAACGAAACGTCGAGAGGTTGCAGCTTATGTGTCGTATGTGGGGGCAGACACAGACAAATTATTCCATTCTGCTTGCAATATTCAACAGCGGCGACCGTCTTGTGAGTATGATGACCATCGAGGATTAATAAAACTTCAGACGACGTCGAGGGCTTTACATGATGAACAAAGTGCTCTAAATATTTCAAAAATAACGTCGAATCCATCCATCCTCGGTCCTGACTCAGGACAATGCTGCCCGGCGGAGCTGCATCTTACAATTCTGGACGAATTCTTTTTCTTGGAATGATGATGACAGGAGGAATGTGCATTCCCGCAGCACTCATTGTACAGCAGACTGTTACATTAGATCCTCTCTCAGCACTTTTGATCGCACCGACCTGTCTTTTCCCACGCATGGACAGGACTTTCGATGATCTACCTTGAACCGTTGATACGCCCGTTTCATCGACGTTGAATATCTGCTCAGGTCTCCATTTGTATTTGTCGCGCGTTTCTCCCAGAAGCTCAAAGAATTCTTTCACTTTCTCTTTTGAGAAACCTCGAGCTCTCGCAAATGACGTCGGTTCCGGTGTGCGCAAACTTAGATGTGGATGGCGTTTACGGAAGACAACGAGCCAGTCACGACCTGCAATCTGCTTTTCAACATCAAATCTATGCTGAGAGTCAGGAATATTGTGACGAATCGCTAATTCGAAAGCCATTTTTCTCACGTCGTAAAGTGTGAAGCCAAAAAACCTGTCATCCATTGTAATAATGTAGTTTTCAAGTTCGGCTTCAATCTCCGGTGTGAGGCTAGTTGATCTGCCACCTAAGTGCTTTGAAGATCCTTTTGCATTTATTCTGATCATTAAATCGTCGTCTCAATGAACATATCGGTACATTAAAAGTCTGACTAGCCTTTAAGTAGCCCAATTCTCCATCTTTTCCATCGATTCTTCAATGAAGCTTTGTCGATTAGTTTTTCTCTTTAAGTGCCGCGGCATCTACAAGATGCAAAAATACGTGTAAATGGCCTAATCTTATATTTGAATAAGCCTGAAATTTGTGATGAAAGTCTGCAGTCTGCACTCTAAACTAGAGACACATATGCATTAGAGACATTACAAAACATTTTGAAATCTTTTCAACTATTATCGCCCCTAGGATGAACAAGGTTAGAGAAAAAATTGCCGAAGGCCTACGTTATTGCAAGAGTTCTATTTTGAATAATTGCAAATATAGGCTACATGTATATTGCTATATCTAAATTAAGCAAAGATTGATAGTTTGAATTGTTGACTAAGTTAACGTGTTGTAATCAAAGTTATTAAAATAGACTCAAGAATCGACAGTTCTTATAGTTATAGCCGAACCTATTATATGCTAATGTCACAGCAAGTATGCTAAGCTATCCCACACGGGCTCCTATTCACATAGTTTCTATAGTAGGCCATCAACCACAGTCAAATGGTACGTTGTTAGATGCTTAAATTAATTTGGGGTATGATGACATATGCTAGGGGTAAAATGACATAGCACTATGTCATTTTACCCCTATTCATATATTACAAGTTCATTGCCAAAAGCAGCGAACAGAATAGTGTAGGAACAAAATCAATTCCTACATTAGAATTGGTATTTAAATGACCTTTCAAAACAGGTTTGGATTTACTCACCTCGATACAGCTGCTGGTGAAATAACGCCTCCGAAGATTGCCGCAGCTTACAAGGACACCGCAAAAAATGAATCGTCTCACGGTTTGATAAGAAAGGAAACGGTCACGTGATCGAAAGTTGTCATGAAAGCATTGTCAGATAAACCAATCAGAATGCTACTATCGCTGCATTTATGTCTGCTGTTTATCATCAAGATCTTGATGGTATGTCGTCAAACCCCCCTATGTCATTATACCCTTCCTTCCCCTAAAACATTTCAATCAATATGACAAAACGAGTGTTAATATAAACGTCATTAATCATTCAGCTTGTTTTAGATCTTAAAAAGTTTCCGATCTAATTAATAAGTCCTAATTAGTAGGAGGTCCGAAACGCCAAAAATATAATTTAATCAACTTACAGGTACAAATGTAAAATCATGATCAAAGCACAAATGATGCTTCAGAATACCTCACCTGTAATGAGATTAGTGATCAAAAGAATGTGTTCGCGCTTAGTGGATACGTTCAGGACCTCTGATTACAATTTGTCTTTCAACTCGTACTGGACGCAAACTTGGATTGTGTGACTTTTTAATGAAGTTGATTAGTTATCATGATGCTATTGGTACTTGACGTAATTTGTCAGCTCTGATGTCATCTGCATTCTGTATGAACTTAGTCAATTTCACAATGGAACCTTCCTTACTGCTCAGACAAATTGAATTGCTAATGCCCTTGTTTTGGTATTTTATCATTTCTCAGCTTTCCTTTCTTATGGCTGCTCGTGTCTTGTCTACATGTAATGTGCAGTGCATGCAGGCATGCTTTCATTGATGATCACGATGATAGACGTGATATTGTATATCAATGCATTTAGCATTAATGCTCTTACCAAGGCTCTTCTATCATGAATAATGCTAATAATCTTAGAACTCTGACAGTCTCTGAACATTCCTCTTTCAGACATTAGAATGCATTTTTTCATATCAAGCATTTGCTATCATTTTTGCCAATAAAAATCTCAAACTATTAAGTTTGTTGTTTGATTTTGATAATTGATGAACTGAAGCTATAGATCTGAAACATTGAGCATAATAAAGTTGAACAAGAGAGCAATAAATGAAGATGATTCAATGTGCCCCACGAATAGGCACATTGAACCACTTTGGTAAAAAATTTAAAATTAAAATTGTGAAGAGATAAATGTCACAGAAACGTCCAACAACCCGGAGATATTTTGGCATGTCCTCAATTTTTCATCCGAGTTTGATTTTGGTTCACTTGATTTAGTATATTCAAACTATCGAGAGAAGTTCAAAAGCATGTACGTTCAGTGTGCCCCACTCCCCTCCCCCTACTATACAACACAATTGAGCCATGCCCTTTTTGTAAACTCGGTTATCTTGTTTCGATGAACAACATTTCAAAATTTGAATTCCCTTTTTTGGAAATGGCAAATGACTTTCGCAAACGATGCTTTTGATTAATCATCGAATTAATAATCAATAAGACATACGTAATACATCTTAAGACAATGCTGGGAGCATGGTTGCATTGGAATACCCCCTGAATGCAACTATACAGAGATTTTTGAAAATGTATGTAAATTACGCATAGCCTACTGCATGGTTGAAACCGGTCATTCTAATTAGGCTCATGTTGACGATTCATTCTAGATTAGCTGTTTAGTCAGTTAAAACAGAACAGCAAAATTGTAGGAGTATGATGAATAACAGACATGTAGGAGTCATAATTTTCATGACGCAAACATTGCGACTTGTTTCTTGAATTTATCCTCTAAATCATTATTCAAAGCGGCTGACAGCACTGTGCAATATCACTGAAAGTTGGCGATGATAAGTAAGTTTAGGTACTTGGAATAACCGCTGAGAAAGGAATATTTGCTAATTTGCGATGTTTTTCCGCTTTGCAGCGAATAATGTTAAAGACACAGCTATTTGGAAGTATAGTAATAAGCTTTGGTAATAATTCACTTCATTACCTAATTCACGGCTGTTTTGACTCGAAGATTCTGATTGTAGCTACAGTTTGGTTCTTCGTAATCAGTACTGCGAAGTTCTCATAGTTGGCTTGACGGCAATGAGGGCACGTCGATGCTGATCAAGTACTAATCCATACACAGCTTTATTTCTAGTTTTAAGTCGAACTCGAACTCAAATGGAGTTTCCGGAATCGCATACTCAGCACAAATGAATTTTGTAAGAATCAAGTGTCCGCTGGACTATCTAATCTATCGGAAAATTCTTCCATATTTTGAAAGAGTATTACACGTATTGATCCTCGATCTTTTTCACAGGCGTACAAAGTACATTATCAAAGTACGAATATTTGACTAATTACCTGACGGATCAAATTGGATAGAAATTGATGAAAACCAGCGTCGTTGCGCTTCATTGGAGTACAGGTAATCCTCCCGTATGCTACATAGAAATCGAGAAATCGGATGATCTCTGACGGTCTAACTTGAGCAACTGCATGTCGTAGTTAGTAGGTTGCAGAGATACCGGCCTAGTTCCGGCCGGTTCCAACCCTGAAGAATACTCTCTTACCATGTCATAGATTTCCTGACCCTGAAAGAGAAAATATCAAGATCAAAGGCAAGGATCATGTAAAAACTTCAACAATTACACGGAAAGGTCCGCAAAAATATGCAGAAAAAGAATCAAAATTAATTTAGTGAATCGGAAAATCATGCTTTGGAAAATTCAATTAATCCAGGCATGAAATTGAATTCTTGCAGAGTGATTGTAGCTAGCCATTCATGAATCAATTCTGCTCAATGATTTTCACTGTCCGCAGAATGTATTTAGTTAGTTAATAGTTTAGAAAAGAAACTTTATATTTTCGAAAAAAGCTGTAGCTAAATTCGCTAAGTTAACAAACTCGATAATTGAGCCAAGAAATAGAATAAGTTTTCAATTCTTCTATAAAACTTTCAATTCTTGTTTCATAAGTAGAGCCTATACTTGAATGCTAAAATGTCAAATACTATTTGGTACTTGTATGCTAGCATGTAAACGCAAGAACAAATTTATTAAAATGTACCTTCTTGGAAATTGATCAAATATCAAACAACATGATGAACATAATCTCCGCAAAAGCCGAATCTTTTGATATGAAAATTTTCACTGCATGCTTGCCTACTATATACTTGCTCTATGACTGGTATGCATAACAATTTGATCGGACAGAGTTGGTCAATAGAAGGTGTGTTGGATTTCGGGACCTGTGAAACAACACACCTTTTGAAAAGTACTTTCTGCTAGGCGATTGAACAATAAATCAAATGACTTGTAGTGGCTCCTTAATTAGTAGGTTGAAATTAGTAAACTACTAGCAACTAGTAAGTTTATTATTAGTAGTAAGTATTATGATGATATGATGATAAGTAATTGTTATCATAACATCCTTGACAAAGCAGGAAGCGAAAAATTTAGGGCAAATTATTTTAGTTTTACTTCATCTCATTGTGGAAGAAATGGCTCCTAGGCCAAACATTAATTTTTAAGCTGACAGCATTCCTCATGAAGCTACTGTGACTTCGGTTTAAGGAATTTTGCAGAACTTTGTGGATTAATGAACTTTTCAGACATAGTGGCATGTGCATTTTGCGATGCATAATTTTGCAAGAAATTGACGAAATTCTCAAATTTCAAAGGATTTTTAGTGAAGGTCAGTTTTTTCAGTTCCCACAAGCCAAAATTGACAAAGCCCCGACCAGTTATCAGAAACATGTGTAAACTAAAATTCAAAAACAGTAGAGCCATAGTGATTATAATGTTCAAGCAACATCGAAACATTTGTTGCAAGCTCTAGGAACCCCCGAAGAGTGCGATTCCCCCTTCAACGCGACCAATGACCTCCAGTTTCTGACATTTGAACATCCTCTCTCCATGTACGACCTGCTTCAGACAAATCTCGTAGTGTAGCAGCATTATGATCCGACAAAAAACGATTTTCTTTCCTCCACTGATTTTACAACGCTACTAGAAGGGTACGCTTCTCAATGTATGAGAAGCTGTTTGCGACTGATAATTGCTACGAAAACCTCATTAATTGTTTGATACCAGCAAGCCATGAAATTCAGTGTATGAAGGCCATGGAAGCAGACGACAGTCAGTGGCAATTTAAACCGAATTGATTTGTATTACATATATACACGAAAGTGTATTTGTTGCATGTAGATGCTTACACATATTATTTAAGAGTACATGATCAGACAATAGGCCTTTAATAAATCGACTTCGAAATCTGAAACTATGACATTTTGCTGCTTTTTGTTCAGAATAGTGAAACTCCATACAGTAGTCAAGAAACATGCTGTTGAACAAATATAAGGGCCTACTAAAACAATAAAGTTCTCATGTACGACTACCCCGCTTATACGACTATTTTTTATTGGAATTTCAAAAGTCGCATAAAAGGGGAGTACTGTACATGCAAGACGTTCTTCATTTTTACAATCACATAATGAAATTGTTTAGAATTACATATTTCCATTTCAGAGATGCATTTGAAGGATAGTCTATCACATTTCATATACGTATGTTTAGTATTTTATACAAATTCATGTGAACAATCTCTGTGTACTACTCCTAAGTATCTTCTCAGTACATCCAATCAGTTTGGCATATCATTAAGGTGACTTGTGATTTGTAGCCAAATTTCGGTGAAGTTTCAAATATTTGTCACATTTTGTGATATTGAATTTTGAATTGCTATTTATAGTATAAAGATGAGAGTTGGAGCATATGAAACAGTTGAACTATTGCATTAATATTAGTACAGATAAAGTCATTATCAGAATGCAACATTTTGAATGTGTTTGTCAATGCCTTAAATCTGTCTGCTTTGTAATATGCTTATAAAGGGCACTGCAATGGTCAGATAGACTAAAATCTGCATGGTGAATCTTATGAAGCTATGAACATTCTCGAACATGTTCGCCTTTTAGCTTCAAAAGATGTTGCAGATGCTGTATTGCGATAATGAGTTCGCACTGTGTTAATTTTGTGTGTATAAATACAAAAGATTCCATGTATATTGTGAAATTGTCTGTTTTTATTTGTGCATTCTAAGCTCTTTCTACCAAAAGGCAATTAAACATTTTTAGGAATTTATGTTGGAACTTATAACAGGTATTACAGAGCAATTCCAGAGATCGAGGTTTCGCACCCAAATTGTCGAGCTCCAGAATATCATTGCAAAAGCAGAGGAATCACATTCGGAAAACATCATTTTTCAAAATGTTCTTGCCCTCAGAGACCTGATGGGGTAGGATGGACCCCGAAGAAACATTATCTACTTTACTTATATACCAATGCTATATACTTACCAATACTTATATACCATAATAAAGTAAAAGAAAAGTATTTCTGTGACAGACCTTCGGCGTCCAGCGCCTTCAGCGGTCGATGTTTGGGTGGTCTGAAAAGGGGAGTTCATAGAGTGGGGATATATAGGTAGAGTGTCGACTCAAAAAAGTATCTGTATACAGTGAAAATTCTTATATCAAAAGATTCAGTTTTTTACGGAGATTACGTTCCCGTGGTCCAAAACATTATTTGAGCTCTTTTGAAAAAAGTCGAAATTTGCCAAATTATATACTACCGAGATGACTCGCCTATATAAGTAGTATGAAACAAGTTGGACATCAAAAGGCATGAATATTTGCTAATAAATATCCTAACTAAGTGGAAATCAATCTGATTATCAAGGGAATTTCATGAATTGTATTATAATGAAAGTCTTCATGAAAAAGTCGCGATATTATTCGTGCTTTCTTGGCTGAAATGTCAAGTTTTTGATTCAATTTTCACCGGCATGATTTCATGATTCGATCACTAAATTCATGCTTCATTTCTGGAATCTGAATAGTGATGTGGAACATTTTACATCTTTCAAAGTTAAATGAAGTCATTGTTTTTGATTCTGTTATTTTGCTGTGCCGCAGTTGCAGGTTACCTGTGATATGATCACGCTTGAGAAAATGCTCTTGAGGTTGAGCGTGAAAGTGATAGGAACCCATCGAATTGCCAATTTAGCAAACATTGAATCTCCAAGGCTGTCATGAGAATCTGTGAAATACCATCATTCCTTCTGCATTACAACCATGATCACTCAATTCCGTTGTAATAACTTCAAAACTGCAAAAGTTTGCATATCTCACAGTTGGTGACAATAGCACATGTAACTCCCTTGAGTTCATTTAATAAAATCGAAAACACACTGTAACACTGTAATGTAAACACACTGGGGATTTAACAAATGCAGAGTTACCACTCTACCTAATATACTTACTCTATGATAGGAACTGCAAAAAAGTGACGATATGGCCGATGGGGTTCATTGGACCCTAGGTTTCAGAGGGTGCGGAAAATTTTTATCAAAGCATTTTTTGTTATCAAAGGAAAAGTGATTTCGTGCAAGCCTGTGATGAGCCATCATATCTGAAATTCAAATATTTACTATTTACACTGCTCGTGTAGTGCGTTGCGCTAGAAATCGCCAAATCCGAAAAGTTTGCTTCCTCACATGATCGCGGGTAATAGATTGGCCTACATGAACAACTCAGTATAAATCAAGGCCTAAGATGAAACTTATCATCATGTTCACAGTTCGCCAGTATAGATTGTTAATCAAAGTTTCATTGCTACGAGTTTGAGATCACCACAACTGCTTTGACAGTCAAGCACTCTCCGGTAGTCCTGTTTCCGATTGGGGTAGATAAAATTAAAATAAGAAAGAAATGTGAGTGTTCTGCTCTGCATGATGCTTTGCAAGACTTCATAGCATGATTTGACCCACTCAACAGATGTTTGCGCTCAATGCAAAAAGCATGCCAAATACACAATTACCATTTTCTTCGATTCACTAGGAGACATTGCCACGCGTAATTACGGAATACCCCAGACATCCGTGGAAAAGGGCAGCTTATACTTCTACGTGCGTACCTAGACGCCGCGCTAAGAGTCAGCAATCACGTCATCTGATGCTGTTAAAACATGGGACATGTTTATGAATACGCGCGGGCGAACGTTTATAGTTTGCGCGTCGTCTACGGTTGTCTGCGCTGCCGCTTGAACTACGGATGAACCCCTAAGCATGTTCTGTCTTCCCTGAGCATGAAATTGAGGTCCTATCACATTGTTTAGTCTCTGATACATGCAGACGCATGAGACGCAAGGTCTACATAACAGGACTGCCGACATATGTTGCATTAATGTCACGCGTAACCACGGATGTATAGGGTCATGCGTAATTACGTGCAGTCTACGCGTGAATTACGCGTAATTGAGCGGTGCATGTCATCTAGTGTAGGCTTTCTTTCGAAGCTTGAATCGTGGTCTTGTCAGAGTGATCAGCTTCTGCATCCCAAATTTGTCAATGCCAGTCATGGATTCCAGCAAAGCGATGTAAAGTTTATAGAGAATTGACAGGCTTTGAAGAGTATGCTTTTGGACTGCCCGCTGGCGTTTGAATGAGAGGCTGCAGTCTACGGACGAATTTTCTGTCCTCTACTGCATTTCCTCCAAGATATGAGAATTCATCAACCGACTTCAACGCTTCACCTGATGGCAATTTAATGCACAAGGAGGACTTTCAGACGATGTGTTACATCTCGGTTTTATTTGCGTTGAACTTCTAGTCGTCTTTTCTCATGGATTCGTGGATGTCTTCTACTGTCGACTACAGCCATGCGGATTATGGCAGATGGTATTGTCATTCGCAACAGCTGAACATCGGGAACAGGTTCGGCGTTTGATTGTACCGTCATTATTCATCTGAGTGTCTCTCAAAATGACGTCAAATGGTCACAAAACCCCGCCGAACACCCGATGTTATACAAAAGGGTGAAACAAGGTCCGTCATACCGTTTGCGTCGGCTGTCTTCATGTACAGTTCTACTATTGCGTTTGTAAGAATTTCAGGGACTTCGTAGGCATTAGTGAATGGCTTCCCTTCGGAACATACCTTTCGAGACGTTACTTTTTATATTTCAACAGTCATAAATTATCATTCGGAGCTCGGATAGTTGAGGAATTGAGGATTTTCCATGTATGAATCCGGCTGGAAGCGGCGAAAGTCGCTGAACAATAATGAATTGATCACGGTCGAGAAGAATGCGATTATAAGGTTTTGCAGATCTACAGTCGTGACCAGAAATGATCGCACAGTGATCAAATTATAGATGTTTTCTTCACAAGTTCAAAAATCTGATTTGTGCATGCCACATTAATTTAGTTTGACTGAAAACAATTGAAGATTGATGTTTAAAAAAAATGAAAAATGTGCAAATGGTGAGCTCAGTAGAATCATCAGTATTACCAATGCTTTCCTCGTGCTGTAACCACTGCACAAATACGTTCAGACATTGATGCAATAATGCTTCATGTTATACCTGGGTCGATTTCTTTCTGCAACAACATTCTTCAGGAGCGATGCTGACGTCGTGGACTGCTCAGCAACTTTTTCAGAATACTGCAACAATTTTCAATGGGTATTGGGTCTGGGGAGTTCCCTGGCCATGATCTATGACCGTCAATGAATTATCAATGCAAGTAACTAGACGGTTGAATGCAAAAAGAATTGCTTGTGTGCGCCGAACAGCATTACACAATGGGACGATTTTCTCGATGTTGTTCGATATGTACACATATTACTTGCTACAATATAGATAGAAAGTCATAAGTAGGTCAATGGAATGGCTAAGAGTTGGAACCGGTCACTGATATACCGGTACTGGTAAGACCTCTGTGTCGGTTTGACCCATTTTGTTTTCATGCTTAATATTTACTTTTTTAGCACAAAAAAATATTTTGTGCAAATTAGATTTAATGTAGGTGCGCAACTTATAAAAGAACACTATGTACCTCTCTGACAAACGGTCTTTGCTACACCAGGAATCAGTGGAGGCTTGCATAATTGTCAACTGCGCAGCAAGTGCTGGACTTATACATGTACAATGTTCATCAATGTAGTAATGTTCATTAATTTTTGCTTGTTTTGGTTGATTTCTAAATCTAGAACTGGTCAGATATCAATTCGTTGTCCTCTATGCAAAAGGAATCGGCCAAAAATCTTGTCAATCTATGAAATAATTGTGCGCTTTAGAAAACGCCTTAAATTCTTCATGATTGACATGCATCGTTAAATTTTGAACTTACATGTAGGACTCTTGATTGTGGCATGCATATCATTCAATAGTATTATGCTGTAGAACTACTTGAATGAATTATATTAATGAAAATAATTGCTCAACAAATGATTCTATCTAACGTAGTAAAGTCTATCCGCTCTATCGAATAACAAAATTTAGAACGTCTTATGAAATTGGTTTGGTAAACTGATTGGGAGCTTCATAATAAAATCGACAAAATTCCATGCTCATAATAGTTTCTACTTCAATGGAAACCTTCATGTTTGCATTGACGCACGTTATAAAATATTTTGCTGTCAAAAGGTAAATTTGATAATAAAAAAAGCATAAATTCAATCATACCGGGAAACTTTGATCTTTGATAGTGCTTTGTGTATTTGCATTTGAGTGTATTGTTTATCATTGAAGTCTTAAAAAAAGCGGTCAAGAATTCTGTACCGGTTCCAACTCTGGAATGGCATTTAGTACTCTGCGATCAATTCTGGCCACGACTGCACATTTTTGAGGGACATTGCGCACAGGTTGTCAAGGGCATTGGACGAATCTGTCTTCGGAATGGAGACAATGTCATCTAGCTGGTGCTTTTGAGTAGTTGTTGATTACGATATGAGAAGTAGCATCTGCCTGAGCGAACCAAAAAGAGTGTCTTTAGGTGAGGTTGGTCTGCTACCACTTTAGCGTCGATTTTCGATTAGTTTCATTCAAATACACGATCAGCTATTTCAGACAGACTCAATCCACTGACAGAGACACCCTTACTCAAAGAAAAATCTTTTTAAGTCCTAGGTTTTGCATATTTCATGAATTAGAAGATTTGCTACCACATTAGGAGAGCAAAGCTAATTGAAAATTTTTTGCTCATCTTTGTAGCCAGAGAATTTAAATTCCTCTGAAAAATATTTTTGGTGCCTTAACCAGAGACTTTGTCGAAAACCAATCAATTTCTCAGCAAATCCAAAATGCAAACCTGTACAGAAGTGAATTTTTTCAATGCACTGAAACTGCTAAGAATTGTCCTCTGACCGAGACCATGAAAATTATCGGTCAATGGACAAAATTGACATTGAGTGTCAGTCAAAGGACGTGGAATCATGAGCGTAGTTACATTATTCATTAAACGAAGCAGAAATCTGAGATTTATAGTGATTTTTGTGTGATTATTTTGTTATTCTCAATCTATCGTTTTATGTCAAATATCGTTGTCGTTTGAAGGAACGCTAGAAAGCCTTCGTGTACATACGGCTGAACTCCATGCAATTGTCTTCTGACCAATGTGTGGTAACTAAAGATGATGTAAGCTAATGTTTTAGATAATTGAAATTAAATACCATTTTCTGAATTTTGCCACTATTTGCGACTGAAAACAGCTGCTAATATGTTAATTGACAATGTCTGTTTGCTCAAACTGTAGAATCAAAGGCGTGTTATTTGATCGGCTGCACAGGTAGACCATTTCAATTACTAAAATAAATAATTTGTCCTGATGTATAGATTTTCTGTTTATTCATTCAAATTTATAGCCTATTAATTTCTGGAAAAATTTTATTACTTGTCTGGTTGCTTTTATTTGAAATGGAAAGTGGTTTTCGGATGAAGGGAAAATTACCAATTGACCATCGATAGTCATGTATCAAATGAGTTCTAATTTCGGATTTGTGTAACTTTTGTAACCTGAAGCATGCTCAATGTTCAAGTGAGAAAGGTTTCACAGCATTAGTTATATGGCTGATTTTACGAGTATTTCACTGGGAGACAGACCTACCATTGCTAATTCTTGAAAAGGTTTAGATTTGCTGCTGGAACCGTTATGAATAAACATCACTAGGTGACATGCCACGCATAACCACGCGTCATTACGGAACACCCCAAACTTCCGTGGTTAAAGACATTCTATTCATCTACTCACTAAGAGTCAGAAATCAATTGATCTGATGCTCTTAAAACATGGGGAATGTTTATGAATACGCGCGGGCGAGCGTTTATAGTTTACTCGTCGTCTACGGTTGTCTGCGTTCCGGCTTGAACCACAGATGAACCGCTTATACATGTTCTGTCTGCTCTGAGCATGAAATTTAAGTGCTATCACATTGTTTAGCGTCTGATACATACAGACACATGAGACGCAAGGTCTATATAACAGGACTGCCGACATATGTTGCAGCAATGTCACGCATAGCCACGGATGTATAGGGTCATGTGTAATTACGCATAGTCTACGCGTGAATTACGCGTAATTGAGCGTGGCTTGCTACCTAGTGATGAAGCGCTTTAAAAAGGACATGGAGGGAACTTTCCGCTGATAAAGTGGATGCTCATCCTCTTGCTGATTTTTTGTTGTCAGAAATGACGTTCGAAATTTGAGGCACACAAGAAAGCTGCTTGCCCATCGACGTCAAGTTAGATTGTACACCAAATCATTTGTTGAATTTTCCTCTTATACATAATTGTGTCCATTTTCTTCCGTTTTTGTAGGCCTGTGCAGAACTGTGTCATATACTGCTTGTTGCAAATAAAGAACTATTATTATTATTATATTTCCGACTCACCACTTCAAATAATGGAGGGAAATTTATTGCTGTCGCAAATAAAGCATGTGATAATTTATTTTTAGAAGTTGTTGAATGCGGTTGTCATCCCTTGCGTGAATTGATTTAGGATTATTCTTCCGGCTCGACAAGACAGAAAATTGTCCATCAAATTTCGTGTGCGAATTTATGACGTTACTTTTTGCGATCTGTATCTCTGCAGTCATTATCTTTCTACATGCAAGCCTTCTTTTGCATAGTCTCGAAATGTGTAGTGTGCTCATCGAATGCACAATGCTGGGATAATAAAAAAATTATTATTAAGATCACGAGCACAGATATAACCAGCATGCGATTTTGAGCACAGATTTTCGTTAAATAACGTTCGCAAACGATGCTGCATTGATGATAACCTATGAATAATAACCCTTCATTGCAAAACACTCGAAGTCAATTGTAAATCGCAACTGACATATTCACTGAGAAACAAATGTCAGAAAATTATTTTGCACAAAGAACAAGCATTCATTTGATTTGAGTGCCAGTGGTGCAATTGCATTGCTAGCATTTTTGTGGGAGCCCGAATCACTCCTCTTGCTCTGTGCATTGTAATTTTCCATCCTGAAAACAATTTCAACGAACTGAGAAACACATCCGTTTACCCCTATTTTCCTCAGGGGGCCATAATGCCCCCACCTCACGCCGGAACGAATAATTGTTTGAAGATCCCCTTCAGTGACTTTTCCTAAATTTGTATTGGCTCTCTCTGAGTGGTAGCTGTTTTTTGTAGACCCAATATTTTAGCCACAGGAGCCACATGAAAAACATTTACAACAGCATTTTTTCGACATTTTGAATTTTCACCTCTATTGATAAGATTTTTGAGTTTTAAGTTGACTTGCAACTTTCGTAGTTTGCCCGTTCAGGAAATATGGGCGAGTAGTTATGTTAATTGATGCTCAGATACTTTTTACCTCGTTGTGATGACTAACATTGCGTATGTACTATGCATACTACTTATAAATACGAAATTTAAAAAAAAAGATCGCTTGAATTTTAGAATACTATTTTAGGTCTTTTTTGCTATTGTCACTTCATTCTTAATTTTGTATTGTCATCGTCAACTGTTGTAATGCTCTCACCGAATGTTAAGTGAAACAATAAATACATCTATTTAACACGCGCACTGTTTGGTGATGTTGTTGACTTTGCATTTCAAGCGGTTCTTGTTACTATAAATAGGATTTTAAAATTCAAACAATCATTTCCATTAAATTTTCGTAATTGTACAAATCTAAAATAGTCCGAAGGATGTACGTACAGACCGTTTCATAAATAATTGCACAAAAAAGTTAACCTATTTTGAAATGTAATTTTCGTATTGAAGTCCTGGTTCAATTTTAATACCATATGAAACCTTATGTTCCATAGATTATTTTGGCATACATTTTACTTTCTTAAGTGGTCAGTTGTGGTCGGTATACCTTCTGAAAGAAAATTGAGCGTTTAATTTGATGCAGGATTTTAGCATGAAGACGACAGAATTTTTTAATGAAAATTGACAGACAGTGTGAGTTATCACTCAGCTTCATCATGATGTAAAGATTTTAAGATTCGTTGAATGTACAAAAGATACAGTCCAAATAATTTTTAGCGAAAAAATGCTGTTAAAAAAGTTTGACATGATTTTTTCATTGATGAAGATGCTCAATTTCAATAAACTTTATACTATGTGAAAGGATGTGTTTAATACTTTGATTTGGCAGAGCGATTAGGCTGTGTCTGGTTAGTTGTGGTCAGCATGCAGACATAAAAGTATGAATTTCTGGTCTATTCATTTACTGATGCCTACAGGCAAAACTACGGAATGAAGAAAAGTAAGATTATGACTATTGAATCAGGCTCGTGTTAAGCTTTCAGATGATATCACTTTCTTCGAATTTCGACAACATTTGGTACAGTCTTACTCAATTAACACGTTTGCTTCGTTTTTCGCTAACTTTCGCGTTAAAAATGTTTTTAACGGTCAACTGCACACAACTTAATAATTTTTGCTGTATTAAAGCTGGCGCTTTCGAGTTTGGGTTTAAAAGAATGCTGGTGTTATCAGCTCCAAGAATATGTAAGTTTTATCGCGATCTGCCCATCCGTTCACTGGCAAACTTCAAATTCGTATTGTTCCCGCATTCAGCCATCGGGTGAGTCATCATTTCCCTCTGTGGAGGTCAGGATTTCGAATCCTTGATCTGCGCGCATGCAAAGCCTTGGCGTAAGACTGAGACTCGCCACCTGTGCACAAACAATAGCAATCTCTTCACGTCGTAGTTGCTGCGCCCGATAAGTGAATCGACAAAACGTATAGTAACACATTCAATGATGTCAGGAAACGGTGGCAGTTATGACATGACATCAATGACATGCTCAGCTATGATATGATCATGAATGATTTTCTAATCACTAATTACTTCATTTAATTAGGCACATCACACTGTTTCCTAAATCAAGTAAGTGTCTCGGCTGACCAAGTGACTAAGTTCAGTAATCAATTGCATGAGCTTAAACAGCTTGCTGTTAAATTTGATGAGAATAAGCAAGAGATAAAAGAGCTTTTCGGGTTGTGCAGCGATTTAGGAAACGGACTGTATATACTTTGAAATCGATAAGTAGTAAACATCTTGATTCTGAAATATAGATACTACATGCTTCAATTTAATAAAGCCGTTTCTCACTAGCTACTTCTTAATTCATAACTGATAGCAGCACATACCAAGGCTTTTATTTCATCTTGAAAATTACTGACACATTTTCTCTCGAATTGATTCAAAGCTATTTCTATGAGCATACACTATGTCCACTTGGAGTCGATAGATAAACAAAAATAATTTGCACCCAGATTCATTTAGCCCATTAATGCCGAGTCGAAGGAAGTTTATGATACAATATCGACCCAAATCTTTAACAGGGACAACGGTGCGAAGCAACGTGTAGGGCGGCCAAATAAGTGACTAAATCAAAGAGGAGATCAACGCGGTTCTAATGGTGCCACTTCTGACCTCATACAATGTCTAGAACGTCCGCAAACTAACTTTTGAATGATGCGCTTGTCATTATGGGTCAACACAATTACAAAAATTATCAAACTTCGTCGGATCGAACTTAATCTCTGGAAGATTGAATTTGTTAAACATAAAGCATTGGCATACAGACTTCTTGATTTCTTGTCAAGTGCTTTGGTGCATTCACGCCGAGCTCCCATTACCATTCAGATTTCAAGAGATGCCAATTTAGTCTCTTCATTATTCCTGCAACCATCACCTTATCTCTCAGCGGAGTTTGAAATTTAAATTGAAAATTTGACCCTTTTCGGAGAGGAATTTTTGAAAACTGATGGGACGAAAAATTTCTAGTTCATTATTCTACAAGCATTTGAAAAATCAGGACAAAACAAAGCATTTTAAAAAATCCACTGCCAGATCTACTGCTAAAGTGACTTCGAATTTTGCACATCATCAAATAATGACTGAAAGTTCCACCATGTCATTTAATTGTCTTTTTCAACAAAAGAACAGACTTGCAGAACCTAAGTGATGTAAAATGCTATTATATTAAAAAAAGTCAACCATGTATATTTGGATCAAAATCAATGGAAATCATAACATTCATTTAAAGAACTGAGAATAAAACTACATAATGACAAAGTCAATGCATGATGTTATTTTTCTTTACTATAAATTTCATTTTTGAGGCTGTGCATCCTACATGTACAGGACCGCGCTTGGCCAGGTTTGAGCGTTCAGGATTTGACGATCGAAACACGGTTGTCATGACCATTGACCAAGTTCCTGTTGATGACCTCACTAAAAATAGTCAACTAATTTGTATGCTTATTATGTAGAATTCTATTTCACGTTTTAGCTAATATTATTTCTCCTGCACACTTGGTAGATTTTAGATAGTGTAATATCTCTGTGTTAGCTAGGTCTGATATTTTGATTGGAAACAGACCTGTCCTTTTATCATCTGAATCGGCAGACTATTAAATAGAATCTTTTCAATATACAAAGTGATAAACATAATTTTGAAAAGAACGACTTACTCGCCAATTCATCCCACATGAGGAGAGGAGAACCGTTGTTTGTCCTTTTAGTAATTATTTTAATTTCTATAATTTCTAGACTTTTTAGGATATAATAATTTTCTCTTAAATCATGTTTTGCAATTTCTAAAAAATTAACTAGTCGTTAATTAGTTTTTTTTTAATTTTTCTACCTTGAACTAAAATTTGTAACCTGAGAATTATACATATGATACATGTATGGTATGTACTGGTATGAACACATAGATGACATATAGATGGCATGACACATAGATGGTAGGAACTGGCCAGTTTACAATCATCTCAAGGAGAAAATCAAAACTGAAATATTCAAAGCAATCATGGAGTAGACGGGTATTACAGAGAGAAAGTAATGTATGGAATATGGTTCGTGAGTTGCATGGCAAGAAAAGTCACCACTCATTCAAACAGTGTTTCGGGGACTCTCAGGAGCTTTCAGGATTTGTTTCCGAGTTAACAGGAAAGTTCAAGCTATGTTTTAATCAAGAACCTGACGTTGATCTTTGCTCTATTTCTTGCGATTCTTGGGACATCTCGTTTGAGCCTTTCGATGTTTATCACATGTTGAGAAGGTTGAAATTCAAGCAATCTTGTGGCTATGATGAAATAAACGCTAGAATTCTCTGGGAAAGTGCTCTTTTCATCTCCGAGCCGTTGGCAGACATCTATCGCTCATCAATAGAAACTTGTGTAATCCCTGACCTTTGGAAAAATGCATTCGTCCGTCCCATTCCGAAGAAAATTCATCCAACCACTAATGATTTCCGACAAATTTCGATGCTCCCCATCATTTCAAAAGTGTTTGAAAGGCTGGTTCTCACCAAAATGCGTACTCAAATGCTTCAGCTATTTGGAAAGAGTCAACACGTTTTTAGGCCACGTGGCTCTACTACGAGCGCCCTAATTGACATCCATGACTGTATAACCACCTTTATGGAGTCCAAAGATAATGCATCTGTCCGTCTCACTTGTTTATATTTCACAAAGGCTTTTGATCAGATTCAGCATCATAGACTCATTAATACTCTGGTCTATTCAAATCTGAACACAGGTTTAGTTTCGTGGCTACTTTCTTTTTTGACTGGTCGTTTTCAAAGGATATCGTTTATCGGCCACACTGGATCCTTGATCAAAGTGGCATCTGGAGTTCCTCAGAGATCAGTCCTAGTACCTTACCTTTTCTCCCTATTCATTGGCACTCTTCATCTCGAATCCGCCACATCCCTGTGAAAAAAACGTTGCCGGGCCAGCAGCGTCGCGTCGACATTGGGTCGACAGTTATGGTTCCTGATTCGTCGATGTCGGGCCAATGACGTTGCATCGACATAGCGCCATCAAACTGTCGCCCTAAATCCCATGCCAACGACAAATCCTGCATGAAAACCTGCCCTTGCAGCATTGAGACAAGTCAATAATATCCATGTTATAATAATTGTATTTCATTATATATAATAGTTAATAAATACATAATATACAAATAGTAACATCAGGTATAATAATTATTACGGATGCATTCAAGTAGCGTTCTTTTAAATTCCACCAGAGGACGAGAGAGTGATGGTCTCGAA
Source organism: Prostheceraeus crozeri (assembly GCA_907163375.1). NCBI lineage: Eukaryota > Metazoa > Platyhelminthes > Polycladida > Euryleptidae > Prostheceraeus > Prostheceraeus crozeri. Next base: position 74,612 of record CAJQUW010008201.1, on the reverse strand, counting down.
CTTTCAATGCACTCAGACGAGCACTAATTTTCATGATACTTTACAACCAATGAGAAATAATGGAAATGCCGATCGAACCTCAAGCAAGTGTAATTTTGAGTACGTCCGGTGGATGTATCAAAGCATCCATCAGGATTCAAAGCTACCGAATTTAAGGTTTTGAACAGTACTTAAAAATGAAAGAATCAATGAAACTCATATTATACATGTAAAGTGAATTGCTTTCATTAAAAAATACTGTACTTAAATACTGTTCACTGTTCAATTGCGTCATACTACAATTGTACGCATATAATTTTAACAATCAAACAATAGCAATTTATGATATTCACTTCTCATACATGCAACGTGTAATTCGTGTATTCTACTGTAGTTTTAGTAAAAGATTTTTAGAAACACTGATTTTCCGCTATATCCTAATGCTCTATTCAATGTAGGTAATTTTTCATTTATTTTGATAGCTTCAATGATTCTAATAGAATTCTGAGTTATTTCTACCTTGATATTCAACTTCAAAGCAGTTGTGTATTCTATTGCTACATGCAGTACATCTACTTAAGTGAGTGCTTACTGCCGTGTTACCTTTTATGTATTCACTTATTCGTTGGTGAAATCGTCTTTTTGCTTATTGAGCATCAGGATCAACCTGACATGTGAATTAATGATACAAAAGACATGATTTCAACAACTTTGGTGTTTTATCTTTTAGATTTAAGTATACTGACTTTTGGAGTTTGAAACACGACATTTACGTTCAAATCCAACATTCGAAAAAGTTTTTTATATTTTACGTCTATATTTTATCGATATAGTTTGCAAATGCAGAAATCAGAAAAAACATTTCTGTCCATCTATTGTACCTATCTTCCGAAGTATTTTTACATTTATCGCTAAAATTTATTATTTAAGAGATTTCTTAACATACTGTACACAAATTCTATTAATTCAATTACACACTCTGTTACACAATTCCGGTATGTATAGATGCATGGGTATGTATAGATGAACAGAAATGTTTTTTCCGATTACCACATTTGCGAGCTATAGCGAATACACGAAGTACACGTTACATGTATGAAAAGTGAATATCATAAATTGTAGTTGTCTGATTTTTAAAATTACGCAGATCTAATTGTAGTATGGCGCAATTGACCAGTGAACAGGTCCTTAAAAAACTCACATTATAATTTCCATGTTTTCCAATCCTCCTTCGGAGATTCACCTCGCTTTATTCGATTATTCGACTGCAGCGGTATGTAGTTCTAATATTTGATCACATTTTGAAATCACTTCAAATGACTTTTCGGCAATAATATCAATCACATCAACTTAATGGTTTTCAGCGAAGATGGAGAGACTATAGGTCGATGAGTCGGAAAGATGTGAATCAAAACGTGTAGCGATGAAGATGGAGAGCTATTTCCAAACTGAAAAAAAGCGCCGGTATAATACGAAAATTGGTTGTGAACGTCAAAATACGACAGAATCCTCTAAATCTCCAAAACACGAATGAATAACTGGAGGTGTCGTTAAAAGCTTTGAAAATTCATACTTAAGACCGCAGAACGATGTAGCTACATGTATTAACGCTGGTGCTGAGCTGACTGATGAAAGTGAAAACACGCACGATAGACCGGGAGTAAATGAATGACGCCTGGATGCAGTATACAGTTTCTCTCCGCTCCCATCCTCTGTTATGTGACTCATTGAATGAAGGCCGGTTGTATCATTAGTTTGGCAGGCGATTGACGAAGTTATTTATTCTAGTGGAGAGGTGTGTGAACACAGATGTGAAGAGGATTCTTACGTAATTGTGACTGATGCACAGATCTTAGTCTTTCAATTAGGAGAGGGAGAAAGAGAGAAAATGTTACCATCACCTTGCCATCTGTCAGCCGGCAGTGACGTCCACCATCGACACTCACCCAATGCGACGGCAGTCGGCCATTAATGGACCGATGCATTTTTTTACACAGGGATCCCATTTGGTGAAATTTGCTGATGACTTGACTTTGATAGAGTCTTACACAAAGGCGAATCCTAGTCCCTCAAATTTAGAGGCAATTCAAAATTGGTTTGAAGTCAATAAAATGTTTTTGAATCGTTGGAAATGTCAACAGATGATCATTCGTCGGGGGAATCACTGGTTAACTAGTCCATACGATGGCATCAAAGTGACCTCTCAAGTGAGCATTTTAGGTGTGACGTTGAACGATAAGCTAACCTGGAATGATCATTTTCAGGGAATATTCCTGACTGCATCAAGACGTTTGTACACCATTCGTTCATTAAAGTCTTTCGCTCCCAAAAAGGGTTTAGCTGAGGTGTACAATGGATTTGTCAAGTCTGTTGTAATGTATGCAGCTCCCCTATTTTGTAAACTTCCTGTGAGTGTCACTTCTCAAATGAAGCGACTGCAAAAGCGAGCACATCGCATTATCTGCAACGAGTCCTGCCCTTGTCCTTTAATCCGTGACATTGTCGATGCCCATAAGCAGGCTTCTCTGAAGTTTTTCTCTTCGTGAAAATGCTCGGACCACCCCTTAAATCATCTTGTTCCTCCACAGTTACCAGCCACCGGTCATCACTGTATTCCCTAATTCTCGACAGAGCGACGATTGAACTGATTCTTCCCATATATATGTATATTATCCACGTCATGAACGCAGAATATTCACTGTGATAATCGCTCTTGTGTCGTACACGATGGTGCCGAAACTGACCTTCGTCATACACAAGCCTTCTTTGGCATGATCCTTCCTGCAATATTTTACTTTTGACATTGTATTTGTATCTTTATGTCATTTCCATTTATTGAGAATAAGCGCCTACTTATTATTATTATTATTATTAGAAACGACTGCTGCAGTCTAGTTTTAACTGAGAAACGATATTTCAGGCGTCCAATGGGAAGACTCTCAGGAATCAGCGAGTGTAAAACAGCATCTTCATAATAAAAAGCCTTTGTGAGCAACTTTTGACATTGCTATCTATTCATGGATAATAAAATTTCATCTTGATTTAATTACTGGCATTTATTATTTTCATTCTAATATATTGCCCTTACTGTAGATTGACTGTGTTTGTATAACAGGGCTTGATCATAATAAATCGACATAGATGGAGCGTAAGTAATCGTTGCTCAGTTGGTAGAGCGACAGGTCCAGATAGCCTGTGGTAGCAGGTTCGAATCCTGTCAACCGCATATCTTTTGCATTGCAATTTGATTAGTCATTAATCTCATTTCACTCATTGATAGGTGTGACATACGTGTGAATATGAAAATCCGACTATCCGCTTGTCCTAGGAAATCATAACTGAAAAGTCTTCCTTCCCTAAGTTGTCAAGCTCCTGCTGATTTTCTACCAGTTGGTTGACTGATCACACGCAATCGGCCAGCCATCAACTCTGCCTTCAGCCACTCACTGCTTCAAATTATAGACAAGCTGGATAACTGAGTAGCCATTTATGTTAACGAAAGTAGAATTTTCAGCTCATATAGCAGGCAGAAATGGTAAACGCGATGTTTTAACCTTCTCGCGACCGGGCGATTTTTAGCGTCGTAGGACCGGGGAGGCACAAAGTGACATTTTTGAAAAATGGGTTATTACATATTTCGAGTCTCTTTTTTTGAATGGTAGTGCCTATTTTGCATGATTCGAAGACTTCCAGACCAAAAATTCAAATTTAAAATTTGTATTTTCAATCTTTTTCATCTTTCATGCATCTTTTCAAGACAATGACAATTTTTTTGCTTCTTCATTACATGTAAAGTATTTATGCAAACTTTTACTCAAGTACATCTACATGTATATGGTGTTATCAGCATAATATTAGCATCTTAAATATCAGTTTGAAATTTGAACGTAAATACACTAGGTGACATGCCACGCGGAATTACGGAACATCCCAAACATCCGTGGTTAAGGAAATTCTATTCTTCTACGCGTGTACATACGCGCTGCACCAAGAGTCAGAAATCACTTGATCTGATGCTGTTAAAACATGGGGAATGTTTATGAATATGCGCGGTCGAACGTTTATAGTTTGCGCGTTGTCTACAGTTGTCTGCGTTGCGGCTTGAACCGCGGATGAACCGCTAAGCATGTTCTGTCTTCCCTGAGCATGAAATTTACGTCCTATCACATTGTTTAGCCTCTGATACATGCAGACACATGAGACGCGAAGTCTTATAACAGGACTGCCAACTATACTAACTTATACAACAGATGTTGCAGCAATGTCCCGCATAGCCACGGATGTTTAGGATCATATGTAATTACGCGCAGTTTACGCGTGAATTACGCGTAATTGAGCGTGGCATGTCACCTGGTGTAATGTCTTTTCATGCATTATTGCATTTTTCTATCTTTACAAATGTCTCGTTCTAATATTTTATTCTCGATAAGGACAAGGTTATGATGCGTTCCGAATGCAATCTTCCGAATGGTGATATGTATTTTGCATTATTCATATCTAAAAATTCACATCAAAACTTCATATTTTCACATTTTACATTCACATGTACATGCACTCATTTTGAGAGATGAGATTAATGTGTATGTTAACAATCTTGAATTGCGTATGCATAGTGTAAGTGATACAAATTTTGGGTTTTCAATTAATGCTGTATATATATATATATATATATATATATATATATATATATATATATATATATATATATATATATATATATATATATATAAATCCAGTTATGAAAATATATTTTGATTTGAATCTTAGGAGAACTCCTTAATAAGAGCATGAAATTCTGATTTTTTATCAAAATTCCACTCAATTCACAGAACATTTCAAATAAGAAATGTTTGTGACTGTTAACTATTTCATTTTGGGCTTGACAATGCCGCCAATTGAAAGTTATTACATGTTGCATATGCTGTAGGCCTACATGTATTCTGTTGCATCGGTGCACAATGAATATATATATATATATATATATATATATATATATATATATATATACCGTATTATCTCCTACTTAAGCCGCACCATTTTGCAGCAAAACGTCTCAAAATTCTAACTTAAGCCGCAGGTGCGGCTTAAGTTCGATTATACTTTTCAAGAAAATTGTGTACAAATTATTATCTCCATTATCTACCATAACTATGATCCCAAATTGATACCAAACTAATAATAAATTGAAAACGAATCTTCATATAAAAAACATGTATTATAGGTCTAAACAAAATGCATAAAATTACTGAGTCGAGCATATTATGAAAAACAAGAGTGGTTTGTGGAAATTCCCTCAAAAGCTCAAAAATTACTGTCGGATGTAAATTATTACTGGTCGTAAGTTGCTTTGAATTCTCAAACAATAACGTCATCGTCACTAATTTCGTCATCGGTATTGTTGTCACCTGAAATGTCCTCGCTGTCACTGATGTTGACTGATGTCATCAGAGCGTTTGTGCGAGCTTCGTTCAGAAGTCGTTTTGATTCTTCTCCTCGTAGACACGTGATTCGTTCATCTTCAGACCCTTCGAGATCGTTAGTCAGCCCGCACGATTTGTATGCCTCCTTGACCATGTCATTGCTTATTTTTTCCCACGCAGCGATGACCCACTGCACTAACTGTCGACGAGACGGTGCGCGGAGGTTGCCACTGGGTGTTCTGGTCTGCTGAGTGTCGTCGGCGATCCACTCAGAATAGAAATCGACGATATGTTGCTTGAATGGTCGATTCAGAACAACATCAGCCACCTGTATCTCTCCAGTACATCCAGACGGAATAACGGCGGGAATTATCTTCTTTTGCTTCATCACAGCTTTAGTCTGAGTTGTCGTGTGGCAACGAAATGCGTCCCACGCTAACAGTTTCTTGGAGGAGCCAAGTCCGAAGATCCTGTGAAGGTATTCGATTGTGGCTTCTTGATCCATCCAACCTGACTTCGTCGACAAGATGTGTGACTGACCCCTGAAGTCTTGAGACAACAATCGTACGTCACGGACAGCACCTTTGAATACGATAAGCGGCTTATACTTTGTGCCATCTCCAGCTGCCGTAAGACACACAGTGACGCAAGCCTTCTCATGACCAGTGGTTCGGATACTAAAGGTTCGTTCACCACGAGAGTGGAGCGTCGTTGATGGAGCACTATCCAGCCAGACAGCTGTTTCATCCATAGTGATAATGTTTTGTGGCGAAATTCCCTCTGTTCGACGTACGTTTTCGATGTATGCAACAAATGCAGCCAATTTTGGTAAAAGATCCTCTGGCTCGCGCTGTCCTTGTGTCGTTGCGCGTCGAAGACTGAAACCGTTTCTGTGCAGGAATTTCTCCAACCATCCTAGAGAGGCTTTGAAGTCCTCACGTCCATATGAAAGGGCTTTCTGTATTAGAGCCTTGCGTGATACCGGGTGACGTGCTTCTCGCTCAAAATTAATCCAGCCAACCAATTCCGTTTCAAAGTCCGTATCTATACGTCGTCCATGTTTTTTCTCATGAGTTCGAACTGACCTCTTCCCCATCAACAGAGACGCTTCCTTTATTTTCTTCTGATCGCGAATCCAACGACGTATGCAAGACTCATCGACGTTATATTCCTTGCCAGCTTGACGGATACTTTTTCTTTTGCAAATTCAATCGCGTTCAGTCTGAAGGCCATGTCGTACGTCGCTCTCCTTTTCGGTGGCATGACGGCAATGAACTTCCACAGAAGAATGATTTGGTCGTAAATCTTGCACTGCTAACTGGAAAAAAACTGTTGTCAATGGCAACATAGAGGCGCAAGTGGTTTAACGAGTCATGGCTAACCAATCACGAGGATTCGTTGTCGGCAATGGATGTTTGGGTTGTCCGCCATTGAGATAAATATCCAAATTGGAAAAATATCCAATTTTAAAAAAGTTAGTCAGCGTGAGAAGTTAGTCAGCGTAAGTGATAACTCGTCAAAATGACGAAATTTCTCGATTTTCAACCAGATTACTTATTTTGTCACGCTGACTAACTTTTTTAATATTGGAAATTTTTCTATGGTATGAACAGATGAAATGATCGTCATACCCTGAATCGTTAATGTTTCAAATTTGAACTCAATCTGACGAGTAGTTCAGAAGTTAGAGAGGTAAATGTGCAGACATCACATATTTCTTCCATAGGAGCAATGTATTAATTCACTATTCAACGCCAGTCAGTGAGATAATTCGCGGCACGCTTGTCTGTCGGTAGTTGGCGCTCTCCCCTTTTCTATCTCAATGTTGTCCGCACACAATACGGGTATCATGTGACAGGTGCAACAATAGAAATTGTTATAAGTCGCATACAAATGACACCACTGAATTAGACTCATCCGACGCCTCTGGGTTCCTAGAATGGAAATGACATACCGTGTTCCTGCTACCGGTATATGAATGTAGAAATGTCCCACTTGCCTTCCATCGAGATCCCCCCTAAACGCTATTGTTTGGTCAGTAAGTTATCATATCTGCGTGCGTGGTCGATAAGCCAAGATTGAAAAGCCTCGGGAGTCAGTTGTGCTATAGATTCCCAAGCGATACATGTAGATTCTCCTTTCTGAGCACGCTTACTATGCGTTAAGCTAATATTAAGATGTACATACTGAAATATAATATGCGGCTTAAGTTGGAGGGCGGCTTAAGTAGGAGATAATACGGTATATATATATATATATATATATATATATCATATACTTTATATCCTTGCACCCCTAAGATGTCTGTGACAGCCGACATTGATCTAAAAATTAGTTCATTCCAATTCCGTATTCTGAATATGTTTAACCATGCACCCGCAATTCAGCTATACTATTTATTAAATTTGTTTATATTTCTGAATGATAAAATGAAAGCAATTACTTTGCTATGAGCAATGTGTAATTCAATCATCATTAAATCAAAAAAAATCAATTGGTCAATATATCAACATAGGCTAAATTATAGAAGGGTTTTACAACGTAATACATGCTCCTAGTCTACTAATTACAGTTGTTGCAATAAAAGTCGTTTCCCACAAATACTACACTTCTCACAGGAATTTTCGCCTACAGAAAAATCCTTATTTCAGCACAAAATACAAAGAATGCACTACGCGTACTTGATTCTACTCATCTAATGAAACTTGGGCTTGGATATTGGGTTTTGACCCAAGTTTTTGCCCATCCTTGCTGCAAAGCCAATGTAGAATTGCACTTTGAACTATAGCATCTAGAAATCCATATATTTGAAACACAGAATTAGACAGGTCGCCTCTTCTTCTCTTTGACTAGAGAGGAAGCATTGGAGCATGTAACGTTGATGAAATGGCACAATCTGGTGACATAATTCCGTAGCAATCGAACAATGAGCAGCCAGTTCAACATTAAAACGCCAAATTGTTCGAAGTTTCAGTGACTGTTATCAACCGTATCACACAGCAAAGAGACACAGACGATGTCAAGTTCAACAGAGAAGTTTGTGAACGTTTTTTCATGCGCCTGCTAACTTTTTTTATGATGTTCGGAGGGCCCAATATCATCGAGAAAACTTTCGCGCAATCATCTGAATTCTTCAATTCTGAAAGAATCATTTTGAAGGAATTCATAGCAATCCGCAAACGACTATTTTTCATATCTCTGCAAGGTATTAAAATTTTCTTTTTTGTCCACTTAGTAAGCTTCTTCATGTTCCATCGCTTTGAATCAGTTTGCACTTCTAGCAAAGTGACACGCTTAAACAATCTAATTCTGTGATTTGAAATTATATGAAACGTCATCTGATTTGCTTGAATATGCTAAAGTTAATCTGCATTTTCAATCGATGTAATTCACTCAATTCTTGTAGCTCTAATTGCTCGCAAATCATTTCGTCGTTTCAAGTAGAACATCGCAATACCAACACATGCTATCACAGAAATTGTTGAAATTGCAATGAAGATAACTGCATACATACACAGGCATGTTGCTATTTGACTCTCTGATATGATACCTGTTGATCGTTGAACTTTTATTGCTAACTTCTGAATGACATGTGAATTTGACAGCTACAATTTCCTTTCCCTTGTTTTGAGAGGATGCGGCGCAGATTGGGGAATTATGAAAAACCCAATAATGCTCATTCAGCCAACTATTTAGCCAGCGTAATTTGCAATCGCAATTCCAAGGATTATGTATCAAATTTACCACCATCAAACTCTATTTGTTGAATGTGTGATTCATTTCAGGCAATGGTTTGTAAGGTTATTCCTTTGAAGATCGATCTGATTCAACCGCAGTGCACCTGCAAAGGAAAACTCTTTCAACTTTAGTCCACCAATTGAAAAGGAGATATTGAGAAATTTTAGACTCTTTAAATATCTGAAAAAATTGTTTTCAATTGTACTGAGAGGATTTTTAGAAAGGTCTAATCTCTCCAATTTATCAAGTGGTCTAAACACATCGAAAGTCAGTCCTTTTCTTAATGTCAGTTGATTGTTGACAAGAATTAATGTTTTCAACTTCTTCAAAGGCTTAGATCTAAATGCTCCTGAAGTTATTATTTCGAATTTTATTATTTCTCGCATGTATTTCCACAATTTCGACATAACCTGTGAAGGAATGATCATTAAGGACAGAAATCTGATTGCTATTGAGGTTAAGAGAGTGAAATCTGTCATTCCAGAAGCCTTTAGCGACAACTTTCAAATCCATGCATGAACAATCCAATGACTTTGGCCACAATATGCATCTCCAGTTCGCGTCGATGTTCGGTATGATAACAGACAATTATGCTATGATAAGGAAAATACTCAACATGCGATGTATTCTCCGAAATTCATAGATTTCGACGTAGCTTGAATATCTCTTTTAAAAAAGGAATATGAATTAATTTGTGCATTCAAATGCAGCTGTTAAATAATTTAGTGGCTTATGTCGGCTGCCGGATGGCGATAAGCCAAGAAGGCAATCTCTCCTACAAGATGGTAATTGGCTATTCCCTGTCTACTTTAATTAGCTCATTCACATAAAATGAAGAAGTTCATCCATAAGTTGAGGAATATTCAGTTCTTTTCCTAATTTTCCGATCAATTGATAAATGAACTCTTGATAATATGTTGAAATTTCAGCATCTCAGCTGCCTCTAATGAAAATATTCAAAGCATTGCTAAACTGTGAGCCTAGATAGGTAATTAGAGCCAGTAATGACCATCACACAATACGAAGTTGCAAACAATGAATTCAATTGGCTCATTCCAACAGCGGTGAATGGCAGATTTGCGATCATTCCGGCACATCTCATCGCAAAATACCACTCAAGCTGTTTCAGAGCGCCACCTACATGTACCTCTTCGCAGTGAAGTTCGTATCTCGGCTCAACATTCAATTCTGATAAATGAGTAAAGACGATAACAAAATAAAGTCCTAAAAACCACCGTGGCAGCCAGAACGAGTTTCTGCAGGGAACGATGTCAAAAATGGGACTGTCACAGATAGAAATGCACCCTGCCGATAAAAATCAATATAAAAATCTTTTGTTTTCTGCAATCAAATGAAAAGTACTAAGTCTAGCGCCGGAAGTTTCGGCGTCGAATGTCTTTGGAATATTTCCTGTCATGTGTAAATATTATTACCACACCAACAACAACCTCTGATCGCTTATGCATGCGAACATGTGGTTAAATGTGACTGTAAATGGTCAGAAAAATTGAGCCATAATTTTTGATATGGAATGTCTCAGAGTCATTTCCTATCATTTTCATGCACCCGTAAACGCATTCAGATTTTTCAAGCCTCCTAACGTCGGCCAAAACAAGCACTTTAAGCGATTTAATTCACATTCTCGAAAACACTGCCAATCAAGAACAAGATAGTAACAAATGCATATGGTGCGAAATTATTTGAACAAATTCCATGACAAAAATTAAGGCTAAGCAAGTTAGTAAGTAATGCGTTTATTGTAAGAGAATGACAATCATTTATACGAAAGTAAATTCACAACAATAAGTATAATGAAATAGAAAAACCGTCTGTTGAAGCAAAGATCTCAGAAAAAATAGAGGAAAACACTATTTACAAGCTTGTTTCACTGTTCGCCAGCATTCATGACCATATGAAGAAAGAGTTTTGTCGGCGTGATATCAAACACGGATTCAAACGAAATTTGCCAGAATGAGTCATTCGAAAAGGCACAAAAGCATGGAGTGGGTGAGCAGGTGACTGACACTTAAATAAAAATTTACAAATCAGATCTTTGCACATGCTGTCAAAATCAGGAATAATGTGGCATTTACAATCTTCATTACAGATGATGCGATGCGCTCGCCTCTGAAATTTATTTATCTCATTACTTATCTCTGATGACAATCTACAAAAAAAGCGGAGTGGCGTATATAAATAGAGAGACAACACAGGTATGAAAAACTTCAAACAATTTTGCTTTACAGACATTTCAATGTTCGCATCACATGTAGACGACGATTGACTGACAATAAAATGTTTTCACAATGAACGTTCCATTTCAAATTGTCTGTTAAAGTCACACCAAGAATATTAATTTTACATGTCAATTCTATACCATCATATGGCAACACAGTGGAATCCTTTTTCGACGAATTAACATATGTCTACATTTATCAGAATTTAGCTTCAATTTGTTAGCAAAAGACCAATCTTATATTACTGATAAATGCGATGGATTGGGCTCAACATTTGTGCAGGACTTATACTTTCATTAACACATGCACGTTGCATTCGATCAGATAAATAAGAACGCAGCTACAAAATAAATCCTCTACTATAATTCTGCACAAGGAGGACATTCAACAAACGATTATGATGATCCTATCGAAAGCTTTCGAAAAATCCAGGCACGTTAGTCTGACACACATATTGTCAGGATTCTCCATAAAATTCGTAACGCTATTGTGAATGTCAATTAGCGTACTTGTGGTAGACCCTTAAGGTCTAAACGCATGTTGACCAACGCCAAATGATTTGACAAAATTGTGTTTCATGCATGAAAGGACGATTCGCTCAAAAAGTTTTGAAACAATAGGTGACAGAGAAATTGGACGATAATCAAAAGTTGAAGGGTTCCGGCATTTTGGAATAGGCTTTATGCAAGCATTTTTCCAATATGTGGGAAATGTCCGTGTCCTGATAGAGGTCTGATAGATATGAGCTAATGGATCACATATTGCATCTGAAGTAGTAAGGCTGAAGACTGACTACTTTAACTAAGTAAGGGAACACATGGAAAATTTCATTTTTGTTAAAATTTGAATTTACATGTGTTTTTCTTTGATCTCGTCCACAAGAGGAACCAGATAGAAATGGGCAGACGCGCAGTTCGTAGCAGGCATAGGGTGTACTACCTGTACATAATTCTGTGGAAGTCTCATTTTCGGCCTCTTCCTGCAGAAAATTGTTCTAGCTGCCGGATTATAACCATCATTGACTTGAAATAGGAACATTCAATTGTGCTTATCGTGAGTAATTGACCTTTCATGGCAAAATATTGTGTTAAAACATGTACTTGGAAGGATTCACACCGACTGCCATAAAGAAAATTGCCTCTAAAGCCATCCTCGTAGCTGACAGTTAGCTGCAGACAGATTTCGTAGTTTTAACAGCAGACAGAGATCGCTTATTCGAAACAATCACTTTAGTCCATTCCATAATATCTTGCTTTGCATTATTCGCTACAAACTAATGACTGGAGCATTGGGTTAACACCGCAATCAATTGCTAATGTTCGCGGAAAAATTAAGCCAGGCGTTGCTAGATTCCTTGATGACGTTCTAAATACCATTTATCGTGAACTTAAAGATCTTGTTGCCGTCTATATTTTGCCCATTGTAAAAAACTACATTAGAAGCCGTACATTTCCAGATGCACTAAAAGCTGGTATAAAAATCCCAGTATCTAAGTATCTCCCTGCGAAAATTGAGAACATTCGACCAATATCTGTTCTTCCAACTATTGGCACAGTGTTAGAGAAATGCGTGCTCCAAAATCTGACAACCCAATTCTTAAAATTATATGGCAATGAATAACATGGCTTCCAAACGGAAGCTTTCACCACCACTGCTGTCATTGACATTCACAATTACGCCACCCAGATGCTGGATGACCTTACCTTACTTGAAGTCGCCATTGTAAGTTTTGATCTTTTTAAAGCGTTTGACTCCATTCCACACAGTTTATTGCTACAAAAATTACATAACGATGGTGTACCGAAAGTAGTTGTACAATGGCTGCATAGCTACTTCTTTCGATGATTTGACGTCGTCTGTTTGGATGGGTCACATAGTGATGCATATGATATTATCTCCGGTGTGGTTCAGGGATCTATTCTTGGCCCCTTTATTTTTGTATATACATTAGTGACTTTTCCCTTACCATCAAACTACCAAAGTGATTGAATATGCTGACGACATATATCTGATCATTCGCTTGAAGAGAAATTTAGATTCTGTGCGTCCTGTCGTTGACGAGATCCAATGTTGAAGAGTGGTGTGCTCGAAGGTGCTTGTGCTTGCATATATTAAAGACAAGTGTTATGTTCTACGGTCGTGTATCCCCTGAGCTTATATTGTCTGTAATTAAGGTTTTATGACTCTTTAAATATTCTGGGTGCTAGTATCAATCAGTCACTAACCTTCTCTCAGCACATCGCCTCGATCAACTCAAAGTGTGCCTCTCATCTACACGCATTACGAATATTGAGACCCTACATATCATCAGAGAAGCTCCATACAATCTATGGTGCCTATATCCGCTCTCCTATGTAATATGCGTGTCCAAAGTTTTGCGGCATAAGCAAAAAGTTATTTAAAAAAGACTCGAAAGAATTGATAGGAGAGCTCACAACATTATCTTCTTCGGCAAAGGATATGACGGATGCCAATGCTCAAGTAACATCTTATTAAGAAGACGTTAATTGATAAGTCAAAAATTGTTTCTACAAGTTTACAGTTTGCCTACTCACATTCTTGCATCATGTGCTCCTGATATCCTTCAGTACTCGCAGAAATTTCGAGCTTTCCACTGCAGAAGCAATTTGCGTACTAATTCATTTTTTCCTTTTATGACCAGATACGTCAACTTGTAGCTCTTTTACTTTTTTGACCTCCGACTTCATTCGATTTGTATACTTTTAATTCAACTGAATTCTTAAATTTGTAATGCGAGATCACCACTCACGAAATAAAGACACAGTACTACTACTAGCTTCATTGAGAAGCATCAGTTTTAATATTATAGATCTGTGCTCTCGCCATTTCGCTGTTGATGCCTGACCGCTACGAATTAGTGCAAGCATGATGAATATCAACACAGGGTTTAGAAAGTGGTCTCTACTGCATGTTTACAAACAGAATTAGATTGTCTAACTCTCTCAGTTTACTAGAAGCTCAGACTAATTCAAAATGATGGTACATGCTGGAACTTAGAAAGTGGGCAAAAGGAATTCCTAATAACCCCTTTCCTGACAGATATAGGAAAAAAGTCGTGCATAGCTTGCGGATTGCTGTAAATTCTATTAAAGTGATTCGATTCCCACTATTCCTTCAAATTCGAAGAATTCAGATTTTTGCGCACAGGTTTTCTCAATAATATTGTTTCTTCCGATCAATATTAAAGAAGATAGTGCGTACGAAAGTTGGTTCACCAGAAGATTTCACCACCATCTTCTCAGCAATTTGTCATTCAATGTGATTAGACAGCGATCTGTGACCGAAATGATATTGCAACACGCACACTACTGGTTAGCTTCCATAAGCCGGCTGACAGCTCATTGCTTGAGAGCGTGTGCCATTTCCATTAGTATGCAATATACGACTCACTCCTTATAGTAACCTGAACGAGCAAGTTGTCTTCGTACGTCTACATAGGCCTACATCTAATTGCCGTAGGCCTATGATTCAAGCATAATTGTAACATTGACCTATTTACTCTTTCTAAAACTGAACAGCATTCCTCAGACAAGCGAGTTGTGAATTGAATTTTACTATTACCTGGTGTGATTTGAAACATGTCGACATAAGAATATGACATGTGACAAACCTCTTACATGTACCTCCTTGTTCGGATGGTCACTTGCAATGACGAAAATATGTAGAATAAATTTGGATTATATGCGTTAATCTGTCCTTCGAATTACTAATGGTGCACTGAAAAACAAGAAGGAAGTTGATGATTCACAGAATGATCAGTGATTAAACTTCGGTTTTGAACGGATACTGAAAGTTTCCTGTCCTCCAGAGCCTCCATTCTCACTTCCGTCCGTGTTTATACCATCAACTAAAAGGCAGAAGTCGATCGCAATAATTTTAATTTAGTATAGGTGATAAAAATTGCATTTTTTACTTTGGATATTTTTCGAACAATTTTCAGTTTTTTTTTAATTTTTCTGTTTGAGAGATCGATACAGATCATAAGTCTTCCTATTTTGTAAATCTAAGATTACTAAAAACTTTGATTTTTTCCTCAAAAGTTGATTTGTGAATCATTAAAGTCATAACGACCTGTATTTGTGCTGGAGGACCATATTCTTTGAATGCACTTTTCTTTTTTGTCCTAGAAACAGTAGGACTTAATCTTAAGCTACGACTTGACAAGTGAGATTTATTCGCATCCGTTAAAGAGAACCATCCGCGTCAGGCTAGCCAATTGCTAATTTACCGTTCAATCGAGAAGGTCGACATTCGTATTTGTGTTCTTATCAATGAACTGATTCACTACAAGTAGTGATGCAAATAGAAAATTTTCCAGAAATGTTTCAGGAAAATTTTCCAATTTTTTTCAAAATTTTCCAGAAAATTTTCTAACGGAAAATTTTGAAATTTATTTTTCGGTGATTGACGTTTTTTCTTTGTTTTGGAGACTTATTATAGCCGTTTGATAATTGACTATGTAATATTCAAAGACCGAAAACTATTCTCTATCATCCCTGTATGTTAACTTTTGGTACCAACTGCACCTTTTCCATGTCTATTTCAGATCTTTCCGAATGAATTTCAGACATTAGATGAGTTTCAGATTTCTCTAACTGAATTTCAGATATCCGTCACAAGCTCAACTTGGAAAAAATCTCCAATTCATCTGGATCATAATAATAATAATAATGCTTTATTCAATCGTCATACAAAAGCGGTATGAGAGGATACCTGCGTACACATATCGAACAAATTTACAGTCATGTAATACTGGCATATTTAACGAACGATTTGTTATACAATGCAGAAGTTCTCGCGTGCGATTGAAGCACTCGGGGATGTCTAATATGAGAAACATTTTCTCTTAGGATGAAAAATTCGGAGAGAGGATGTCTGTCTTTAAAAGTTGTAATATTTGTCACAAGTTTGACACATATTCTGTCAAGTAAAACATGTAGATGGGGTCTATTGGTGGCTCCAGACCATTTAATAGCAACACGATGTAGACGTTCCAGTTTTTTGAGGTGTACCTTCTTCATATCACATAACACTGGCCAGCAGAAAGACATATGACAGAAGACAAAGCTCATATAAGCTTGCCAGATAATACTGCTGTTGTTACAGTTGTTTCTTAATCTTTTTACGATAGACATAGCGCGACAACACTTGCTGTACATGTATTCAAAATTGGTGTCCCATTTTAGATCACAAGAAAAATGTACTCCAAGCAGTCGGACAGAATCCTCCTGTACAATTTGAGTACCATTAATGCAAACCTTAAGGTTTGGACACTCTCCATTACGAGAAAACAACAAGCACTTGGTTTTCTTGGTATTGACTTTTAAACCTTTACCGTCAACCCAATTACAAAAGGAGTCAACAACATTTTGAATATCATCATGTTCATTGTCGCCGTGAGAGAAGTGAATTAATGAAATATCATCTGCGTATGCCACAGCTTTGGTATTGGGAAAAGTCGGAAGGTCGTCGATAAACAAAATAAACAGAATCGGACCCAGGATTGATCCCTGGGGCACACCACTGGAAATATCAGTCCAATCGGTAAAAGTTGCATCACTTGCACGCACTCGCTGAAATCGACTGCACAAAAACTGACGTACAAAATGAACAGTTTGAGAGTTGCAGTTAAATAGTTTGCAAGTGTGTTCAACAGTTTACAATGGCTTATGGAGTCGAAAGCCTTACAAAAATCAATGGCTAACAAGGCTGCAGAATTCTTAGAAGCAGCCGTAATGTGCTGTAATACAGAAAGTCTGACAGACAGTAGTGCATTCGTGCAACCACCAAACCTGTTGATGTAGCCAAATTAACGGTGGTGAAGGTCATGAGAAAGGGAAGGAATCAGAATCAAGTCTCTGAACAGCTTTTCGAGGATTTTGCTGCAAAACGGAAGGATAGAAATTGGTCTGAATTCGGGACTATCTTTCTTCAGATCTGAAATCGATTTGGACCTGAACCATCTGAACTAGAAATGGAGGTTAAATGTGTATCCTCAATGAAGATATCGGACAATGCGCCAGAAGTTTGAAACTATCATAGATATTCTTTTACTCATCACAGATATCTCTAGTTTTCAAATATCTCACGAGTTTACTGTCTTTATATCTTCCAATATGGTCGCTCATGAATGCTGCGTGGACTGTGTGCTTATACTTCACATGGTCATCAACACATGGAGAATTTCCATCACTATGATCAACGCTGCATAATAAAGCTTAACTTGCAAGCTAGCAATTAGCAAACTTCAAAATGAAATAGATTATTTTTGCTCCAGATCTTTCACATTGCATGAAGTTATACCCCTATTGTAAAGCAAGATTCACGTTATCCCAGACGGTGTCTGTGTGATAATTAAAAATGCGAACAATTTAGTACAAGCCACTGGTGGCAATGGAATGTTCAAAAATCCGCGGACGGAAATGGTATTGCTACGATCGCTTTCATCGAAATAATGATGAAATCAAGGGATTTGGACCCAATTTATTGGTACGCAGCTGCCTCGGCAGTGGAAGCGCTCAAATTATAGGGCCTATCAAAAAATCAAAACTTTCTAAATTTTCCGGAAAATTTTCATCACTAACTAACTACAAGTGAGATGCTGTTCACATAACATAGTAACTGATAACCTTTTTTGTATATGCTCCATATTTGCATGTTTTTGTCAACCCTATCTCCAAATAAATTTTCCAAAAATGTGAAATAAGGATTAGTCACCGATAGGAAAGTCATCGAATTAGTTAATAATAAAGAAATTGGCCGTCAATTGATAAAACAATCAACTTTTGCATTTTGATGAATGTTGTTGAATATCGAAAATTTGAATTTGATTGATTTTTGTTTATCTCTCCTTCCATCTTTTGCATGTGTTCCATCGTAGAAAGAGAAACATTAGAACATTTCAGCTACTCCTCCAAGCCATTTCCGGTTTCTCCTTGTGTTTTAATTTTATCACGTTTATGTTAGCCACAAGTCGGCCATAAAACATTTTTGACTTTTGAGTTCCCTTTTATTCAAGTATTTTACATCGGTCTTCTGATGAAAACCTATTTAATGAATCGAAAGCTTAAAAGCTGTCGTGTGAAACTGAACAAGCTTACCCATAGTTGCAAGTGTGTCGTGGGTTCAGTGGGTCACGAATTCGCATGGGTCAGATGAGTTCAGTTTATTAGGCTTTCGTGAAAGGTTGGTTGATCAGGTGGGTCATGGGTTTCGTTTCAAGTCAAGTCAAGTACCATTCTAACCAGCTTGACCAATCAACAATTCGCCAGCTACGGTACTGTAAATGCGTAGATTTCATTATTTTCATCTTCCATTCTTGGAGTCATGCAACATGTGACGTCCACAAATAGCTGGCAAGCAGCATTTAAGAGGTGATGAAACACATAGCAACAACAGCACATGGTAGCAAATCTCGGTAGCGATTTCGAATTATCCCGATGGAAACGAACTTTCGAAATTCGGCATGAAGCATAGAGTAACTGTATATAGTCGAGTCAAAACAATACCAGCATACAGTGAATATGTTTATATCAAAACATTCAGTTTTATCAAAGATTACGTTTCTGCGGTTCAAAAAAAACAGTCGATTAATTTTTAAGGAGCTAAATTTTTGAAAATCATTCTTTTGTTTATGTACTTGAGCGACGTGAAACCACGATATAATTGATATAAAAGTTGTTGAATATCAAAATGAATGAACATTTCCTAACAGATATCTTAATTAAAAGGAATTTCAGATAATTATCATTGAAATATCATGAACCGCATTACAGCGCAAGTCTTCATGGAAAAGTTGAGATCTTATTGTGCTTCTTGGTTGACATTTCAAGTTTTTAATTCAATTTTCATCATCAGGATTTCATGATTCACTACATTTTATGCGTCATTTCTTGTAAATGAGTAGCAATGTGGATCCATTTACATCTTGCCAAACTAATTATAATCTTTGTATTTGATTAGATATTTTGCTCTTTCAGTTGTGACTAGATTGTGATATGATCTGATCAACCTTAGGATTTTATCCTTAAAATTGCGTTGAAACATACTGTAGATTTAATGCATTTAACAGGAAACTCATCGTTTGAGAAGTGCTTTTCCAATGTGTATGTGCGCACGTTAGTTTCATAATATCTTTCATTAATTTCTACCACGATGATAAATGAGAACTGTGCTAATTGGAAACTGCGGGGATTCGTTCATCATATGCAATAGACTTTCTCCAGGTGCATTCTTATTGACATTTGCGATTATCTTGCAATTTCCTTAGTGGTGTCGTTCTATAAATACATTCGCAATGCTTGACTGATGAATGAAATAATTTTTAATTATAGAATAATTTAGCGATAAGTCACCTGATAGTTTATCGATACCCGCCGTTTTCACAAATTTCTACTGATTTCATTTACACCGATTTCAGGGATGTAATTAAAATGAAAGAATCTGACTTCATGTGGCATATAAAAAAATTCAGGAGAAATCTCAGTGGACAATGATCGTCGTAATGCAATGGGATGTTGCTGTGCGGGAAACATAGCAATCAAGCAGTCAATTCGATGTAGTTGTCTATGGTTTGAAGAAGATGCCTAAAGCTGTTGTGGTTCATGATACAAACACGATCGAGCTTCGTGTCGTATTCAGCCTTATTATTCGTGTCGTGTTCGTGTTTTATGATTAGTTCGTGCCTCATTTTTGTGATGACATGATTCTTTGAAAATTCTTCATTTGAATGGTTTATCATCTACGTGTATGCGACATAATTTGGCGATCAGATATTGTTTTCCAGTTTAACCCATAATAATGAGCCTCACACGTTTAATCTATCATTTTGATAGTCAAGGGATGCATTTCGTCCGCGCAAAATGCTCATACTATGCTAATGTCATGTCGGCTACGGACATTTTGAATGAATTTTGAAAGCTTCTAAGACTTGAAAACCTGAAACTGACATTTATCATTCTCAGTTTTCATGAATAATTATTTTTTTGCTTTATTCAAAATTATAATATACGTTCAATATCATCATAAAAATGCAAAAATGCATAATAATAACAAACAGATTTGAAATTATCCTTATATTGCAGCTCTTGCAGAAAACTTCGATGCGAAATATATTTCTTTTGTGAAGTTTCTTTTTTGTACCGCCATTCTGAATATCTCTCTCAAGTTTTGTTCAAGGAATTCATTGCTTGAGAGCATTGAAGCTACTCGTATTTCTTGAAAAGAAAAATGATTATTATTCGTAAAAATCTCCTTCTCTCTCTCTCTCTCTCTCTCTCTCTCTCTCTCTCTCTCTCTCTCTCTCTCTCTCTCTCTCTCTCTCTCTCTCTCTCTCTCTCTCTCTCTCTCTCTCTCTCTCTCTCTCGCATTGTTCTGTCTGAAAACTTTGGGAAATCACAGAGACGAACACATATTTGTGGTATGTTTTGTGAGTGCGATTGCATCTAAAACCTTCCAGTGAAAAGACTGACAGCTGCGAGAAAACTGTCTGAAAACTGTCTACTGTATCTTTATCCGCTGCACCAGCATCATCCACCAGACAGTGTGCGCACTGTACGTGTCATATAGCCTTTTTATGGAACTACACGCCGTTTGAACTCATTTCATGTCTGTACTACATGAAAGCAGCGCAGTTAAGAAGTACCGCGTGGGTCATAATTAGGGCTATTTTTTATGACGTCATATTTTTATGGTGAGGTAATATTGTCATATTTTCTGTGTTTGATCATGTTTAATCATATTTTGGTCATTTTGCTGTGGTTTTAGACTGCTAGAGTTGGGGGGAAATAGGTATAAAAATTACCGATGCTTGCAGAATGATGCAACATTGGTCTTCTCAGCAGCGCAACGCAGTTTGAGGACAGTTTCAATGCATTCATTGCCTACAGATATGAATGTTGACGGCGGCGCCAGGATGACCCGTCTGTCGTCTGCTTTTCCTTGTCAGACAGACAAGCGCTTTGGTAGAGCGCTCTTCTCCAAGTTGAAAAAGATACTATGCAAACACAAATCCTGTTTTCTATAGCAAGCTGTAAATGGGTATACTGTGGCAAAAGCTTGAAATAATCGTTTTATTTGTCGTAAATTGAACTTTTTGACTTTTTTACCTGAAAATGGAAGCATATTTTTTGCTATATCTTAAAATTTTAAAATTTTACTGAATAACAATTTAAGAATTTTTGGTCATATGTTGGTCCCATTTTGAGTCTTAGGTCATATCAGGTTATATTTTAAGCTTTTTGGGTCATAAAAAATTGCCCTAGTCATAATTAATTGTCTGCTCTTCACAGTGAGTCATAAAGTGAGTGTGCTTTACTAATATAGAGTGCGTATTACACACTAATAGGTAATGCGGTACCCCTTGTTTTGATTTAACACGTACGTGTAATAGGCTTTCATGTAATATGAATATGTGAAGAGTTTTACTGTTGTACAGTGTCACATTTGAAGCACACATGTACTCACACATATCCAAGCACGAATTTACTTTAACTTCTTGTGATCACAAGTGTATTCTATGAATTTCTGTTATTTTGATTCTCAGCATCTTGTAAATAAATGGATTTCTATTAAATTTCTATTCTATTCTACATTTGTAATCTTTTTCATTCATCTAGCAATTACTTTCGGTCGTCATTAGAGGAAGGAGCATTGCACGGCATAGACGGCTTGAGAGAACATTTAACAAATTCAAATAGGCATTACAGAGAAGTCATCTTGTGTAAAGAGTAATA
Organism: Prostheceraeus crozeri; assembly: GCA_907163375.1. NCBI lineage: Eukaryota > Metazoa > Platyhelminthes > Polycladida > Euryleptidae > Prostheceraeus > Prostheceraeus crozeri. The sequence continues at coordinate 52,484 of CAJQUW010008201.1, read as the reverse complement.
GAAGAAGGAATTTTGGTCTCTTTTTTACTTTTCCGCGACAACACCATAACATGTCTTGCGTCACGGAAATCACAAGAAATTGAAAGGGATGATAGCACTAGTAACATAGATATCGGGATGCTTTGCTGGCGACGATTAGGACTCGTATATGACGTCACAAACTGCGCACTCATGGACTAGCTTCCAACGGAAAAGTGATGTGCGAGTTCCTTTTGTAACTGCTGTTGCAATGATTGAAATCTCGAAAATAAGGGTTTCGACATACTATTTATTGTTCGATGCTTGCTGAATAAAGGAATTACACAATACTTGCAAATCGGAATTGTAGTGCTGGTCATCTAATGATCCTGAAACTCTCACAGCGAGAGAACTGCCTGTGCCTACATGTATGTTACTGACGGTGAAAACTAGAAAACAATCAGAAGTGGTTTTACCAATTTTAGAATATAAAATATGGAAGAGGCATCTAACAACCGATCAAAATCGTATTTCTACATTGTGATAGACCGAGTAACTTATTAATTTTAGTAAAATGCATATCCACAGTGAACGATTCATGCTTGATTTTTTTAGATTCTGGGTAATCCTGCATTAGGTGACATGCCACGCTCAATTACTCGTAATTCACGCATAAACTACTCGTAACTACACATGACCCTAAACATCCGTGGTTGGCGCGTGACATAACTACAACATATGTCGGCAGTCCCGTTATGTAGAATTTGTTCATCATGTGCCTGTATGTATCAGAGGATAAACAATGTGTTAGGACCTCAATTTCATGCTTAGGTAAGACAGAACAATAAGCGGTTCATCCAGGCAACGCGGACACCCGTGCGACGCGTAAACTAAAAAGGCTCGCCCGCGCTTATTTATAAACAATCCTCATCTTTTGACAGCATCAGATCACGTGATTGCTGACTCTTAGTGCAGCGTGTATGTACTGGCGTAGAAGTATAAACTGCCTTTAACCACGGATGCTTGGGATGCTCCGTGAATTATGCGTGAATTATTTTTCAATGTACGCACTATGTATAAGAAAATTTTTTATTCGACATTTTCGTCACAAATATTTTCCAGTAGACAACATCTACTCGTAATTATTATTGAGTGTTTGGGCATGAAGCCATGCATTAAATCTTGTGAACAACAGTACAAAATCCACACGGCTGGATTTTGAAGAAAACAAAATTGAGTGCATCGACATTATAAACAAGAAATAGCTTCAATGTTGCGTTATTTTGTCATAATATACATTATGCGTAGACCTTCACGAATTCACTGACCCAAAAGACATAGAAATCTATCCAATGTTCTTCATAACCCAACGACGCATTTGTTTATTTCCATAGGAAAGTACTTACCAATGAACATTCCGACACCTAGCTATTTAGTCCAAGAACTACTGACATTTCCTAAATTCGCGCACGAGCTTCTTAACATTTTTAATTTGTAGATTGTCACTCAACATCAGTAAAACGACAATTCTTAAGTTGTGATTCCAGTCGTCTTGCAAGTTATGGAGGGTCAAAGATAATTTGTTTAGGCAGATCCGGGTACTTCCGAGTTTGATGCACTCAATGACGTGATGATCCAACATTCACTTAAAACTCAAAATGAGATTTGTTATTTTTATGATTATGTTCCAAGGCACAATTCTCCAACAGTAAGCGGAAATAACTTCTTATCAACCGGTAGCTTGGCCGAATTGCTGTTGAAGATAATGAAAACGTCATGACAGCCGATGTTGTTGTTGCAGATAAACATCGGCTGTCATGACCCTCAATAACTTGCAAGACGAATGGAATCACAACTTGAGAATTGTCGTTTTACGGATGTTGGGTGACACAAAATGAAATTAATAAGATATAAATAATAATAAATTAAATTAATAAATTAATAGGATAATAATAGATACAAATTTGAAATAATAAGAAACTCGTGCGGGAATTTAGGAAGAAAATGTCAGTACCTCTCAGACTACGTACTATGATCGGCAACAGTTGGGTCTCATTCGCATGATGATGTCCACCGATGGTGGTACAAAAGATATATGGCATATTAGCATCATTATCTCTTTATTGATTAAACTTTGGTAATATCAATCAGTGTCGGCTTTCCTCAGCAAATGAAATGGAATCGAACAAATTCGACAAGGTCTTCGATTGCTGTGACCATAAATAGAAACCGACTAAAACACAACATCAGCAGTATCTTGCTTTATTATTAAATCATGTTGAGAATATTACTCACTTGCATTCACATCAGAGCCAACGAATATGTCTGTCAATCGCTAAAAGACAATCGGAGGTCGGAGCACGTAATATTCTTCAGCTACATTCCAGGTATGTAAAAAGATTATGCACATCAAATATCCGTGCCTCCCATCAGGATTGGCATAAGGTTAGTCATCTGCTGCTGGATGTGATGTGTAGATAATTCACTAATAAACTTGATTAATTGCACAAAATCATATCCCGTTAGATCGCCCACCCGCGTAACGAGTTCGTAACGAAGCTGGGTAGCGGGAAAACTTCGTGAAGCATGAAATGACTTCAGACGCATTCTGTGCTCACTAGGGCTGCTTCCTTCGATAGCAGGTTGACACTGATGTGCTTTTAGATCATTTTAAAACAAAAAAAATTGGTCGGGCAGAAGTCGGAATTTTAATGGGATAACGGTGGTCGCCGGAAGATATACATGTATGTATTGAGTTCGGGCACCCGGCTATTACTGTACACACGAAGCATTCCCGTCTACGTAAAATTTTCTGTTATTATTTGAATACCAACTGAAAACTTTGAGAAAATATGCATTTCTCTCCACAATTGGTACATTTTGAAGAATATACTGTAAGTGGTAATTTGATTAGCGGTGGCTTGTACCCATTGTCGCTGCTAAATGATTGAAATGCTTCAGTTAAATCAGGAATTACTATTATAAAATTTCCGCTGCTTTTCAGTCATTTCACATCACTTCACAGATAAATGGCATCTCACATTGTGGTCTCATCACAGTGGTGCGACAGACGCTTTGTAGAGCTGCAAAAGGATGTGGTTCATATGAATGGCTGGTGTTAATTCTTCGCATAATTTGTAGCCGAACCTAAAATTTTCCACAATTCTGAATCATTGCCAATTTAGGCAATATAACCGCTGACCGAAGTACTTCTTGGCTAGGACACTCAATCTTATCAAGGAGTTGCATTGGCTCGAGCTGGAATTGTATAATCATCTATGCGGAACAGCAACCTTCCACATTGTGGAAATCAATGCCTTCAACTAGAAATGATTTTTGTCGTGCTTGAGTAGTCAACATCTGAGATATTATGCCGCTATAATTTATTCTTTAGTGCCGGCAAATGTTTCCCCGATCAATTCCAAGCTCTAAAGTCGTGTGAAAATTGTAAAAATAGATTTCTTTCGTGTAATACAATTAAATCAGCTGTGACAGTTCGAATTCAATTATTTTGGTCATTAAAAGAAAAGCATATAAATAACATAATTGATAAAAGTGGCAATTTTTGACAGAAAATTGATGCTTTTCGATACAACGCAAAACATCTAAATAAGTGAAAACTCCGTGGATCTGTTTTGCTCTCATTAATCAAAAATTATTCAAAATTGTAATATAATTTGTTTCACGACTTTTCACTTCGTCATCTGCTTAAGTACACTTGTTCGTTTCCTGGATTCTTCTAATTCTTTAGCCGCCGAGGTTGAATTTGATCATGAATATTGATGCACCTCTTCTCAATAGTCTTGCTCATAGAAATGGTACTTACTCTATAGTCTTGCTTTTCTCTCTAACCCTCAGTTCAACAAAGTAATACCCAAATATATAATTACCCTTCTACAAAAATATAATGTTCTAGTGATGTAGGTGAATATACCTGCATCGTTGCATCTCAACACTGCTGAGGAATTGCCTAAATGCTAATAGGCCTACATTCATGAGTGAGCTATCGAGGAAAAGCCTATATCATCAAACCAGAATAAAACTCCATCTGGTTATTTAAAATAATTTTGTTTAAACGTATTCGGTTCCTCGCAGATACGAATTTAAGCAGGCCACCGTTTTGTCGAGAGCGAGCATGCAGAGCTGGAAAGCACTTATTCTTCGACCCTGAGAATTATTGCTGCATTTTCATCAATTGTCCGCTGTCACTTTCTCCTTGACGAATGGGAATGAATTCAAGGCATAACTGGAAAGCAGATTCTTCAATTCGGTGAGATTGATTACTATATTGTCATCCACTATCTGCTGTCATTCCTTGATAAATGTGTGACAAGATCTGTAATTTACCTCTGTCAAGTGTACAAAATAGCAATCACTATGGTTTGTGCTTAAGGTAGGCTATCGCATCTAATTAAGTGAGCTTTGTCTGTGCAAATTGTTCATAGCCGGTTCTAGATGAATAAATGTTCTCTATTTCGTTCTAAACTTCCACTTATTGCATGGAGCTAGTTAGTGAGACTAATAGGAACCGCCTGAAAATGATTGCCTTCAAAAAGAGTATTTTCATCAGCAGAATGAGTGTTTCTCCTATTCTTATTTTTCCTAGTTCATCAGTCTACTCCAAACCCGCTCTATAATTTTACTTAATAGTCATTGCGTGATCCTTCAGTGGTGATACTTACATATTTTCACACAAGGTGAATATTCATAATTGCTGAGTTTTCATGCTCTTCTCTCAAGCAGCTGCTTGAGTGGATAATATAGGCCTTACTAGCTGTAGCTCTGCATAACTATTGACTATTATATTGTGATCACACTTTCAACTGTCACGGTGACATTCAGATTATCTGGAAGTGTGATTGAGTAGGCCAACAGTATTAGTAGTCCCATCATGTAATATCATCCTTGTAAATAAAAAATTGTAAGTGGGCACATAAGTAACTTGCGGTACCCAAGCCTAATGCAAATTATCATAGAATCTGCAACTATAGGCCTCTATCTTTTATTTATCCTAATCGAAGTCTCTAGGTCTATCACTCGTTACTCATCTGGCATGCACATGATTGCAATTTTCATTTTATAAAATAATAGCGCGCAACCGAGATAGTAAAAAGGATGGAACTGAAAAGGGTGTTATCGAGAATTTTTCGGAATCTGACCGGTGTGGAAATTCCAACCAAAAAAATTACATACGAATAGACAGCTGGCTAGATCTGGCTGACGTTAGGTGTACAAACCCTGATTAACCGGCGGTTTTGGAGAAATACTGTAAGGTGCTGATGCAGATGTAAACAAAATCAATTTGTCTAGTTTTTTGAGGGAAGGCAGTACCATCCTCGTGAGTTCATTCCTATTCCCTATAGAAGTTCGGAGGAGAGCCAAGTGAGATGATGTATTGTAGTCAAAAAACTATCTTTGTCACAGCGACAGCGAGTGACTAATGCAAGTGCACTATAAACAACAAATATTCGTTAAAATTAACAGTTAAAATTACTTTCACTGCTGTTTTTACACTCCGAACAGAAAATATCCGCAGAGACGATCTATCTGATATTTGCGGATTTTAATTGATGTCATCAATCATCCAATTGTGACGTCATCATTTTCAAGTTTCTTACGAATATTTTCTGTTAAGTTTAGCGGATATATTACTGTAACTGCTGTTTTAGTGGTGCGCAGTTTGCAGTGAGACATACATCAGTAAAACTGTACGGTGCAAACCTCCCGTATTTAGTAGACACAATTAATTCATCGCATTATTATTTATTCATATAAGATGATTTGATAGGGACTGTAGTGCTTTTCACATTAACTTCGCTTTTATCATGGCTTGTATTAAGTTCTTCAAATGTGTTAATGATCCGATTGAAACAAGCTTAATGTAAAAGGTACGCAGGCGTCACGGGAATGTTGCTTCTTCTACTGCTAACTGGTTAGTTTACATAATTGTACTTCATCAGCGATCTTCAATGATCAAGCGTTGGTTCGCAAAGCATCTGCACGCATACTTTTGGTACTTATAGTTTCAAAATGAAGTTTTAACCTAAATCACACTTGTCTACACTTCGTTCAGAAAACAGAAACCAAGTTCATTGGAAAGCAAACTGTAGACAAGTGTGATTTAGGTTAAAACTACATTTTGAAACTGTCTTATGTAAGAAATAATGAATTGAGGTAAGAGGCGCATATAAAGACATAAGTAATAATCTCTCCTATAATGTTATTACTTATTAGTATAATAGCATAATATTAGTATAATAATTATTACTTAAATTTTGTATACAAAATTATTACAAACGTGATAAAATCTATCTAGGCCTAAAGTATGCTTGCAGATGCTTTGCGACATGATTGACACATTGCTTGTTATTTTAGGTCTACAGAAGCTCTGATTAATTCATACATTGACTTGAATGTTAATCTCATCATAATTTTGCATGCTATTTATAATTGATGCTGGCATAGTAAATACTGCTTAATTTAATTTACAAATTTTGTTTCATTTGTGCTTTTATATATAATACATCATGTAATTCTTGCATGGATGCATCCTATACATATCTTTGCTTTTTACGATAGTATGAATCCAGCGTGAAATGTCAATGAAAGCATTTCCTTTTTCAGAGACAATGATTCTCTTATTTCCGGATAAGATTGGGATATCAAACCAAGTAGGCCTATACATGGATTCTACATGGAACTGTTTGCAAGTGTGAAGGCAATTGCTGCACAAGGAATGGCTAAGTGTTACCGAACTGCTGTCAAACTTCCCAGGTACTGTCATTTTAGTCAACTATCCAAGGCAGTGTTACTGTGATACGTGGCTATAATTTCATGAAGAATAAACCTATTATTTGATGTTTTGACCATGTTTGACTTTTCTCTTTAGGTAGGATCCGCCCTGTTGCTTGTAAAAACGGGCTTTCATTTAATCTCCAGCTAAAATACAGAGCACTGGAGATTAAATGAAAGCCCGTAAATCAAGCAGCAGGGCGGATTTTTTTTTGGAACCTCCTCCGGTACACGAGTTCGTTCCGGCTACGTGTCGGTAGGAAAGACCCGTTTACCGGGCCGAGTTCGTGTTAACGAACGCATACCGGAGTCTGGCGATCTAACGGGATTCCAATACCGGCATATGAAAATGACACATTCATGCTTTGTCGCCTCTCCTTTGCTCTATGAAATGGTTGCTCATTCATTCTATTGCTGCATGATTAGTATCGACTAAGCTGCTCACATATCCCAGACATTTTCAGACTTTCATCACATTCAAAACTTCATTTGTGAATACAATACGATGATCATGGTGTAAGAGTCTTCAGTTCAGTCACTTCATCCATCATCTTATTCTGCTGTTCACATTCATATGTAAATCTATACTGCAACCTACATATCCTTTGTTTGTTCCCTCATGTTAGGTAATGAACGTTTTGAGCATTCAGCTTACGAGAGAGAGAGAGTGAGAATTATCATCCCTGTCAGCATTATTATCACAACTCTTTCATCTTCAAAGGTGAAAAAATGTAAGATATGAACATGTGGCAAATTCTGAAAAGTTTCGCCTGGATTCTCCAATTAATGTAAGCCAACATTTATGTAAGGCAGACAACGCAACAGAGATGTATCGCGGCTTCTTTTCTCAGATGATTAGCATAATCCCATTGGATAAGAATATAAAGCGCTTTCAAGACAATGCGGTGACATGAAGATCCCTGGAGATGGAATAGCAAATAATGAACCTCACAGATGCCTCTTCTGCCACTCTCAACTAGAACCGCAATGGCAGCGACTCCTATATCATTTTATTGTCGCAGATAAGCATCGGTTGTCATAATAAAAATAATAATAATAGATATATTTGTCATGTACATACATAAAATATACAGATTTCTGAGAATTAGGTGGGATAGTGACAAATATCAAACCCCAAGTTGGGGCAACTCGGCAGTAAACATAAAATATTCAAATTTGCTGAGTTGCATAATGTTCACGATAAATGTAAAATCGATTAAATTACCATAGACCGATGCGTGTAAAGAAAGAATGTAAATTCCTCTTAAATGAGTCAACTGAGGAAACATTGACTTCATCGGCAGTGAGTTGATTCCAAAATTGAATAATTCCTACTGAAAAGAACTTCAATCGAAAATTACGATGGCATGCTGGCATGAGTAATTTGAAAGGATTTCCACGTTGTTCTCTGGTTGAAATGATAAAATATTCATGAGGGTTGATGTTAAACATATTGTTCAAAATCTTAAACAGGAAAATGAGTCTGTATCTCAATCGTCGCGTAGAAAGAGACAGAGATGAAGCCTGGATAAGAAAGATGTCGAATATCTGGGAAACAGCGAGTGAAGCGTTTTTGTACTCTTTCAATATGGGTTTCTAATACCTTGGTGTGCGGTGACCAGATGATGTTGCCAAACTCCAGGATAGAACGAATGTTAGCTTTATAGATAGGTAAAAGAATGTCATGTCTTCTGGTTTTGAATGATTTTAACATCATACCCAAGCAACGGTTGGCTTTCAACGTCATGGTAGATATATGCTTGCCAAAGCAGAAAGGCTGACTGATGATTATCCCCAAGTCTTTGAAGCAATCTACTCTCTCAAGTTTCTCTCCATTACAATAATAATGCGTATCATCGTCTCTGAAACCAAAATGCATTGATTTGCATTTGGAGGCATTAAGAGTCAACTCGTTTTCTCTGGGCCAACATTCAATAGTTGAAATAGATTCCTGAAGACGCATAGTTGAGTCAAGTTGTTTACTGTGATCGAAGGCAACGGCCAATTTGATGTCATCAGCGTACTTTATCATTAGAATGTCATTGTACAAGGGGTGATTGAAAAGTTCGTGGCCTGATATAGAAAAAAGCATATTTCGCATTACGATACATATTTATTTTTCGACATAATCACCCCTAAAATCAACGCGCTTAGCCCAACGGTGCTGCAATGCGGGGATCCTTTGCTCATAGAAGTGCGAGTCTTTGAAGTCCAGATACTCCTCAGCGGCCTCCATGACGTCACTGTTGGATGCGAAGTGCTGACCACTGAGCTCCAATTTCATTTTTGGGAAGAGATGAAAGTCCGATGGTGCCAGATCAGGAGAATAGGGTGGATGTGAAATGATGTCAAACCCACAACCTTGGATGGCAGACATGGCGGTAGCGGAGGTGTGAGCAGGCGCATTGTCTTGTTGGAAGAGCACGCCTTCCCTCTCCGCTTTATCATGATCTGCACTCGCAACTGCTGCAACAAATGAGCGTAGTACTCGCCAGTAATTGTCTGACCAGTCTCTAGGAAGTCCAACAACAAAACTCCCTTCGAATCCCAAAAAATGGAGGCCATGACCTTTCCCGCGGACCTGGTGACCTTGGCTTTCCGCGGAGTTGATGATCCTGGGTGCTTCCATTGTTTCGATTGTTCTTTCGACTCTGATTGATAGTGGTGAACCCAAGTCTCATCCATCGTAATGAACCGGTCCATGAAATTTTCAGGATCTCTTACGAACAGCGCCAGGTTGTCCCTTGAGATGAGAAAACGGGCTCGTTTGTTCTCTGGTGTGAGCAGTCGTGGCACCCATCGAGCGGAAACTTTGTTCATGCCAAGTTCATGATGGATGATGTTATGGACACGCTCTTGTGAAATCTTCAGTTCGAAGGCAATCTTTCGCTCGGTTGTACGGCTCGGTTCCACAACGGGGATCATCTTCCAAGCTCTCTCTTCCTTACTTGAATTCTGAAGACCAGTTCTTAACTGTGGTGTAGGACGGAGCTTTCTCACCAAGTGTTCCAACCATATCATCATGAATCACCTTTGGTGTGAGTCCTTTCAAGCCGAGATAACGAATGACAGCTCGATTTGAAACGTGATCCATCTTACGCAACACTTATCTGACTAACTGACTGATAAGTTAGTAACTGAAGTTTAGTAGCTGTGGTTTATCAACAGTTCACCGGATCGACTGATCACTCGTCATGCGCCGTCAGCACAATCCATTGTATCAATCCACATGTGCATAATGGCCTGGCTTTCTATGTCAGGCCACGAACTTATCAATCACCCTTCGTAGGTGATTCGTTGGTCAAGGTCATTCAAAAACAAAACAAAAAGCAGAAGGCCAGGAACAGATCCTTGAGTGACCCCACTTAAAATATTTCTTGGCGTTGACAGCTCACCGTTTATCTTACCAAATTGAATGCGACCAGTTAAGTAATTAATGATCCAATGGAGCAATGATCCATATATTCCACAATGGTATAATTTTTTGACGAGAATGTGATGAGGAACAGTATCAAAAGCACGGCTGTAGTCAAGGAACACAGCATCCACATAAAGTTTGTCCTCAAGATGCCTTGTTACAAAATCATAAAATGCTAAATTGGCCGCTTCAATAGACGAACCCTTAACCCTTAGCCTTCTAAGCCTTTCAGAAGTGTCTGCGGCACGAAGCGCCGACTGTTTTTAAATCATTTTATTAAAAACCGGTCAATAAATCGAAGGAGAGAATATTGGATTTTCCCTGTCATAATGAACAACCTCCTGTACATGACCATCAACTGGCTATTTGAGAAGTTATTGGAGGACCAGTCTAAGTTAGGAGAGTTAAAATCACCACAAAAAAAACATGATAAGCATTATCCGGTTTGCAGCTTTCATACAAATAGTTAGTAAATAAACTATCATTCCAATTGTAATCTGGGGGTATGTATACACATGAAATAATACAGTTACATTCCATTCCGAATACTTCACATGTAATAGCTTCAACTCTATTAGATGAAAATTTGTTTAACATAACACACTGATATTTTGTTGAAATATATATTAGAGCTCCTCCACCTCTTGAAACATAACGATCACAGCGGTAAAGAATGTAATCATTGATCTTCAAATAGGAATCAGATATATCCACATGACCCCAAGTTTCAGACACACAGATAATACCAGGCTTATACGACGAAACGTATGATCTCAGTAGATCAATTTTATTAATCAGGGAACGAGCATTCAAATACATGATGCCAATAAAAGAGTCATAAGAAACAGCAGCATCTGTCTTTTCTTGAGCTATGGAGCAAACCGGATCATCAGACATAAAGTAATAAGCAGGTGACAATAATCTAATATGACATGGGTAATTCCGCGAGAGAAAAATCAAATAATTAACAATTAGTTTACGTCGGTCCAGAACTTGATCAGAACCCAGTAGTCAAAAAAGTTGATTCCTGATATCAATTTTGTCAACTACCTCACCCCTTAAACAAATAGACGACTAATAGTCGTCTTGCGCCAGACGTCCTAAACTGGGTCTAATTTGTCCGATAGGGTGACCTTTTTTAGACGACTTATTAGACGACTTTCAGACGACTTAAATTTACGCCACTTAAGTAGGTATTTAACCCAATTATCGCTACATTAAAGCTATACCCATGCTTTTCCTTAGAAGTTTATATCAAAAAACAGGAGAGTACAGAAGAATATTGTAATTAAATACAGAATTTACAAAAATGATATGATCACACCGTTTGGATCATACAAATTTCCTCAAAACAAAATTTACAAAAATGATATGATCACACCGTTTGGATCATAGCGCTACTTATTTCTCTATAAAACAATAATTTACTTAACTGATACGACAACACCGTTCAGGCTGTCATTCGTCGATTTCCCGAAAAACAGAAAAAAACAGACAGCTGAATTGGAGAAAAACAGACGGCTGAATCGGGAAAAAACAGAATGCGAAATCGGAAAAAACACCAACATAGAATGCTCAATCATATTGAAATTATTTGGAAAAATTAGTGTCTGAATTGAATATTCCAAATATACTACGGGCCAGGGAAATTCATTACTGGTATATATCACTATCACTACAAAATATGTGCCGAAAAATGGCATATGAGCCTATTGAAAATAAACAATACGGAATAGTTCGTTCTGAAGAAATAGAAGTCAGCTGATTTTGCGATTTAATCAAAATGTATGTTTGGTAAATAAATTATTAAATATGGAACTCAGGCTTTTTTCCTCGTACAACTAATATTCAGAAGTAATCAAAACTGCGCTTATATATTCATTAACTTATAATTTTGACAGGTATAGAACTTAAAAACAAACGTCACGAACTTTTGGAACGCCCTTCGTAATACAGATGCAAATCAAGAAATCTGCTATCCAACTTTGTATGTTCATTGCATGTTATGATTAATGCCATTTTGTTACTTAATGCTGCACAAAGTTTTGTTATCATAGTATTTCTATAAAAAAAACAGAATCTTCATCTAAACACAGAAAAAACGGAATCTCGGCCAAAAGGCTAAACAAAAAAAAACAGACGACTTGACAGCCTGCACCGTTTGGATCATGCGGACTTCCTTAAGATGAAATTTACAAAAAAATTTGATCAGACTTTACTTAACAAAGATGCAATTTGTGATTCAAATACTAAACAAAATTACGAAGTTACAAACAGTGAGTAGCGTATTATCTCGAATATAGTCTACCTACCCGATGGTTTCATATTCAATTTTACAAATTGTACCTAATTGTAAATAAACATGTCTCTTATTCTTGATACGCACGTGCAATATCGATCAAAATTCATATGCAGATTCTTAAACTTTTATGAAGCGCTTCATTATGTTATCAAGTATTTTATAATTAATAATTATATCTGATAAGAGTGAGTCATTTGTCTATCGTTCTAAATTTGTATGATTATTTGTCTAAATCATCAAATTTATCATTTGATAGATGTATGATAGATATCAAAGTATATGAAAAATTAAAGTAAAAAGCAAAAATAAATTGGAAACGGTTGACAAATGTTTCACTCTAATCAGATATAATTACAAAGTCTTTTATAACAAATTGAAGCGTTTCATAAAAAATTGAGAATCCGCATATGAATTTTGATCGATGTTGCTTAGGCGCATTAAGGATTAGATACATGTTTTTTACAATTAGGTGAACGCTTTGACTCATAATTGCCAAATTTCCTTGTTTTTTTGCAATATGTTCTGTACCACAGAACATTGATTCAAACAATTATGAAATATTTTAAGACGGAATGAAACGTTTAACGAGGTCTTGGGAATCGTCATATGCTTTGGATAATTGTTGCATTTGGTGAGCTAGTAAGCCTATAATAAGCTAGGGTTATACTCGAGGAAATGCGGTACTGAAGTAATCAAGGCACAATCTAGAAAAATTCATCATTTCTGGTAGACATAGTCAAGTGTATCGATGGTTAACATCAATCTGTTCTTACAGATAATTAATTTCGTTCAAAATACATCGATCATCAAAATAACTAGGAGACCGGAATTCGAAAATCACATCGCCACAAAAACATGTAAAAATTTCATATAAAAGCCTCATAGAAAAATTAATACATGTGCAAAATTACTGAATAAAAATACAAGAGATATCAAAATTACGGCAGATAGTACTGGGTTATAACTCACCCGTAGCAATCTATAATATAGAGAGTGACCTGACAAGATACAAAGGCAATATAAAACATAGCAATGTGAATAGTAAATTCAGTGACAAGTCAAACTATTAAATTATTATTCGTTTTATTAGCTTACCTTGTTTCTTTCTAGAAAAGTTTGTGTTTTCCTAAGTTGTCTCTCACATTGTTGATAACAAGAAAGAAGTAAAGTAGTCGAACAGTTAATCACAATGTCGTGACGTACCTCCAGACACTATTTTGGTCACCTGGTAGCATTTTTTCTGCTCTATCTGCTTCATCCTTTTCAACGCTTCTCCCACCAAACAACCAACTCTCTCTTCCTCAGTGTACGTGTCAACTCGGTGTTGCTGAAAGGATGGAAAAGCATATTAAGACAGAATCATTAAATCATCACAGAATCATCATTAAAACAGAAGAATACTATAGGCGTATACAATACATCCTTATTTTCTATTTCAAAAGATGTTGACACCAGGCACAATTGTGAGCCCAAACCGAAGTTCTTCGATCACTCAAGCGAAAAAATATAATACCAATTACTCGTTATCGATTTATCAATCATCCATCTGCCTATGTACTACATAGGCCCTACTTAAGTACAATTTACGTTCAACTCAGCATCCGATTGACTCAGGGCTGTTCTAATTTTGTATTTACTGGATTAGGGCATTAACATTTTCCTGGAATTCAAGGTCAACTTAAATAAATACATATTACTGAAATTAACTTTGCATTCTAGAAAAAATATATGTAGCATCTTCCTAGATCCTAATACAGTATAGACATGACCTATACTCTAGACCATGTATCATGGACTATGATAATAAATTTAATTGAGGCATTGCTCACTGAAAACATGATGAGGAATTAATAAGCTACAAGACATCTCTAGGTTCTGGTGAAGAGTGTGGACAAAGTCATCAATGAAGTGATTCACAGAATGACACAAACACAGACGGTTGTCTTCAAGTGTCGTTTATCTTCGTTGCAGGCATGTGATTTCATGTGATCATCACGCTGCGAGGGGAGCACCAATGAAAGGGATTTCCATAATAATGTCCAAAACAGACACGGTGCCTTCAAACAGATGATAATCATAAAATCTCTTTCCATCTGTTTCACATCAAATTCAATTATAAGGTTGTAATCAGAAACAAAACGACCGATGGGCATCCAACCTTTCTTATTACCTTGACATGACGATTGTGTCTTACATTTACAGGTTTCCATATTTACATGAGGGCGGTACAACTCTACATCAAAGCCGTCACATAAAATAACTCAACATGACACTCGCTGCATGATATCACTGACAGCTCCCTTTTAAAATAACATACGCAGACTCCACAATCAAAACATTCACAGGCGACAAACACAAAATACAGGTTACTCCCGTCAATTCATTTATGCAAAACAAGCATCACAATACAATTACAAAGGTGAAGCTGTATCAGTGGGAACAAAATATATTCAATTACACTCGAATTTCAGATATATAGAAATCTAGATAGAATTTAGATATATAGAATTTTAGAATATATAGAAATAAGCATTAAAATATGTATGTAAGGCATAGGAATTTCAAACGGGGTTTTTAAATTTTCAATTATAAACGATTATCAATTACAACGCAAGGCTGCAAGCAATTATAAACGAACATTACTTAGTATCATTCATTCATCATACATTTGTCTATAACTTAGAGAGGATGAATAAGGTATATGCGTATAGCATATATCCATAAACTACAAGTTCATATTCACAAGTTTTTTGAAAATTAATTTTAAAAGCAAATCGCTTGACCTTCCAACTCATTTACATGAAAGAGCTACAGTTTTATAAATACATTGAGAATTCGAGACACTTTGTGTCGGTACGGGACTATGTTTAAAGAACTTGTGAAAATATCACATCTATACAGTGGTTGTCGTGGCATCCTGTCTTCAAAATAATGCATTTTCATCGTGTTATTTTCCAGGCATTCCGATTTCCGACAATGCTTCATAATTTAAATACCCACTTCCGTGAATTTACACTGCAAGCCCGCAATTATATCCTTCTCCAGAAAAATAATATCTGAGTTAACAGCAGAACATAATATAAGGAAAAAGAAAGAATAAATCATATTATCATCTCTCCTAAAGATATCATAATCCTGTTAAGAAAACTCCTAAAACACAAAACTCCTCAGCAATTTCAGACAGATTAGACGAGCACTTCGCTATGGTTTCAAATCTACAACACTGGTTACAAACGATGACAACTTCTGCAAGAGTTTACACAGGATTTAAGTTCCTCCACTCTTTCGCTATTAATCGCTGCTGTTAGTTTGCTGTTGTACCATATTTCCCGATTTCCTAAGGAGAAGACTATAAGCGAACGGTACGGTTTCCCTTTTTAATGTTCATTTGAATCTATCGTGGTAACATTTATTTTCCTTATCTCAAAATATATATATATATATATTAAAATAATTGAAGTGAAAACACATGGAATGCACAAGCGCTTTCTATATTCTTCAGGTGCAAAGTGAAACAAAAAGCAAGATCATCATAATTTCAAATATACATTCATCATAGATATGGATGTTGCAAGGTAATTTACATAGTAGGACATGCACATGCATAGTAAATAGAAAAATAACTTTGTTATAGTTTATTATGCTAAAATACATCAACGATATCTAATTTATGTATTAGATTGAAACATAGATTTAGGTATAGAAGAACATATACGCGAACTAATATAAAATGCATCTCATATCAAAAGTGAATGAATTCATAAGAAACGTATAAAAGTGATTCATGAATTTAATTTCGGATGAAAGCGATCGATAAAATATTTTTCTTTACATTTACGTTCAATTTTGTTTTCAGAAAAAAGCTTGTAAAAGGGAAAGATTGACATGTTGCCCCTACCACACGTTTCCAGATGTTCACTTAATTTAATTTGTCTATAATTGGCATTCAAAATTTGTTGTTTGTGAACCCTTACTCTGGTTCTTAAGGATGTCCCAGTTTCTCCGATATAATAATTTTGACAACCGGGGCAGGTGATGACATATACAACATTACTGGTATCACAACTCATATTACAATTTACATGGAAAATGTGTCCATCAAATGTATAAGAAGATCCTTCTTGTAGGATGTTACAAGTACCACATCTCAAGTCATTGCATTTATTTACTTTATGTACTTGATCACTTTCAAATGTGGATTTACAAAGAATTCTTTTCAAATTTCGTGGTTGTCGTTTACTATTAATAAAAGTACAGTCTCCAAAAATTTCTTTAGTTTTATCGTCATTTTTCAATATTGAATTCACATGAGAAATAGCTGGTAAAATGTTCATGCTTCTAGGGTTGTATGTGTGTACAAAAGGTATGACAGAATCAATATTATTTTTCTTGTCACTTGTAAGAAAAAGTGATGAACGGTCAATCTTTAAAGATTTTGAAATGATCAATTAATGAGTGAGGATAGCCCTGTTGTAATAAGAATTGCCTTAATTCGTCCAGGCGGTTCCTTCGATTGACATCATCACTACAGATCATGCATATACGTCTCGCAAGACTGTAGGGGATCGCTCTTTTAACATGGCGGGGATGGCAGGAGGAGAAGTTTAGATATTGATGAGTGTCAGTTGTCTTATATTAAATGTCAGTGTGTATTGTTTCTTCCTCTTTAATCACGAGAATATCAAGAAAAGGGATCGCCCTGTCACTTATTTCCATGGTGAATGAAATGTTGATATCAAGATCATTAAGAATATCATGAAATCGGTTTAACTTTTCAACGTCAAATTTCCAAATAATAAAACAGTCATCCAAGTATCTTTTCAGTTACTCATTACATCATTTGTAGTATCCCTACCCCACACTTCAATAAGGCGATTTTTCAATTGAATTTCAAGATAGCCAAGTGTTAGGTTTGCGTAAATTGGGGCCACTTTTTTGCCCATTGCGGTGCCTTTGATTTGTTTGTAGCAGTTATTACCAAATTCAAAAGTATTGTTTACCAAAACAGATTTTAAGCATTCTAAAATAAATGAATGATTGAAGCGACTGTCAATGGCGTTTGGGAATTGATGAAGCCAAAATTTTACCGCAAATAAACCTAGGTCATGGGGAATGTTTGTATATAAACTAACAACATCAAAAGTCACCAACTTGGCGTTAATGGGTATGTGCTTAGGCAAAGTTGTTTAAAAATCAAGATCATCTCTTACATAACTTTGCATATGCTTGCATAGAGGTTTTAGAATGATATCCAAAAAATTACTAAGGCGTTGGGTAGGAGCATTTGGGCTACCAACAATAGGTCTAAACGGTAAATCTGAAGGATTTTGAATAGCAATGTATTCTGAATTATGTTCAGAAATGGCATTCTTGATCATGTTTGATTTATGAATTTTAGGCAATCCGTAAAAATTACTGCTTTTGAATTCAAAATTAATCAAATAGTCTTTTTCTTTGCGGGTTAGATTATTTGCAAACAGTTGAATGGTTTTTTTAATGTCTCTCATAATTTGTTTGTCTTCATTAGTTGGTAATTTTTTGTAAAAGCTTTTATCTTCTAGCATATCTAAAATCTTCTTTTCATAATAGGATTTATCCATAATCACAATAGCGCCTCCTTTATCCGCTTCTTTGATAATTATATCAGGATCGGCACTTAGAGATTTCAATGAATTTTCCTCATTTCTATTTAAATTAGACTTTGTTTTCATTACATTACTTTCCTCAGTTATGTTGATTTTCTCTAAAGTTTCACAAATGTTGTCTAATACCGAATTCTTTCCTTTTTGAGGATGGAAAGAAGATTTATTTTGAATTAAACTTTTAGGTCCATTCTGACCGACTTCGTTATTATGAACATAAAAATATTCCGTTAGTCTCAATTTGCGAGTATATTGTTTGATGTCCACTTTGAGTTCTTCACTATTTTTGCGAGGAGTAGGAGTAAATTTTAGCCCTTTGTTCAATACACATTTTTCAGGTTCAGTCAAAATCTTACTTGATAAGTTTACAATTTTTACATAAGTTTGACATGGTTTTACTTCCTTCCTCGAAAATTGACTTTTTATGCAAGTATTTAATTCAGACTCAAGTGTCTTATCCTTATCGATACATATTACATTATTCGTGGATTGACATGACTCACTTTTTGGTAATAGCCATGGAGTGGTTTACCTCCTCCTAAAAAAGGCTTTGTATTCCTGGAGATTCTGTATGTTTCATGTCTATTTGAGCGTTCGTAATTCCGAGTAGCATCGTTAGTCATTGCATTAGGAGAATAGCGATCGTATGGATGATTATTGGATTGATGTATTTGATGATTTGACGGGGAATTTCGACGATGATAAGAATTGGAACGTTGAGAACTGCTCGTTCTGGTGAAATTATGTCCTCTCACAACTGAAGCATATGTTCGTCGGGTTCGCGTATTAGAATCATTGTTTGAAGAGTAGGGTCTGACACTCATCAATATCTAAACTTCTCCTCCTGCCATCCCCGCCATGTTAAAAGAGCGATCCCCTACAGTCTTGCGAGACGTATATGCATGATCTGTAGTGATGATGTCAATCGAAGGAACCGCCTGGACGAATTAAGGCAATTCTTATTACAACAGGGCTATCCTCACTCATTAATTGATAATAGCATTTCAAAATCTTTAAAGATTGACCGTTCATCACTTTTTCTTACAAGTGACAAGAAAAATAATATTGATTCTGTCATACCTTTTGTACACACATACAACCGTAGAAGCATGAACATTTTACCAGCTATTTCTCATGTGAATTCAATATTGAAAAATGACGATAAAACTAAAGAAATTTTTGGAGACTGTACTTTTATTAATAGTAAACGACAACCACGAAATTTGAAAAGAATTCTTTGTAAATCCACATTTGAAAGTGATCAAGTACATAAAGTAAATAAATGCAATGACTTGAGATGTGGTACTTGTAACATCCTACAAGAAGGATCTTCTTATACATTTGATGGACACATTTTCCATGTAAATTGTAATATGAGTTGTGATACCAGTAATGTTGTATATGTCATCACCTGCCCCGGTTGTCAAAATTATTATATCGGAGAAACTGGGACATCCTTAAGAACCAGAGTAAGGGTTCACAAACAACAAATTTTGAATGCCAATTATAGACAAATTAAATTAAATTAAGTGAACATCTAGAAACGTGTGGTAGGGGCAACATGTCAATCTTTCCCTTTTACAAGCTTTTTTCTGAAAACAAAATTGAACGTAAATGTAAAGAAAAATATTTTATCGATCGCTTTCATCCGAAATTAAATTCATGAATCACTTTTATACGTTTCTTATGAATTCATTCACTTTTGATATGAGATGCATTTTATATTAGTTCGCATATATGTTCTTCTATACTTAAATCTATGTTTCAATCTAATACATAAATTAGATATCGTTGATGTATTTTAGCATAATAAACTATAACAAAGTTATTTTTCTATTTACTATGCATGTGCATGTCCTACTATGTAAATTACCTTGCAACATCCATATCTATGATGAATGTATATTTGAAATTATGATGATCTTGCTTTTTGTTTCACTTTGCACCTGAAGAATATAGAAAGCGCTTGTGCATTCCATGTGTTTTCACTTCAATTATTTTAATATATCAAACCAATTGCTGATATTGAAAAAATTTTTACATATATATATATATACACTGTATACATGTATACTAACTTAACTTCGAAATGAATGATTGAGACAGGCACAACATCAATACTCATTAGGTCGATGTTTCCAAATACATGTAGATTGTAGGTCTTACCTTTGAATACTTCAAGCAATCTATCACGAAGGAAATAACTCCACTGGCGAATGCTGACTCTTTGCCACGTTGCCCAGTTTTGGAAAATCCCTTCCATGCCGATGGTGGTGCTATGAACAGCAAAATTCTCTTAACTGACTTCTTTTTGTTTCCCGACACCGTTTTACTAGCCAATACGATAAGTTTCTGACGCTTCTCAATGTCTTCATTCATATCTCCGAAAAAACTGTTAATTTCAACCGTGGTGGTTGGAAGTTGAAGTGCCGATATCTGTTCATCTGACTTGATTCCATCGGAAGGCATGTCAGTCGGTAGATGCACATGTTTCAATAGGCCTTCTACCCGAAGTAATACTTTAAGAGTTTCGGAAACCCAATGAAGCTGATGTTCACAATGACACTTTACATCACGACTTTCAGATGTACAAGAACTCTGAGCATTAGATTCTATAGAGTACATCGTTTCTTCTGAGTCAAGCTGCATTCCAATGTTCGACGCTGTCTCAATTACTGATGCTGAAGATGGATAGTCGGAGTTGATTTGTCGGGACGTGAACTCAGTGGTTTTTGATTCAGATGCTTGACCAAGAATTCCCGATGGAGCAATTGGGAACACATCAGTAATCATTGCGTCGGAACGCCTAAGCAATAGCTTCTTCTTCTTCGGTTTGTTCTCAACGTCTTCATCGTCATCTGCTTCGTCGGCAGTATCATCATATCCATAACGTTGGGTTACCTTTCGCTTTCGAGACTCATCCTCCGTTGTAGACATTGATCCCTTCGAAACGAATTTTGCACATTTCTTCGTAATGTGTTCATAGACGTCTGAAACATATACGTGAAATGTAAAGATAAGGAAATAACTGTCAATGTATTAGAAAAATGCAACAGTCGAACCAAAACATTTTTAATGACTTCTAACAAATCCTAAAGTGGAAATCGATATAAACATCCACAAAGTAATATTTCTGTAGTAATTTAAAAAACACTAATCCTGGTGGATATCTATCAATTACTCTACCCACTAATATTACATTATGTACTCACAAAGTAAAACAGTGACCAAGTAAACATTTCTAATAGGCTATCCCTTTCTTTTTTAATTACATAAATAATGGCTTCGTCGAAATGCGCTTCATAATTACCATGGTAATAAAATGACTTCATTACCAGTCACAACTCTTGTTCTATTGAATGTCTTTGGTTACGACCGCAATTTAAGGGATCTGAAAGATATGTTTATTATCATCGAATACTAGGATATTGAATTTTTGATGACACAGACAATAATTGACCATATATTATCTTACCTCCTGAATAAAGGATAGTTGCCCGGTACGTCGGCCAAGTTGAATGTGACGGCGACTTTAGGCGTAGAAACTTCCTCACTAAATGATACTCCTTTTTCGAGGGAAAAGCAACCGTAATCACGTTATCTTTCAGACGTTCGTCAATCCATCCATCATAAACAACTTCTACTTCTCTACCACTGAATTCCACGATATGATACATTGTCTGAAAAAATATACATTGTCTGTATAATTATGATTATCGAAATCGAGATTTCATTCCTGCCTCATCTACGGCGCGAGGCCGTACTAAGGATGGGCTTCTTCCTATCTGATTAGCAACTTCGTCAAAAATGGTTACCGTATATTATATCCATAACTCAAAAGAATTGTAACACATTATCTTGGGTGTTGAATCAAGATCAGAACACGATCGCGCTACTATCAATTGTAAGAAAATGACTACCGTAATCAGCATTACGTCCTATAAGATAGCTGTTTCATCATTTAATATAAGATGAAAGTACTCCAATTAGTCCTTAATTAGAATGTATCGGTAGTTAATTTCCAAACATATCGCGGGATCCCGGAAGTCAAATCTCGAGGTAACGTTATTGTATGAAACCGCCGGGATCAATGATGGCAATCCCTTCTAGTCATAAACCAAATGCTGCTCATAAATATAACTTTCCCAACTATCTACATGTAATTAAGCAACAATTACATGCAAACTTTCATAGAGAACACGAGTTTCAGTCAAAATCCTTTTGATATTTATTGGGCCTATAGGCCTACCGGTACATGTCATCACTACAAAGGCGGGTCAAGTGAAAAGAGTCATCAGGTATAGACAATTATTCACCAGATAAGACAAAAATCTCACTTCTGAAATGAGGTGTGAAGCAAAGAAATGAAATATTTTCTATCTAGTGTCATCGCTTTCTGGCAAATAGATGACAATCTAAACGCTTTCAATGTCAATTGACTTGTACAAAGATACTTTCAACATCCCAATCTTGCTCGATGGCATTGGTACCGTAAATATGTCTCCGATAATTTTCAATGTATATCCAACGACATAAATATTTTCAAGGTTCTCATTGGATACGAAGTAAGATATACTGAATGGTATTGGTGCTGCAGCTTTGATAAATGAGTTGCGCAATGAGTTGGTCGCGCTTTACATCAAATTTTTCTAGGATGCCGAGGATACATTCAGCAAGCCCCTGAGCAGAACGATCTTTTACTTGCAAAAACTGAATAAAGCGTTCAGTGACAGTATTTGATGAATCCAGATAACGAAAAACAGTTACATTTTGACATTGAACACTAATATCAGTAGTGTCATCGCTGATAACCGCGATAAAAGGAGCGCTTTTTATCTCGGCTTTAATTGTCTCAATATAAACGCTATAGATCGCATCTAAGAGCTCGTTCTGTATTGTTTTGGAGGTTCTTTTAAAAACCGAAGCATTTTGAAGATGGTCTCTTAGAAGTGAATCATAATTCCCGGTGTGTCTTACAATACTTAAGAAGACACCAGGATTTGGTGACGAATCGTCCTCTCAAAGGAAGTTCCTCATGTCCACACAACAAGATACATTCCACTACTCTCTCTTGAGAATGTCCCTATTACGGCTCACTTTGTCATTAAAGCGCTGTATTTCCAGTTTTCGGCCTTTGTCGAATAGATCTCTGATATCTGATTTCCCAAATAATGACCATCTCATTGAGTTTGAAATGTGACTCTCGCAAGTCTCATGTTTCGTGACTTTTTCACTTAAATGCTTCAGATCATGTACACCTCTTTCAGTCCACGTCCTATCGCTTCCATCGGAAAGAAGCAAACACGGAAAACAAAAAAGCGTTTTGTGCTCCTCGCTAGCCGTGAGCCACGGTATCTTCACAAACCATTCTCGATTAAAGGTTCTTGTAATTCTACCATCCTTCTGAGTTAAAGCAATATTTTCGGGAGTATGTCTCCCTAATCTCTTCACTTCGGCCTTTTCAGCATCAGTTAAGTGTCTAAAGGGCCTTTTCAATAAAAAATCTACAGTATTCATTCGGCGACTTTGGGAGTTCGATGTACTTTAAAAAGAGATAGATTTCGTGTACCGAACCGAAGGGTATTGTATGCTGATTCATGGACTGATCGCTGGTGCTAACCTCACATCACCTCACTCAGTAAAAAGGGAATCACAATGCATTGTCTTTGCATTGACGGTTAACCAATCAGAAGCGTTAGGTCTCCCTCTCGAGTGCCCACTCTGTGACGCATTCATCGCGTGTTAATTCTGTCAATTCGCTCAGATCGTGAAATGAATCACTCTCACGTCATCTCAATCTCGATGTTTGGGCGCACCCATCAGTCTTGAAAACGATTGATGGATTCTGCTAGCGTCACTGTCGCGCAAATGGAACAGATGTACATGAAGTATAGTTGAAATTTATGATCAAGAAATGGAGGCTACTACTGATGTTGCTGGTTATTTCAGTTAGACAACATTTCAATAGTTGGGGCAGTGCCCCACCTGCCCAAATGGACGAGCCGCCACTGGTTAGTATATCTTGTATTTATAGTGATGTATTCTTAAAAATCGTAAAATTCACGTGGTATAAACAAATAACTATAGCGTGCTCCTGCAAAACTGACAAGTGAAACCTTGAAGACAAGAGAATAAAATTATTACTTCAATATTAATTTGACAAAGTTAAACAAGCATATCATTGAATTTTTTATATGCTTCAAATCATATAATATTGCTTAATATTAAGGAAGTGTAATGCGTGCAATTCACCCATGGGGTATCGTTATTTATTTACATTATTTTATTACGTTACCTCGAATAATACAGATTTTTACAGATTGTCACTCTATTGTAAATATGAACATGGACAATCAACAGTAAAATAATTCAACGATTCTCTTACATATGTCGATTTGATTCATATTTTTAACAGAAATGGCAAGGATATCGACAGAATGTCGACCGTTTAAGAATTCCATTTGTTTCTTTAACTGGGTCATGATTGACGACTAAAAGTCGGAAAAAAGACGACTAATTTAGTTCATGGAACTCGTCTAAATTTGGTGCATTTAGTCGACTTCTAGACAAGTCCTACATTCGATCAATTTCTACATTTTCAGCAAACTAAGAGTTCAGACAGTGATAGGACATCACGAATACACATAAGCCATCCAAATATTATGATACATATCCAATTTAAAAAAGTAGACCAGTATAGTCGACTAATGTACCAGTTTAAGACGTCTTAAATGTTTAAGGGGTCAGAATTTAAAAATAATCTCCCTTTCTTGATATACAATTTGTCCGTAGGCGTAGCAGATTTTCTCATCTCATACATAATTCCTCTTAAACGCTTTTCTTCCTGTCTAACGAGTACAGCCGAGTCTGGGCTTATAATAAACCTTTCCGAATTTTTGAGTAAGGTCTGGTTCATCTCGAACTCTCCTCTGAGAAAACAACGCTCGATTTTTCATTCGGATATCATGAAACCCAACTTTCAAGATACGTGAACGACCAGAAATCATATGTCCAAGGCGGGTACAGAATGATATACCAACGTCATCTGACTGACAAATTTCTTTACAGAGAGACTCGATTTTATCCGAATCATTCACTAGCAAAACATCATCATGAGCAATAGGGGATTCAGGAACTCCCGAAAATATCAGATTAGGAAGTCGTTTTTTATTTCCGTGCTTTTCAATTATTCGCTGTTGTTCGACGACAATATCTTTTACCTTGGCAATTCCAATATCCAATCTAACTTGCTCTGTATGAACGACATCAATACGTTTTTCGATGGTATTTACCCTTTAAAGTATTTGATCCAATTTCAATGATAAATTCAACTCGATTTTGGAAACAGCCTCATGTAATTTTCGTGTTATTAACTCATCCATTTGCGACAATGATATAGTTGAGGACTCACTATTCGACTGTATTGAGCCCGATCTCAATGATCGATTGGTTGGTGTTCCCTCATTTCCACGATTAGCCATGAAATAGGTAACTTAGTCAAACCAATAACACACAAGATAAGTTGAATAGAATGTTGAGAGATAAAAAATATTCCAACAAAATGACCGCACCGGACCAGAACCTGTAACCTTCCGAAGGCTCTAACAGTCAGGTCTCTATACCCATACACCACTGGAACGCTGCTGAAACTAGAGTTACTTGAAGCTCTTGATCAGGGAAACCAGAAAGCGTTTGCGTGTCAGGTACGATCTCGGCGTGACCAATCGATTGAAGTGCAACAAGCAAAGTCCAACAGCAAGAGGTAGCAGAGAATGAACACTAATCACAATGATAAGATGGAAGAGCACAAAAACCACAATGGACGCTGAGAACGACGAGCTGCAAGTACGACGATACGATATTGAGAACAACGATTGATAGAGGAATCGAACGATGTAAAATTTTAATATGATCGTTGACAATAAAGTAGGAAAAATTCACGATATAGGTGTTGATGAAGAACAATGCAGAGACACAACCGCAGCGCACGATATCAAGCGTCATGGCGTTTTCATTATCTTAAACAGCAATTCGGCCAAGCTACCGGTTGATAAGAAGTTATTTCCGCTTACTGATGGAGAATTGTGAGCTAAAAGTGGAATCATAATCATAAAAATAACAAATCTCATTGAGTTTTAAGTGAATGCTGGATCATTACATTATTGAGTGCATCAAACTCGAAACTACCCGGATCTGCATAAACAAATGATCTTTGACCCTCCATAACTTGCAAGACGACTGGATTCACAACTTAAAAGAATTGTCGTTTTACTGATGTTGGGTGACAATCTACGAATTAAAAATAATAAGAAGGTCGTGCGCGAATTTAGGAAGAAAATGTCGGTGGCTCTTGGACTAATTGATTGATCTTTCGTCTTTCAGTTTTTGCTTTGAACCTATTGAACTATCCAAAAATCCGACACTTTATTATGTAAAACAAAATCACTGTTGATAAGAGTTGCAATGACAACGGTGTCTAGTATGAAGAATGAAAATCTTTCGTCGTCTTGTGCGGAAGGTTCCTTGTGAAATATGTGTGCAACTTTCTAAACTTCATAAACTTGTAAATTTGTAAATCCAAAAATTCCAACAACTAATTAAAATGAAGCAATTTTTTGTGAGCAATTCATATAATTTCAACCTTTATTTTATAATTTCCGATGTTTTGAACAGCTGTTCCATATCATTCTCTGTGACTCATGATTGAAAGACAACTTGATCCACATCATTTTATCTGGTCTAACACCTCATCAGTTAAGTCAGGGGTCTCCAAAGTACGGCCCGCGGGCCGGATCCGGCCCGGGAGGGGTTTTAATCCGGCCCGCCGAGCTCTCCTTCAAAATTAGAAAACAAATGTCAAAAGACAGGCCTTGCCGAAATCATACAAAAACAAATATACTTTATAGCCCTTTTAACTTTGCTTGTTATTGGAACCACTCATTTTGAACCTCAGTTGGACAAAATTTTGTCAGAAATGATACAATTTCATATTTCCCCTATTGATCGAAGTTAAAAACATGTTAAATGTTGCTGATATTATATGCATTGTAATTATGTACTGAATAAATAACATTTTTTAATTATTAATTCACTGTTTATTTACATTGCATGTATTTTTGGTAAAATAAATAATTTAGAACCTTGGCCCGCGAAGCTTTAAAAATTCAGCAATGTGGCCCTCCGCTGGAAAACTTTGGAGACCCCTGAGTTAAGTGAACAGATAGAAGGACGATTTTTTCAACGAAACAAAAATAGTTAGGAAGGAAGGACTCCTTACACCACGAATAAATTCAACAACAGCTTAGCACGTCAATGCAGCATCAGTTTTCGAGGACCGTCAGTAATGGAGTGAAATATTGAGGAAGTCATAGCAATATAATAAGCACTCTAGTTTGCTATATTCATAGACTAATTTTCTAAACGTTTACTGCTACCCATTACCTCTATAGGACACCTGTGAAGGATTCCATGACCATTTTGTGTAGGTACCTGGTCGTTGAGTGTGCATAAATTTAGTAAACCTGTAAGAAATAGGCCATTTTCTATGAAAACTAGAGATTTACAACCTAGAGTAATCATAGACTAAGTTTGTAAAACGTTTACTGCTACCCATTGCCTTTAGAGGAGACCTGTGAAGGATTCCATGACCATTTTGTATAGGTTCCATGTCGTTGAGATGACCCTTTCGAGATTATGGACAGGCTCTTTAAGATCGTGATGGTGACCTTTTGAGACTGCGAAGGGGCCCTTTTGAGATTGTGAACAGGTCCTATTGAGAATGTCAACGGGGCCCTTTAAGATCGTGAAGAGGCCTTATTTAGATTTTGAACGGACCCATAAGTTTTTATGAACCAACCCTTTGAGATTGTTAGCGACAACTGTTTTAGTTTTTTTTTTGAAGAACTCTTTTAGATAGGAATAGACCTCTTGAGATTGTAAGGGGCCTATAGGATTGAGACCGGTACGCTTAAAGATAGGAGCGCGTGGTGCCTTCTTAGATGATGTAGGGCTCTTTAAAATTGTGAACGGGATGATGCAGATTGTTAGGTCCTTAAAGACCCTGCAATTTTGAAGGGTGATCAAATTCAAAGCAGATGCTTTCTAAAAATCCGCTTGACTCTTGAGCAGAAGATTCTTTTATAAGGAAGTCAGTGATCCTTTCGTCATTCCTGAGGAAACAGGACGAAACGCGAGTAATTAAGGTTTTGAAATAAGAAGTAAATTTAGGTGGGAATGCTTGACGAGAAAGTTGTGATATCTAATTATGGAGTCTATTATGAATTGAGTTGTGATCGCTTTGTTGCTCTCCAAAATGTGTCTTTCAAAAAGCGTCTGTCAGAAAAATATGAAAGAAAAATCTACTAAAAAGTTTCGGGAACACAAGAGAATGACGAAAGAATA
Organism: Prostheceraeus crozeri; assembly: GCA_907163375.1. Taxonomy (NCBI): domain Eukaryota; kingdom Metazoa; phylum Platyhelminthes; order Polycladida; family Euryleptidae; genus Prostheceraeus; species Prostheceraeus crozeri. The sequence goes on along the minus strand of CAJQUW010008201.1, from coordinate 23,971 downwards.
TTTTGTATGATCACTTGTTGCAAAAGCGGCTAAATTTCGGCGAAGACACCAACGAAAATTGAAATCTCGCAAACAGTCGCAGAAGTGACAAGGATTTCTTTTCGTATTGATTTTGCGTTTACGTATGCCATGGCAGCTCAACCTTAATCAAACAGCTGTCATAACCTTGTTTGAAATTCAAAAGTTTTTCTTAGATGTAATTATTTTTTATTATGTTTGAAGTACAGGAGATGAGAGCAAGGTTTGATTTGAATAATTGCCGGAGCTACAAGCACTGATCAAGTTTCTTCATGCTGAACTGCAAGCGTTTTTGACTTTTTAGTCTCCATCAGTGCAGTAAATCAGCAACTCACTCCACAGACCATCGGTAGGTGAATGTGCTTGGAAATCCGGCAGCTCACCTTCGTGCATAAAATGCAAACGAAATAGCAATTTGCATTGATGTTTGCAAATTTTAAATTTTGGAAACGAGCTCTAGAGAATGAGATTTAAACTGCATGTATTTCATTAATTGTAGTGATGAATTGAATTCATTAATTGATACTGCCTGTATTTCGGATGATGACTTGTTTGCACGTGGGTTACTGATCTTGACAGGTATACTGCACTGATGACGGCTAAAAATCTAGAAACTTTAGTGTTTCCCGTAATGGATTGTATCAAATGTTGCTCTCATCTCATTTCAGATTAAATAGTATATTAAGTTGCATGGCATCCGTAATGTGTAATATTTGGGCACAATATAGAACTCCGTTTTCTCATAATGAGCAAATGCGATTTTTAGTCGTCAGTATATATTCTGTGTGACATTGATTCAAAATCAGTTTGTTTATGTAACGTGGCGGGTTCTGAGTGATCATTTAAAGGTTGTTGATGCAATTAGCGGCTGAATGATTAATTTAATTTCTGTAAGTTCATTATGATTCAAAGGAAAACAGTTGCTAACACTATAACATTTATTTTCTACCTGCTCACCATTTGCCCGAACGCATTCTAATTCTTCGATCAACAGCGCAAGAGCATATCTCTACGCAATCGCTCGTCGATCTGCAAAAAAACTGTACGGTGTTTTCAAGTTCATCCAAATGCATAGTATGACTCTGATGCACCATTTCTTAAACGTCCCCAAAAGAAAAAAGTCACAAGTCATTGAATCTGGTGGTATCGGAAGCCATTCCAAATGCTCCCATGACAGTCAATCCAAGATTTAGGAAAATTGCTGTTTAAATAATTAACGATGAGTCTGTAATAGTGCACTGGCATTCCATCGTGCATGAAGATATTCCTATCCTTCATGATATTCGGTATATTTCATACAGCATAGAAAGGAAGATTTTACCACACATTCTCGAATTTTTGTGAGAATAATGGCTCTGCCAAAGAAAATGACTTACAGAAATGCCTGCCCAAGCATTTAGGCCGAGCTGACCATGGATTTTGTATGGAGACATATTGTATGAAGCAGTTTTCCAAACGTCGAACAGTTCAACAGCAATTTCCTAGTGGTTTCATGAAAATTCTTCACAACAAAGACGGAATCTTGCACCGTGTGACGTCATGGCACGATTAATAGAAAATGACAAAGCTGCACGAGAATATTGCATTATAAATTTGATGAAAAATGTTTGAACCAAATGAAGACACTTGTCTTCTAAAAAGTTAAGTAAAATCAATCATAGGCCTACATGTAGATTATTCAATAATATGCAGTCTTGATATCGAGCTGAAATCGTCAATCGTTCAATAACTTCATGCTGATTTTGCATTGGGGCCAGGTAGAGGGGTATTTGTAGCACACTATATCTAACCTTCGAAAACGGTTCTCCTGAAATAGTAACTGTTCTAGTTAGAGCACCCTGTTGAAACTGATGATTGAATGAGCATCAGTAATCATTTTATGCATTTACTTGCTAACTATGAGGATTCAGAAGCATTCTTTATTAGAACAGACCCAACTGCTGCTTGAACGCTTTCAAAACTTACCGGGTTGTGTGATATCGAATGATCGTAAGTTTCTTACTTTGAGGGGGCCTATTCCGATTTGACTTTCCGGTTTTTATTTTTGATAAGAGTGGCAGCCCTGTGTGTGTCGGAGTTGGGAAGAAATATCAAAAATCAGTGGCGGCTTATAACATTTGGTACACCCAGGTTGACTGAATCCTGGATTCTGACTTTCCTAAAATTACATCCATTCCGTGATCTTGGGATTATGATCCCGAGGAGAAATAAATCACGAGAGTTCATTAGAGCCTACTCACGCTGCTTTTGTTGGTGTCAAGACAAGCCGCCACTGCCGAACATGATTTACATGTAGTTCTATCTATAACAAGAAGCGACAAACATGAATTAAGTTGAGTTCTTAAAGTCTAATCATGATCGCAGGTCATGACATGTACATTGCAATGAAAATATTGGGGCCTTATCCCTTAAATCAGATTTTTTCAATTGGAAATTGCTAATAGTAGATTGATCTAATCAGATGACATCAATTTTACGAAATCTAGTGCGTTTGAATTGGAAAATATAATCCTAAAAAACCTAAAAAATATTTTCGCTGGTGGTGGGAGGCCTGTTATTTATTCTACAAGAACCGGTGACTGTGACCAAAAATGATGAGCTTTGGATGACGCCATACCTCAGAAGTTAGATAACGAAACATTGCAATGCCTTTAGAGCGAGCACTAGAACATTCAGCACAATGCATCTCATCTGCGAGTTTCGACCCCTTCCTCTGAACTCGCTTGCCTGGGTGACGGAGTCCACTAAGGATTGTCAATCATTGTCTGTTGCTGGGTGAAAGCTTCGCACAGTTCCATATCCGCGCAGATGATCTCATCGTTATTTCAATCAAATCATTCTCTGCTTTCGTGACTTTTCTCTCTAATCCTAAGCTCTTCAAAAAACGTGCCATCGAGTGTCCGACAAAGCTGCGGCAACCGCCATCTACTAGTTTAGCAGCCAGAACGCGTTTCTGAAGGGAAAGAGGCCGAAAGTGAGACTTTCACAGAATGATGTACACCTTATGCCTACTACGAATCTGCGCGTCTGCCGAGTTCTAGAGAGTTCCTCTTCTTTCCAGACAGGATCAAAGAAAAACACATGTAAATCCAATGGGACGCAGATTGCAGTTTTTCGTTAAAATGAAGTTTTCTATGCTTTCTCTGATTAAACAAAAAGTACTAAGCCCATAGTCACATTTTTTGGCAGGCTATGTCTTCAGGTCATTTTCTTTCATGTTCACGTACCCCTGTCGATAAAGTGAAACACATTTAGCTTTGGCGAACTTCTTGGTGTCGGCAAATACCAACTTGTTGGCCCACTTCATCCACATTGAACCACATTCTCACATACATTGCCGATCAGATGCATGATAATAGCACATGCACAGGAAATGACCTGAAGACGTTACATACAAAAAATATGACTATGGGCTCAGTGCTTTTCGTTTAATAATAGAAAACATAGGAAATTTCATTTTAACGAAAAACTGCAATCTGAGTCCCATTGGATTTACATGTGTTTTTCTTTTATCCTCTCTGGAAAGAAGAGGAACTCTCTAGAACTCGGCACACGTTCAGATTCGTAGTAGGCATAAGGTGTACAACATTCTGTGAAAGTCTCACTTTCGGCCTCTTTCCCTGCAGAAACTCGTTCTGGCTGCTAGTCGATATACCGGACATATATTGATCGTCCATCCTTTCCTTCTACACTTCCACCAGCTTTTCATATCTATTCGTCTTTCTCTCATGCGCCTCCTCTAGTCGATCCTCCCACGGCACTGTCAGCTCCTAAAACATGTACACTCTGTGATGTCGACCACCAGTGAATGACAAGTTCACGAAAATTTTGAACGGCATTTGTTCATGAAGTAGTTCAATTGAATGGCGTTCAGTCTCACTGTTGAATACACGATCAGATCTAGACGTAGTTGTCACTACTACCACCTCCGCCGGAAATTTGAAACCGCCAGCCACGTCACATGACATGACCCAGTCCTTCGCACGACTCAACCGACTCGAACTTCGTACTGCTTTTCGCTTCATCGGTAACTCTTCGTCATCCTCCTCAAATTCAATTTCTTGGGTTAGTCTATGATCAAACTAGGTTGTAAATATCGTTTTCATAGAAAATGGCCTATTTCTATGGCCTATTTTATGCACACTCAACGACATGGAACCTATATAAAATGGTCATGGAATCCTTCACAGGTCTCCTCTAAAGGCAATGGGTAGCAGTAAACGTTTTACAAACTTAGTCTATGATTACTCTAGGTTGTAAATCTCTAGTTTTCATGGAAAATGGCCTATTTCTTACAGGTTTACTAAATTTATGCACACTCAACGACATGGAACCTATATAAAATGGCCATGGAATCCTTCACAGGTGTCCCACAGAGGTAATGGGTAGCAGTAAACGTTTTACAAACTTAGTCTATGATTACTCTAGGTTGTAAATCTCTAGTTTTCATAGAAAATGGCCTATTTCTTACAGGTTTACTAAATTTATGCACACTCAACGACCAGGTACCTACACAAAATGGTCATGGAATCCTTCACGGGTGTCCTATAGAGGTAATGGGTAGCAGTAAACGTTTTACAAACAGTCTATGATTACGCTAGGTTGTAAAACTCTAGTTTTCAAGGAAAATGGCCTATTTCTTACAGCTTTTCTAAATTTTTGTACACTCAACGTCCATGAAATCATTCACTGGTATCCTACAGAGGTGAATGACATTGAACAGCAGCAGTAGTCTTTGTGTTTATTATGTCTGTATCACGTTTATGAGGCATGGTCAGTTTTGTGCATATGAAGTTTGATTCTTCTCTTTCTGTGTTTGAGGAAGCCTGATGGATGCAGTTACTGACCTGGTTTCAATGCTTTTGTATGGAGTAGGTGATGCTTCAAGGCAGAATGAAGTACCTTCAGCAATGATGAAAGTTTTTGAAGGTTATGCACTTCGTCCGAGCCATGGAGTACTCAATGGTCGGGGCTATCTTACATGGCTTGTTCATTCGACGCAGTCTGAGTAGGCCTTCCACACGCAGTAAGGTATTCATTATCTGTATTCTTTAGTCACTATTCTTGAAAGCTTGACCTTGGCTTTATTGCCCGGTTGTGAACGATGGCTTTTTTAGAAGTTTCCTCTGCAAAGAATAGGCCTATATAGCAAATATATTCACACAATGGAAAAGATTTGACTTCTCACATTGATTTTGATGTTCTCTAGTTTGTTTGGATGTGATACAAAGGGCGTGTTGGATGTGCAACGTCTGATGGTACCTTATGTTTCGATCCTGTATCGCCAGCTTCTACTTTCTCGGAATAAAAGAATATTAGTTAGAAACTCGACATACTGAGCTTAGGAGCAATAACTGAACTGCGGGCGACAGTGCGGACACGGTTAATCATTCGAACATGTCCGCTATGGTGCGGACACGGAAATGGCCCCACCCCACCCCAGCTTATATTGATAAACTGACACGATTGGTTTCAGTCATCGTGACATAAGCGTTATAATAGAGGGATTGTTTATTTTTCAGCATCAATTGTTTGCATAAAATTTTAATCCTATGCTATGTTCCTGGATTCTACACTTGAACTGACTTATTTAAGATAAAATCATCAGATGGCAGAAATATCTTCTCATTCAATTGTGATGATAATATATACAGCCATTTGACTTAAAATATTGCAATTTAAATTGTTCATTTGAATAAAAAAACAAAAGAGAAAGTATTATATTCTCTTTTTTCAAGTTCTTTTTCCTTAGTTCAATTGTCACGACTAACAAAGTTAGTTATTAAAATAATCGTCAAATTATTCCGAAATGTTGAATGTCACAATAATTGGCTGATATTCGTGAACGGTGATTGGCTGATTTTTGAAGTTTACAGATTTACAAGTTTACAAGTTTAAGAAGTTGCTCACGTTTGTGAAATGTTACACAAGGTAAGAAAAACTGCAGCGCTCCCTCAATTCTCAAGAATGGAGATTTCAAGAATGTTTGACCATGATTAAGCACTAGTATTACACTATGCGCTTTCCATCCATTTCTTTTTCCGTGCGGATGTTCTAAGGTTGATTACAATTTCTCCGTCGGAAAATCAGACCACGCTCGTAACGTTGATACTAAATTACCGCATTTTCCTTCTCCCCCCCTCACATCTCTGCTTAGGTTTGAAATAAAGATGCAAACCGGAGATATCGAGGTTTGTAGCTTCTAGGAATAGTCTACTAAGTTGCACTTACACATACATATATGCTAAGATTAAAACTGATTTAGAGATTTGAATCATGATTATTCATGATTATTCATGAAATGCACAAGACAGGGGAGGGTCAAAGACGACCCAAAAGTCAGATGGAGATGTCATTCTGGCGTAGCCAGTGCAAAAGTCAGTGTCGACGGTTGCAAGTTCGCCACACACACAGATGGCTGGACACTGGAGCACGTGATCACTGGTCTATGTAGCGACGCATCTACAAGTGTCGCGGACGGACAATCCAATCCGATGCATCAAGGCCGCGAACCTCCCATTTCCGGACCGCAGTCGACTCAGCAGCACCCACTGGCCCCTCGGAAAGTCGCAGCCGGCGGATGGTACTTCGGTTCCGCGATGAAGCGCCGCAGTCGTCTTCACGCCGTCTCCCCTGTAAGTAACTGATCCATCATCGCAGAAACTGATGCCAACATTCGAAATGCACAAGAAGAAGAGCAACAACCATGACTTCTAGAAGAATTTATTTACATCTCTTTCTCCGAGGCGGAAATTGAATAATAGTGGCTTTCTGATTTACTTTTCAGATCAGCAATTTAGGATGGGTTGAAGAACGGGAAAGAGCACCATAGAAGAATATAGAAAAATAATAGAATTTCTCTTTTAAACATAAAATATAATTTGACAATATACTACAGCAAGAATCTATAATTACTACAACTTTCACTAATTGTGGTGCTCTTAAGATCTCTCAAAGTTGACTTAAATCGTTGACTATCAATAAATATACAGCTGTTGGTTATTCTATTCCCATTCAATTAAACAAGGCGAAATTCGGATTTTTATGAAATCGTCCTGCTATCAATTCATCTTCGTTTTTTTTCTTTGTCTGCCGATGCTAGATTCTTCTCCACTCACACAAAATTCCTCATTATCTAATTCCTTTTATCAGAATAATGAATCTACCATTATCTCATTCTTCATCAACGGCCTGATGTTTTGATGATCCCATATATGTGCACTAATTTACCCTCGTATAGTATGGAAGGATGATTAGATAACATGTCAGCCGGTAGTGGCTGTATTGTATCTGTCATAAGGGTATCGCTCCCTGAAACCTGCATGCAAATTTGTCAATTTCTATCGATCCTATCTACTAGTTACTCTTTCAACCTTACCACATAAAGGCGGGCTGATCACTGTGTGAGCTGTCATTGATTCAGAAATGATTGAGTCGTTGATATCGCGTGAGCCCATGGTCTCCGTGGATCGTGTTTCTCCTCGACCAGCGATTCAGGTGACCATTTCCATTCTGACTTCTTTAATGAGCTGTACAGCGACATTCTCCGACGAAGGTTTATGGGGACTTCAAACGGTGATTATAACCTCAAAATGTGAGAAGGTATCAATGTTGACGGGGAACTTGACGTGCTCTGAGAAGACTCTTGGATTTTCAGTTCTTCAGTACGAGATTGTACTGACATCCGCTTTTTGGATAAGTCTTGTGGGAATCTTTTTCAGTGGACTTTTAATTGACAAGTGTGGTATGCCCATCTGTTCCCTCATATTGAGTTTCTTCGGCCTCTCAGGAGCTATCATAAGAGCAGCATCGGCCACATTCATTTCTCACCACATCCTAACGGTTGTAGGAGTCACAATTGGTCATTCCCTGGTTTATGGAAGTCTCTTCGGCTTTACTACAATTCGACATTACACTGGAATTTGGTATTTTCCATCCAGCTTGTCTGCATTCGTAGCCGCTATATTCTATTCCTCTCGAACAGCTGGTGCCTTGCTCGCTTTTATGATAATGCCGAGAATCGGCACTTCCATTGGTGTAAGAAATTCGTTGTGGGTTTTAGCTGGACTGAGTTTGATAACGACTGTTTGTTCTCTTGTTCTCATCGCAATGTCAAGACTATCATTAGAACTGAAGAAAGTAGAGTCGGACAATAAACAGAAGCAGAAATCAAATGATATTCAGACTTTGTGGTGCGACGGGTCTACCTTCATAAAAGTTCTCCGTTGCTTTCAACCGGATTTCTGGCACGTCATCGTTGCAATTGCGGTTTCTCGCATGGCCAGAGAAGTCATCTACAGCAACTCTATGTCGATATTGACCGAAGCCTACAACATGACCCTATCAACGGCTTCCTTTGCCATTGCTCTGGCGTTGATACTCACCACATTGGTGGGGTTATTAGTTGTTTACTTTGTGACGTTCCTCAATGAACTCTTTACTTTACATTTTGTGCTATCATTCGTTGGAGTTGCATCGACATTTGTCTGTGAGATGATGTTAGCCATTCTTCATGCCTCTGTTTTTCCAACCTATATCTCTCGCACCATTGCAATCACCATCACATTAATTAGTTTATTGCCAACTGTGGAAGATTTCGTCATCAATAAATACATCGGTGTTGCAGCTGCCATAACAATTACTGTTGGCAACCTTCTGTGTGGAGTTTTGACCTTGGTAATTGGAATCATCTTTCAGTACGGTCAAGTGTTAATTACGGACATGAAGAAATGGTCTGTGTCACTTGAAGTAGTTGCAGCTGTTGGTTTCGTTGCTGTGATCAATTTAATTGTCTTAGTATCTCGGGAAGTTCTTCAATGGCGACTGTATGGCTATCGCAAAAATGTGAAAAAGAAAACTGGTGAGCACGGAACATTAGTTACAGAAGCTTCTCCGTCAACTCCCCCTCAAAACTCTGTTGACCAAGAAGAAACAAACAAGTGACAACATCCATGGTCAACTATTCCAGTAACGTGATCTGGTCATGAGGTATTTCAACCGAATCTAACTTCAATCCAATGATGACGAAATTCCACTTCTATGCGGGCTGATGCAACATGCTAAAGAAATGTAAAATACGGTTATTTGACGCCTTTTCAGTTGAAGGATGTAAAATACCAAAAATTGAATTAATGGGTGCTGGTATGTGACTTTGGATTAGGTAAATTGATAGTAGATCAATAATGTTATTGAAGAAGGTCCATAGTCAGATTATGGAATTCTTACAAGATGAGAAATTAACAAGTACATCCTTCTGAAAATGTGAAAAACAGCGAGAGAAGGAAAGGATAGATGTTGGTATCTCCGGATAAGCGCCTTTGGTCACTATAAAGAGAATTTGGAACAGCATCGTAGGCATTTGACATCGGAGAAAATAAGCTTTCACCTAAAGCTTAGAATTGAGACGATCTTACTTAATCTCATTGAACATTGGCACCGAAATTCTGTTAAACTGAAGAGTTGGTTTTCATGGAACACACAGTATTTTCACATGACGATTTAACAGAGAATACCCGAAAGAAGGCGATCCTCGAATACACGCAAGATATTTTGTAAATCTAGTTGACGAAATGAGTGAGTCTGCATCACTTTTTAAAAAAGAATAACTGGGAATATTTCTGATGTTATTTACTCCATTTTTATTTCTATCCATAGCAATCACAAAGCTAGGAAGAGCTTTCTGGATTTCCATTTCAACTTAATAAAATTATGTGTTCGTACATAAGATGCAGAAAGAGAAAATGCATGACAGGTGCAGCATTGAGTAGCAACACTGTGCAAACACGCTCATTAATGCTGCACAACCATTATTCGACCAAAATTTCGCATGCCGTGCATTATGAAATAAGAGAGGAAGTGCATATTTGATAAATATTATTGCACGACATTCATGTGACGCATCACTATGTCTACATTATCAAATGATTTATCGCTACATGGCTGTTAGAATCTCTTATCGCACTGTGGTTATATCATGTATTCGTTGCATGCAAACGTTTATTTCAGGACATAGAAATGGAGCAAAGACATTTTGATAAACAGCGATTAGATAGCATTCACTTTGAGATTTCTGTAATCGGCTAGCCATTACCTTGTTATTTCTAGGCATAGAAGTCGAATTGCTATCAATGGCATTTATCTACTGCTATTGTCCAGAAAAGTTTTACAATAGGTTGATCAGTGGTTATGCAAAATCACAAGATTCCTTCGTGTCTTAATACCGTGGACAAGTACTTATCAACTGTTTCCAATGTCCATCGCTATAGATTCAACTGAAGTGCGAAGACTACAGCGTGGCATCATAATGCACAGAGGACTGTAGCAGGGTTTTAACCGGTCAGGCTTTGCTCGACCCAACCCAACCGGCAACCGGTGTGGAAAATCTCAACCCAAGCGGCTGGTCGACCGGCAATTTTCTATTGACATGTCTTTGCTCACATGCGTGTATATAGATAATGCACAAAGATCCCCTCTGTTTTTATATACAAAACTACTACTGCATGGGCCTACATCCATAATATAAATGCAACTATAGCAGGGAACGAGGACGAAAATGAGACTTTCAGAGGATGATGTACTTCCTATACCTACTTCGAATTCGTGCGTCTGCCGAGTTCCTCTTCTTGTCAGACAAGATCAAAGAAAAACACACGTAAATCCAATGGGAAGCAGATTGCAGTTTTTGGTAAAAATGAAATTTTCTATGTTTTCTCTGATAAAACGAAAAAGTACTAAGCCCAGAGCCATAATTGTTGACATGGAATATCTTCAGGTCATTTTCAATGATATGCATGTGCTATTATCATGTTTCTGATCGCAATGTATGTGAGAATGTGGTTAAATGAGGACAAAGTTGCTCAAAATGTTTGTGTTACTCGACATGAAGAGGCTCGCCAAATCAAAATGTGTTTAGCTTTATAGATAGGGGTACATGAGCATGAAAGGAAATGACCTGAAGACATTCCATGTCAAAAATTAAGATTAGATTGTCATTAGATTATCCATGTCAAAAATTTAGATTGGTGCCAGCTGAAATCACCATCAACAAATAGTTGCTGACCTCTGTAGACCTTCACGAAACCTAAACCTAAACGAAAGCGGCAAGTCAGATTTCTATGTTTGCAACAATGTTTGTTGGTTTATATTATACAAAATAAGCCATATTTTTCTCCTTTTTTTGAACCCATTGATGTCGATATTTATTTTTGATTTTGAACTTTTGTGTTTTGATGTACCGGTAGGACTACATGTGAATATAAAGTGATTGAAGTGTCATTGGTTTACCGAATTGTTGGTGATTTTCTAATGGAAATCTAGCGGTTTCAGAGTGATCCCGGCTCAAATGTCTCGAAAGGTTTTGAAATACAAATATTGTAACTGAAAGTTTTCTGCAGTTATTAAATGCATTATAAAGAATTTGGAAATTGGCAGAACATACTTACTCATATTATCAGTCTTGTCCCGCCAAGCATTTTCTGTATCCAGTAGCTGGTGAGATGGGTTTTTGAAGGTGCATGCCAGATGAGATGGACTGTACAGGGTGCATGCATGGTGAGATGGGTTGTAGAGGGTGCAAGCATGGTGGGATGGGCTGCAGGAGGTGAATGCCTGGTGGGATGGGCTGCAGGAGGTGAATGCCTGGTGAGATGGGCTGCAGAAAGTGCATGCATGGTGAAATGGGCTGCACAGTGTACATGTATGGTGAGATGTGTTGTAGAAGGTGCATGCATGGTGAGATGTGTTGTAGAAGGTGCATGCATGGTGAGATGGGCTGTAGAAGGTGCATGCATGGTGAGATGGGCTGCACAGGGTACATGCCTGGTGAGATGGGCTGTAGAAGGTGCATGCATGGTTAGATGGGCTGTAGAAGGTGCATGCATGGTGAGATGGGATGCAGGAGGCGCTTGCCTGGTGAGAGAGGCTGTAGAATGTGCATGCATGGTTAGATGGGCTGTAGAAGGTGCATGCCTGGTGAGATGTGTTGTAGGAGGTGCATGCCTGGTGAGATGGCATGCAGGAGGTGCATGCATGGTGAGATGGCATGCAGGAGGTGAATGCCTGGTGAGAGAGGCTGTAGGAGGTGCACGCCTGATGAGAGAGGCTGTAGAAGGTGCATGCCTGGTGGGATGGGCTGCAGGAGGTGCATGCCTGGTGGGATGGGCTGCAGGAGGTGAATGCCTGGTGGGATGGGCTGCAGGAGGTGAATGCCTGGTGAGATGGGCTGCAGAAAGTGCATGCATGGTGAGATGGGCTGCACAGTGTACATGGATGGTGAGATGGGCTGCACAGGGTACATACCTGGTGAGATGGGCTGTAGAAGGTGCATGCCTGGTATGATGGGCTGTAGAGGGTGCATGCATGGTGAGATGTGTTGTAGGAGGTGAATGAATGGTGAGAGAGGCTGTAGAAGGTACATGCCTGGTAGGATGGGCTGTAGAGGGTGCATGCCTGGTGAGATGGGCTGTAGAAGGTGCATGCCTGGTGAGATGGGCTGTAGAAGGTGCATGCCTGGTGAGATGGGCTGTAGAGGGTGCATGCCTGGTGAGATGGCATGCAGGAGGTGCACGCCTGATGAGAGAGGCTGTAGAATGTGCATGCATGGTTAGATGGGCTGTAGAAGGTGCACGCCTGATGAGACAGGCTGTAGAAGGTACATGCCTGGTGAGATGGCATGCAGGAGGTGCACGCCTGATGAGAGAGGCTGTAGAAGGTGCATGCATGGTGAGAGACGCTGTAGAAGGTGCATGCATGGTGAGAGAGGCTGTAGGAGGTGCATGCCTGGTGAGATGGGCTGTAGGAGGTGCATGCATGGTGAGATGTGCTGTAGGAGGTGAATGAATGGTGAGATGTGCTGTAGGAGGTGCATGCCTGGTGAGATGGGCTGTAGGAGGTGCATGCATGGTGAGATGGCATGTAGGAGGTGCATGTCTGATGAGAGAGGCTGTAGAAGGTGCATGCATGGTGAGAGAGGCTGTAGGAGGTGCATGCCTGGTGAGATGGGCTGTAGGAGGTGCATGCATGGTTAGATGGGCTGTAGAAGGTGCACGCCTGATGAGAGAGGCTGTAGAAGGTACATGCCTGGTAGGATGGGCTGTAGAGGGTGCATGCCTGGTGAGATGGCATGCAGGAGGTGCATGCATGGTGAGATGGCATGTAGGAGGTGCATGCCTGGTGAGATGGGCTGTAGGAGGTGCATGCATGGTGAGATGGCATGTAGGAGGTGCATGTCTGATGAGAGAGGCTGTAGAAGGTGCATGCATGGTGAGAGAGGCTGTAGGAGGTGCATGCATGGTGAGATGGGCTGTAGGAGGTGCATGCATGGTGAGATGGGCTGTAGAGGGTGCATGCCTGGTGAGATGGCATGCAGGAGGTGAATGCCTGGTGAGAGATGGCATGTAGGAGGTGCACGCCTGATGAGAGAGGCTGTAGGAGGTGCATGCATGGTGAAAGAGGCTGTAGGAGGTGCATGCCTGGTGAGAAAGCTTGTAGGAGGTGCATGCATGGTGAGATGGGCTGTAGAGGGTGCATGCCTGGTGAGATGTGCTGTAGGAGGTGCATGTCTGGTGAGAGAGGCTGTAGAAGGTGCATGCCTGGTGAGATGGCATGCAGGAGGTGCATGGCTGGTGAGAGAGGCTGTAGGAGGTGCATGGCTGGTGAGAGAGGCTGTAGAGGGTGCATGCCTGGTGAGATGTGTTGTTGGAGGTGCATGTCTGGTGAGAGAGGCTGTAGAAGGTGCATGCCTGGTGAGATGGCATGCAGGAGGTGCATGGCTGGTGAGACAGAGTGTAGGAGGTGCATGCCTGGTGAGAGAGGCTGTAGGAGGTGCATGCATGGTGAGATGTGCTGTAGGAGGTGCATCCATGGTGAGATGGCATGCAGGAGGTGCATGGCTGGTGAGATGTGCTGTAGGAGGTGCATGCCCGGTGAGAGAACTTGTAGGAGGTGCATGCATGGTGAGATGGGCTGTACGAGGTGCATGCATGGTGAGATGGGCTGTAGAGGGTGCATGCCTGGTGAGATGGCATGCAGGAGGTGCATGGCTGGTGAGAGAGGCTGTAGGAGGTGCATGTCTGGTGAGATGGCATGCAGGAGGTGCATGGCTGGTGAGAGAGGCTGTAGGAGGTGCATGCCTGGTGAGAGAGGCTGTAGGAGGTGCATGCATGGTGAGATGTGCTGTAGGAGGTGCATGTCTGGTGAGATGTGCTGTAGGAGGTGCATGCCCGGTGAGAGGGCTATTACTAAAACACACCGAGGGCCAAAATGAAAATTGTTAAAAAAAAACCGAACCCCAAAATATCACATAAGGAGGCATTTTCAGGTCAAATAAACGATATAAATGGAAAGAGCGTGCTAAATAACCCTCCGAGGCACACTGACATCAACATTAACAGCTGACTCCGAGGAGAAATATAATAATGAAAAAAAGTTGATTAAATAAATCCACCGATAGCCATAACTTTCAGATTATAGAGTATCTCGCACAAAACTTGGCCCACACCTGCTCAGGATCATTATCAAGAGTGCTTCAAAACACAACAGCCAACGGGCAACTCTGGACAGAGATACACCTCAAGTAATTATCACATGTTTTCACCAACTTCACAGAACATTTTTTTCGCAACATCACTTTACACCGAGGGCCAAAACTTTGTCAATACTGCCTCAATCTCAACCAAACTTGGCCCACACCTGCTCAGGATCATTATCAAGAGCGCTTCAAAACACAACAGCCAACGGGCAACTCTGGACAGAGATACACCTCAAGTAATTATCACATGTTTTCACCAACTTCACAGAACATTTTTTTCGCAACATCACTTTACACCGAGGGCCAAAACTTTGTCAATACTGCTTCAATCTCAACCAAACTTGGCCCACACCGGCTCAGGATCATTACCAAGAGCGCTTCAAAACACAACAGCCAAAGGGCAACTCTGGACGGAGAACCAGGCCTCCCAGTAAAAGTACTTGGTCGGCCGGATTCATCACTCGAGGTCGTTCCACCTTCGGATCTACATATGAAAATGACAGTTACACCGAGGGCCAAAACTTTCTCAATACTGCCTCAATCTCAACCAAACTTGGCCCACACCTTCTCAGGATCATTATCAAGAGCGCTTCAAAACACAACAGCCAAAGGGCAACTCCGGACAGAGATACACCTCAAGTAATTATCACATGTTTTCACCAACTTCACAGAACATTTTTTTCGCAACATCACTTTACACCGAGGGCCAAAACTTTGTCAATACTGCCTCAATCTCAACCAAACTTGGCCCACACCTGCTCAGGATCATTACCAAGAGCGCTTCAAAACACAACAGCCAAAGGGCAACTCTGGACGGAGAACCAGGCCTCCCAGTAAAAGTACTTGGTCGGCCGGATTCATCACTCGAGGTCGTTCCACCTTCGGATCTACATATGAAAATGACAGTTACACCGAGGGCCAAAACTTTCTCAATACTGCCTCAATCTCAACCAAACTTGGCCCACACCTTCTCAGGATCATTATCAAGAGCGCTTCAGAACACAACAGCCAACGGGCAACTCTGGACAGAGATTGCAGGTGTTTGTCGGCTTCTCAGCCGTGGTGACCTCTTTGGTGCGTGTGTGCATGTGGGCTTTGCCGCCTATGATGCGGTATTACTGTGTCTCGTAGGTGTTTGTCGGCTTCTCAGCCGTGGTGACCTCTTTGGTGCGTGTGTGCATGTGGGCTTTGCCGCCTATGATGCGGTATTACTGTGTCTCGTAGGTGTTTGTCGGCTTCTCAGCCGTGGTGACCTCTTTGGTGCGTGTGTGCATGTGGGCTTTGCCGCCTCTGATGCGGTATTACTGTGTCTCGTAGGTGTTTGTCGGCTTCTCAGCCGTGGTGACCTCTTTGGTGCGTGTGTGCATGTGGGCTTTGCCGCCTATGATACGGTATTACTGTGTCTCCCAGTCTCCCATGTATGGCGTCACACTCTTGCCTTCCATTCTCGTGCGTCAAATTACATGACGTCATATTTTCGCATAATTGGGGACCTAAAGTGAAAGTCGGATATACATTTCTGTCTATATCATTGTGATGTGTTTGCCCGAGTAATAAGAAAGCGAATCGACGCGGAACGCTGGCCTTTTTGATTTGCAACACTACAAGCTATCACTGCTCATGAAGCTGATCGAAGTGGTGAAAAAATTTGCTGGCGGTGCGAATGACGACATCGAGCAATGGATAGACAAGTTCCGGGTTGCGGTGGACGTTACGATCGAGGATGTCGCCAACAAAACCGACGACAAATTAGCAAAGATTTTACCAATCTTTCTTGATGGTCCTGCCTATGCCACCTGGAAACAATTGCCAGACGCTGACAAATCCAACTTTGCAACGGCGCTCGCGAATCGACGCTCGCGCTTTGCGAATCGACGCGGAACGCTGGCCTTTTTGATTTGCAACACTACAGAGATACACCTCAAGTAATTATCACATGTTTTCACCAACTTCACAGAACATTTTTTTCGCAACATCACTTTACACCGAGGGCCAAAACTTTGTCAATACTGCCTCAATCTCAACCAAACTTGGCCCACACCTGCTCAGGATCATTATCAAGAGTGCTTCAAAACACAACAGCCAAAGGGCAACTCTGGACGGAGAACCAGGCCTCCCAGTAAAAGTACTTGGTCGGCCGGATTCATCACTCGAGGTCGTTCCACCTTCGGATCTACATATGAAAATGACAGTTACACCGAGGTGTTTTGAAACGCTCTTGATAATGATCCTGAGAAGGTGTGGGCCAAGTTTGGTTGAGATTGAGGCAGTATTGAGAAAGTTTTGGCCCTCGGTGTAACTGTCATTTTCATATGTAGATCCGAAGGTGGAACGACCTCGAGTGATGAATCCGGCCGACCAAGTACTTTTACTGGGAGGCCTGGTTCTCCGTCCAGAGTTGCCCTTTGGCTGTTGTGTTTTGAAGCACTCTTGATAATGATCCTGAGCAGGTGTGGGCCAAGTTTGGTTGAGATTGAGGCAGTATTGACAAAGTTTTGGCCCTCGGTGTAAAGTGATGTTGCGAAAAAAATGTTCTGTGAAGTTGGTGAAAACATGTGATAATTACTTGAGGTGTATCTCTGTCCAGAGTTGCCCGTTGGCTGTTGTGTTTTGAAGCACTCTTGATAATGATCCTGAGCAGGTGTGGGCCAAGTTTTGTGGCGAGATGCTCTATAATCTGAAAGTTATGGCTATCGGTGGATTTATTTAATCAACTTTTTTTCATTATTATATTTCTCCTCGGAGTCAGCTGTTAATGTTGATGTCAGTGTGCCTCGGAGGGTTATTTAGCACGCTCTTTCCATTTATATCGTTTATTTGACCTGAAAATGCCTCCTTATGTGATATTTTGGGGTTCGGTGTATTTTAGCAATTTTCATTTTGGCCCTCGGTGTGTTTTAGTAATAGCCGGTGAGAGAGGCTGTAGGAGGTGCATGCATGGTGAGATGTGCTGTAGGAGGTGCATGCATGGTGAGATGGCATGCAGGAGGTGCATGTCTGGTGAGGTGAGCTGTAAAGGGTGCATGCCTGGTGAGTTGGGCTGTAGATGGTAGATTAAAGTCGAGAAAAGAAGACAACGAAGTCAAGGCATGCATCGTGATCATAAAAATGTAGAAATGCAACTTAACTTTCATCATTGATATGATAGAATAACTGTAGGTCGTATGATAGAATAAGTTGAAAATTAAAATAATGAATATCTGCAATACTTTCCAAATACAAATCAAGAGATTCTTTTTCAGTTTTGTAAATGTAACTCAATCTACTTGATAATCAGATCATCAGAAAAATGAATAATATTGTGATGTTCTCACAGCACTTCAACTTTAAGCCACATTTCATGACCATCAAGTAGGGATTTTCACCTACAATTTACCCTATATCAACACATCCTGCCATGACGCTTCATCTGTTTAATAACTCTCAACTGAACATCAACTATCTCAACTGTATTTCATCACCATCCTCCAGTAGGTCGACATTTTTTAATTTTTTCGACAATGATTCGAGGATATTGTTTGGATAATTTTCATCAATAAGCTGATTTATTCAAAGCTTCTTCCTTCACTGGTTATGACAGGCCTACTCGATTCTATTCTGAAGCATCTCAAGACTTGATATTCATAAAGAGAAATGCAGGCCTCAACTGTAGAACACTATTCCATTGATGCATTGACATTTTTGGCTGTATGGAGAGTTTTCCACTTTTCATAAAAGTGGACATATGCGTGTTTTCGAGTTGTATCCCATTCACAAATCATTTTTTTCAACTTCAATTTGTGCTCAGATGTGACTGCTCAGTAATCAGGTTTGAACAGTCCTTTAAACAGCAATTATAAAGGAGATTCATAGCCAGAGTCGGTAAAATGTCAAAATCTGTCAAATGGATAAGCTATATGCTGTACCACGAACTTCATGAAATTTGGAGCAACACTTCAAGGAACGGTGTCTGGTCAGTTGATATATTTATCCCGTTATTCCGCTTTGAGACTACTTCCAAGCGACGTGTCTACCGCTTACACGAAAAAATGGTGTCGCATCTACTTTGGCCATGATGAAAAGTGCTTGAGCGCGACAAAATAATTCTATCTTGGTGGCAAATTTTCGCGACAGATCTCCAACGAGCACTGTTTTCAATTCAACACATATATTAATTAATTCGCTATTAGTAGGAGTCTATGCTATTTAATTAATTTGGTTGCTCTAGCCTACCTATTAGCCTTTTGCTGGATGAATTATTTTCAAAATTAAAGTTTTTTTGCTGATGATGAAAAAGCAATTCAATCTCTTGACAGAGTTGTACTTTTTACTTAGTCTAACTGATTCCCAATTGTGGTTGGATTACTTCATTTTCATTTTCATTGCTATGGAAGATAATTATTTAGTTATTCAAAGTTGTTATTTATAATTCAATGAAATCAAGAACACGTTGCCATTGTATTTGTTACAGTCACACACATCACTGCAGGATCAATTATATCCAAATATGATGCGACTTCTTCACGACAAGAATATTCTGTACACCGAGACGCTGATTCAATATGATGTCCATTTGCTGGTGCTAAAAATAAAGTATTGACACTGTTCAACATTGCCTCAGAATTCCTTCGAATATCAGGTGACCTGCTCCTCACAAAATCTATCTGACGTCGATGCACGTATTGGATGTGACGTGCTTTATTAATTGCTAGCAGCGGCTGTGAAGAAATCTGTTCGTTAAATGAAAGGGCAAATGAAAGACGCTTACGTGACGATGGAGGCTAAGTGCCAGATGATGTATTTACATGGACGAGCCGATCCGAATTATAGGCCTAACTCCTTACTAGAAGAGACTTTTAGCTTCATAATTGAATACCAGAGTTCCATAAGTGGACAGATTGAATAATCAAACTGATATTCAGTTGCAATTCTCATGTGAAACTTAGCGATATCATATAGGTGAGTTGTAAGTGATTGCAGGAGATAAATATATCAACTGACCATCAACTGACCATTGACAGTCATTTGTCAGACAAAGAGCTGACTACGGTGAACTAGTGAGCTCTCCAAAATCTCTCTCCAAACTTCATCTCAGCTTATGGTCGAACTGCAGAAAATTTTGTTGTGCACAAAAACACTTTTAGTCATCACTACACTAGGTGACATGAACCACGCGTAATTACACATGACTCCAAACATCCGTGCTATGCGGGATATTGCTGCAATATAAGTTATATAAGTTAGTATACTCGTAGTTGGCAGTCCTGTTATATAGACATTGCGTCTCATGTGTCTGCATGTATCAGAGGCTAGGCAATGTGATAGGACCTCAATT
This sequence comes from Prostheceraeus crozeri, assembly GCA_907163375.1. NCBI lineage: Eukaryota > Metazoa > Platyhelminthes > Polycladida > Euryleptidae > Prostheceraeus > Prostheceraeus crozeri. The sequence continues at coordinate 4,112 of CAJQUW010008201.1, read as the reverse complement.
TCATGCTCAGGGCAGACAGAACATGTATAAGCGGTTCATCCGTGGTTCAAGCGGCAGCGCAGACAACCGCAGACGACGCGCAAACTATAAACGCTCGCCCGCGCGTATTCATGAACATTTCCTATGTTTTGCCAGCATCAGATCAAGTGATTTCTGACTCTTAGTGCAGCGCGTATGTACGCGGGTAGAAGGATAGAATGTCCTTAACCACGGATGTTTAGGGTGTTCCGTAATTACGCGTGAATCACACGTGGCGTGTCACCTAGTGCTAAGTCATAGAAGTTATTTTTAAATATAACCAAATATGGCCATTAAAAGCTTTAAATATAACCAAATATGACCTAAAAACTCAAAATATGACCAAAATATGACATAAAAACTCAAAATATGACCTAAAAATTTTTGATTTGTAATTTAGTAATATTTAAACATCTTAAAACGATTTATTTCAAACGTTTACCACAGTATGCCCATTTACAACTTGCTCTACAAAACAGTAATGTAATTTACTACATTAGATGATAAAAAAGGTCTGTCTTTGCACAGCATCCTCTTCAACATGGAGAAGAACGCTCTACCGAAGCAGCGGTTGGCAAGCCACTCCTGGCGCCGCCGGTAACATTCAGATCTGTAGGCGATGCATGCATTGGAACTGTTTGGAATATTGCGACATTCGGGCAAACATCTATTCCCTCTTCCCGGCTGCTCTGACAGTCGAAAACTTCAGAAAAATGACAAAATATGACATGTCATAAAAAAATTCCCCTAGTTATGACACATTGGGTATCGAAATGGTTGAAGTATAGCAAAGAAATGGTGATATCGCAAAGTTATCACAAAATGGTGACTCTGGTGGCGTAAAGTGATATATTCTCACTTCAAACAGTGCTTGTCATCTTCATAATCCTTGCGTTGTAAGGAGCAAGAATAAGTTGTATTAAAATAAGTGCAAATGTTCTTCTTCAAACTTGTTAAGCATTTTTCTCTTCACCGCAAAATTCTATTCCATTTATGAACGAATATGAAAGTGAACATGGTGCTGTGAGAGAACAAAGACGCGCTTTTATTAACTTCGCCAATTGTTCCCGTTATTCTCTAGATGCAAATAAAATCATTTTGACAAAATAAATCTTGCAATGAATGACGAATTTTATTATAAAAGACGAGGGAAGTCACAAGGTGAATTGTCAGAGGACTCGTTAGAGCGACGAATGGATTGAATTTGTCGAGGAATTCCGAAACACGATTATGTAAATGTGGAAACATGTAATGCGAAAGAGAAAGTGGAATCGATGATGACACCAAGATAGAAAATGGTCGAAGCTGGGCGGACGAGGTGGTCGACGATGAGAATTGGTTTTTGGAGACGCTCGTCTAGGCGTCAACTTCATCACATCAACTTTGTTCAATGCGTGTTGAGGCGCAGTCTATTTGACTTCAGCCAATAGTCGATCTCGTTTAAACATCGCGATATTTGCGTTGTAAAGTTGGATATATCAGTCGGACAACACGTTCTATAGACTTGAATATCATCCGCGAAAACGTGAGTCTTCAGACCAAAACCTTGAACAAGTTGAATGATGTCCATAGTGTATAATGTAAAAAGAATATGCCCTAGTACTGACCCTTGTGGCACGCCACTGCTTACACACAGTTATAAATGGATCTGCTAATTTAAGCATCATAACTGTCCAAATTATTAACTGCATCCTGTGGTCTTCAGAAATTACTGTAAAATTGAGTTCAAAATCAATAGAGTTGAAAAATCAAAATCAATAATGCTCAATGCAGTTGGAATCCAACTATTCATATTTAACTGTGGAGTGATGCAATTCTTATGATTCACCATTCACCAAATAAAGCTTCATTTTTTATTACTGTGGACCCATTTACATTATTTAAGTTAAATATAATCATTGTCTTTGATTGTGACATTTTGGTCTTCTAGTGTCGGCAGTTAAGCGACATGTATAGCTATCTATGTATATAGTATTAAAGTAAGGCACTCGCATTGAAGCCAGTTTCATGAACACTGTTCTCCAAGGTTTCATAACACGGAGGATTTGCATAGAATCCAAGGATGCGGAGTCCTATCATTTTGATAGGACTCCGGCTTTTGTTAGGACTCCGACTCAGATTGGTAATTATATGTAGTCTAGTTTTTTAAAAAACACAGGTAACCTATATCGTGGATCATTATAGGCTTACTTGAACCTATCTTGCGTGAACATTGCTTTATCAATTATCAATCATTTCCGATTTGATAATTATACATAAGATGACTGCTCCCATCTTATTGATGTGTGCTTCATACGGTTTTTCTCCAGTTTCTACTATGCAGGAAAATCCCCTGGCTTCTTCAAAAACTGTGAGTACACTTTCGATTTTAATATGCGCTTTGGAGGAGCCATCACACACGATTGACGTGAGAGTAAGAGGTAATGTTCTCAAACAAAGTATTCCATTTTTGTCTCTGATGTGACCTTTGGCGCGTAGGTGTGATCGAGGCTAGGAAGGCTTGTCTTCTCTACTAAATCACCGAGTGAAAAGACAATCCTTTTTCACTATCACGGTTCATTCCCTCAACTACAGTCCGTTTCATAAAAAGTGGATCATCCTAAAATTTGACTAAATAAAACATAAGTATGATACAGAAAGCATTTTTCATGTTATTTCATGTCCCTAATATATTTAAATCTCCTTATATAATCTGATAAGCTATGATACAGTAACGGTTCTTAAGAAGCTAATATTTTGTGGCCCTACCCTTATTGTCAATGACATTACCAATTCGTCTAGGCATTGATTCGATGATATCGTTGATTTTTGACTGATCTAACTTTCACCACTCTCTTTTTAACAGTGACGTAAGTTGTGATACGCCATCTGTAGGTAGCAGTGAACGACGAACGTTACGTTTTAGAAACTCCATACATTTTCTATGGGATTCAGATCAGGAGAACGAGCTGGCTAAGACAATGTCCTAAGCCCTAATTGAGACTTGCATAAGTTGACTCTACTACTCCTGTGACACGTAGCATTATCATCTATAAATAAACAAGTCGATGGATCACCAAGTTGATCTGTCATTTGGCCAATGTTCATTCGTAAAACATTCACGTGGTGGTCACATAGATAAGACCATCACTATCCTTCAGACGGACTGATGCCTCATCAGACCAGACAACCCGATCCCATTGATTTCGCTAGTGACAATGACTCATTGCCCATCTGAGACGTCTTTTTGTATGCTGATCTGATAATTCGATCTGAGAGGGCCTCTTACAGCTCTTGAAATTCGACTCAATAAGTCTTCTACGAATAGTGGACTTAGAAATAGACGAGACTAGTGCAGCCATCTCAGTTAACGAGAGACTTGGATCAACTTTAACAAATCTCAAAATTAGGCGGTCTCTACGTTTGTATGTTTTGCGTGGACGGCCAGAGCCCTCTTTACGACAGAGTCGAAAATCATCATTATGCCATCGATGCACATTTGTGTAAGGGACATTTAGTCGCTTGCTTGTAGCTCGCAAAGAAAACCCTCGTTCTAGCAAGGCTGACACTTTGCCTTTTGTGAATGCGATCTCGTTATTGTTCATTTGTGCTTTGTATTGTTTTCAACCGGTAAGAGATAGATTTCTAGCTGAAAGCAATCAGGAGTGCTGCCAACACCACCGCAACGAAGTCAGGAAGCTATGGAACATGAAGTCCAGTTAATCACATGTAGCAGTTACATTATTGTTGATGAATAATGGTGCTATACTGGCTCTGATTGACCGATTCTCTTTATTTTTGTTTTGCTTGATAGCTTTTGGCTTGTAGAACAGCATATTACATAACAAAGGAAACAAATGTAATTTTATAAGAGTGAGGTATGATTTTGTGTAACAGTGCTAAATGAAGATCAAATTATCTACTACTTTTTTTTATTTATAACAGGAAAACAACTCAATATTCATGCTTGAAATTTCCAACAATGATATTAGTAAGCACAACTGACATATCTTCCAAATTTCAGAGAAAGTCGTTCAAGTTTGGCGGAGTTAGACAAAGTTGAAGTTAAGGCGATGTTTAAGGGTGATCCATTTTTTATGAAACAATCTTATTAC